>CM030361.1:250814266-251409032 GCA_017893485.1 Hemerocallis citrina
TTTTATATTGTGGCCGAATTTCGTGGCCTTTTGATATACTTTGTAGGAGTTATGCCAAAAGTGGACTTTTATTGAAAATACGGATTTTTAAGGATCCAAAATGGGTTTTTGAGATATGTGGTGAAAGTGACTATTTTAAGTATATAAAATCTATAGTATGGGTTATTGTGATGTGTTGAAGTATAAAAACTAATTATATTAGCTTGTTTATGCATATTTTTATCCAGTGCATATTTTGTGCATGTTTTGGGGCATATAGGCCCTTATAGGTAGTTATGATTACATGGAACATGGTGTATGAGCTAGTATGCTATAATTAGATATTATAAGATTTAATTAGAGGAAATAAGTGATTTGGCCCCTTTTCTGGGAAACCTACATGTGTGGTGTATATTTGTGATATATATATAGATGATTATGATGTGTGATGCAATAGTTGATGAAATTAATAATTAGGTACATGTTTACATTGTAATTATGTTCGAAATAAATTAATGGGTAATAATACGATATGATAACGTGATGAAGTATACATTTTGACACTTTTACTATATGGAATAATTTAATGTAGTTCTTCTATTAATGTTATAACTGGGCGTATGCCTATATATGATATAAGGAGGTAATGGATAACATGGTACCCTTAATGTGGGTTGTTATGGCAAAATAAATATCTTGGCACATTAGTATTATGCAATAATATGTTATGATGTTTTATATGATGATATGAAGGTTAATATTGTGCTCACTGGATATGTATTAAATGGTAAGATAAAAGAAAAGATAAGATGGTGCGTGCTAATAAATTGTATTTAATTCTCGTGATAAAATCAAGGTGGTGGCTATTATTGTATTCAAAAGTGTAGCGCTGTGGAATAAAGTAAGTTGTAATGATGAAATGAGTAATGTTAATAACAGATGGTTTTGTTGACCAGTACCTACAGCAATCCTAGGGGTTTGGGCTAGACCTCCTAACGCCCAAGGACCGGCTTAGGAATAGTGGACCCAAACTATGTTTGGGGTAAGTGGATTTTATCGCCCAAGCTATCGGCTTGAGGCCTGGTTTTCCCTCGATGACAGCTGTCGCGAGGAAGCACCCTAGTGGGACTAGTGGTGAGTGTTTGCCTCGCTGGCTTCGGCTGGGAGAAAGTACCTTAGTGGGACTAGGGGTTAGTGGTTTTTCCCTCGATGACAGATGTCGCGAGGAAGCACCCTAGTGGGACTAGTGGTGAGTGTTTGCCTCGCTGGCTTCGGCTGGGAGGAAGTACCCTAGTGGGACTAGGGGTTAGTGGTTTTTCTCTCGATGACAGACGTCGCGAGGACACAGCCTAGTGGGACTAGGAGTGTTGTGTTCCCTCGCTAGTTCGGCTAGGAGGAAGACGTAGCCTCGGACGAGTAAGACTCTGGGAGAGCATCGGACTGCGTGTTTACTGGGCTGTCGACTTTCAGTATGTTGGGATATTGTGGCTCACTGGTCGACAAACTAATAAAATAACTATGTGTTAATAAAAATGTGAGGGTAAAGAAAGTGGAAAGTGAATTGTGAATTGTGGATGAGAAAGAAAGTAGTTGTGAATGAAGCAAATGTGAAAGAAAATGAGTTATGAGTTAGTGTATGAAAAGAAGTGATAAATGCAGTACGTGGTTAATTTAAAATGATAGTAATAAAAGAGACATGTGTTAATATGAATAGTACGAAGTAATTGTATTATGTGAGTGATTATTAAAGTAAAATACCGTGTGATATGAGTTGCACCTTGGAATTGTGTCAAGGAACTACCTGCCCGCTATTTCTGTGGAAATGGTGGGAACTACCTGCCTAGGCATAATTCGCAGGGTGAGTTGGTATACTAGTGGTAATGATTAATGGAAATGATAAATTAAATAAAGTGAAGATGATAAGTGATTGTAGTGAATTAATAACCAAGCTATCGGCTTGAGATGTGATGTGATATTACCCAAACTGTGTGTTTGGGTGCGGTGATTATTACCCAAGCTATCGGCTATGGGGTGTGATATGTGGTGGCCCCAGATTGTGTTTGGGGATTAAGTGAAAATGATAATAAGATTTATTGTTTATAAGAAAAAGAAATTACTAAGGTGGTGTAGTGAGTTATGAATGAGCTATAAAACGTGTTTTGATGCAATAAAAATGTGCATTCTCATAAGTGATACGGTGATGATGTGATGAAATGCAAGTTAATTATAATGTGTAAGGAGAGGTTATGTTTGTGTTATATGACGTGAATGAGTATGGCATTAAGGGAATGAATGCATATGTTTTTGATGTGATGCATGATTTAATACAATAAAATAAATACTTGTGCTATGAAAGTGGTTATGAAAATGGTTAATGCAGAAAGTATGTTGTGTTATGAGTTTATATCCATATAAATGGTTATTAAAGAAAGATGTAATAACATCATGTAGTTATATTCATATAATGCTATTATGACGATACTTGTGGAAGAATGAATATTTGGGTTAGAGAATTTAAATTGAAAAGTAATGGATTGTATGTGTATTCGTACTATGCGGATGTAAAATAAGAATATATATATATACGAGGTTGATGTGAAGTATATTATGAAATGTAGGAAGTTATGGATAATTAAACAGTTGAATGCAGGATTGGCAAAGTATTTGATATATCGTCGTATTGATGATGTTGTTGTGTTCAGGATTCAGGTTGCATTATCTTAACTTGGTATTTGTAAGTTTAAATTATTTTCTTTATACTATTTTAATTTGTTATTAGATTAATAACTATACTCACACCAGAAATGGCTGACCCCTTAGTGTTTGGGGGGTTAGGGGAGTCTGAGGACTACCCTAGATCCCCTACTGTTACAGGTTCTCATCAGTGCAGAGGTGAGGCGTGGATTGGTAGGATGAAGTTTTATTTTAAAAATTTGTACTAATTAGTTATGTGAATAGTAAAATTCATGATCTAAATTGTATTATGGATGTATAACCATGTATATGATGATGATGAGTATAGTGTGGGGTGGTGTGGTATGTTTGTGACCCGTACCCATCTCGTTGTGGAGTACCGGGCTCGGTGGTAGGTTTTACAAGGATTTTTCTAAATTTTTACCTCGTTTTTCAAAGAAATTTATAGTTTTTATTTGATATTTGATAATCCGTTATGAGTTTGGCCCCCAGAGCATTACATTATACTGCTTGTGTGTTTCTGCTCATTTTGGCCTGGGGAGCCCGTGAAATTATTGTGTGTATTGTGAGCTACAGAATTTTGAGCAGAATTCCGTAAGCTATTTGTGTTTCGGGGCAAAATTTACAGGGGAAACTCGGCCAAAATTTTTCTTGAAATATAACTTTCTTAGTTTATGTTTAAAGTGACATAGAAATTGAAAGAAATGAATTTGGAGAAAAAAAAATAAAATAAAAATTTTGGGGGTGTTACAAAAACTGCATCTGAGGCTACTTGTAAAAATAATAGAAAATTGTATACTCCATAAAAATTTGTGTTTTTTAAATGAATTTAAAGGTATACCAGTCTACTAAAACTTTGTAGTTAGAAGTTTCCCCAAATATTATGTCTATAACCCAGTATTCTTCAAAATATAGAGTAGGGTCGAAATGCTATACTTGTCACGCCCCTCTTCCTAAAATACGGGAATACGAGCACATAACGAAGGCCCAGAAAATGATTATACATCATCCATAAGCTGTACCAGTCTAGCTAAATAATATACAGGAGAAACAACCACGCAGGCAAAGAATATAATCACATAAACAATGAATAAACTCAAAGATAATCATGAAATAAATTCACTAAATAATAATCCAACATCTGGGATAAAACAAATTCGGGTCATAAAGCCCAAGAATACAAAGTATTATAAAAAGAAATACAATAATCAAATAACAAAAGATAGCTAAGAGGTCTAATAATCCAGCTCTGATCTTCAAAGAGTTTGCTCACCAATTTCTTCTTGTACTGCTCCTTCGGTACCTGTTAATATTGTATATAAAAAGAAGAAAAAGTGTGTCCTTAGAGCAAGTCGGAGGCAGCAAGTAGAGAAAAAATAGAGGATAAAGGAAAGCATGAATATCAAAGGAAGGGAACATGGTCAAAGACAAAGAACAAAGTAAGGAGCAGGCAAAATATCAAAAGGTTACAATAATCACACATGTAATGCGTGATGTCAAGTCAAGTTCAATACATGATCAAGTATGCAGGTTATTAGGTATTTTATTAGCCTATCTAGTGCACGTACGACTGCGTCCCATTCCACAGGTTCCGCGCAAGCACAGTGATCGTTTTAGACCGATGGTGAATTCACGGTTCGTGTACTCAGTGTAACTAGATAATGTGATAACAAGATAACGAGATAATGAGATAACAAGATAACGAGATAATCTTCTTCCATGACAATCTCCTCCTTCCATGTCAAGTATTCGTGCGAGCGAGAAGGCCTTACCGAGTACATTTCCCGATAGTTCACTACCAAGTCTACCTATAATACCCCGGCTTGTTAATAATTTATTTTCATCCTATGTGAGCATGCAAGAGGGTGTCAATACTGTATATTACTATGTGTGACTAATTCTAAGCATTACAGACAAATCATGAAGCAAACAAGTCATTTACACACCAATCACCAAATTAGGACAGCATGACCTTGCTGTACTAAAATGCTGATTACTGTCACTACAAAATAATAAATCTGAATCCACCGGAAGGTCTAGAAAGTAGACTTCCACATGGTTCCAGCGAGTATAATTAAGGCATATAAAAGACATAGGAACTAAGGTGAAAACTCTAATCTAATCAGGTTTTATGTTCAGTCAGCATGCAGTAGGTTGTGTTCAACTAATTGTTTCAGGTCAGAGAACTCATTAATAAAATCTACAAAGATTCAGGGAAGTAGCTATACATGTCTAGGTCCAACCTAATTTTTTTCAGATTTTTATTTTACTGTTAACAGGGTCAAATAAAATAAGAAACAGTAGGATACGCATGAAATTATGAGTTTGAAATTACTAACACAGTTGCAGTAAAGTGATGATATCTAACAGATGACAAATTTGAATTTAAATCCAGACCAGGGAAAAATTATCTAGACATCAAGGACTACATTTTATGTTCTGTAAGTTCTTTCAAATTATGTCATTAACATGGCTAAAAATCTGATTCAAAGTGAAACATACAGCAGTCCAGAAATCAACATAACATTAAAGATAAAAAATAATTCATACGATCACATATAACATGCAAATTGGTAATCAAAGCAATCCTAGGTGTCAACATGCAAATTTCTAAGGTTTAAGATGCAATTATCAGTCATGGTGTCATTTCATTGAGCAACTTCAATTTAGCACATACAATTTCAATGTCCAATTTATCAAGCAGTCCTATGCATGAATCTAGTTATTTAATTGTGCATATGCATGAAACATTGAGGACTAGGTTTAGATCGAAGAGATAGCACGATGTTAAGAGTATGTCGGGTTAGCTCATGTAAACCCTCGATAATCTTAACAGAATTGTCAAAAGCAGTTTTTGATAATAAAATCGATGGATCTACTTGCAGGAGATCAAATAATCTTGAACACAACCAATAAAAAAGGTTCAAGAAGAGACTTTCCTGTTATAGTGCATATACAATTAAATAGGAATAACGGGATCTGAATCCCGGGCGAAAACTCCCAAAACACGTGCGAAATACGTGCGAAGAAACCCAAGCAAACAAACAACAACAACAGCAACTCTGCCAACAAACCCCACTCCGAATCTGGACAGAACGACAAATGGCAAACCCAGATCCATTCCAACAAAACAGCAAACACAGGAACCAACCACTCAATCTTCTCTCTTCAGCAAAACAGCAAACATGGATCTTGGATCCGCTACACCCGAACACCAATCGGTGAAACGGACCAATCCCCCTTCTTCTTCTTCCTTCGACAAAGAGAGAGAGCGCGCGGGAGGCTAGCAGCGACTGCAGCGAGCTCGGGACAATGACATCGCGGCGAGACGGCGACGCTGACTACGGCGGCATTGCGGTCGGGAAGCGACGCAACGGCGAGATGGCGTGGCGAAGTGACGGTTGCTCTGCTTTCGCGCTCGAAAATAGAGGAGCGAAGAAGGAGGCGCGACTGGCTTCAATGGGTCTTGGACGGCGATGAGGGCTGGGTTCTCCGGTGGGTTGGCGAGAGACGGCGGTGACACTGGCG
This sequence comes from Hemerocallis citrina, assembly GCA_017893485.1. Classification (NCBI taxonomy): domain Eukaryota; kingdom Viridiplantae; phylum Streptophyta; class Magnoliopsida; order Asparagales; family Asphodelaceae; genus Hemerocallis; species Hemerocallis citrina. The sequence continues at coordinate 250,820,468 of CM030361.1, forward strand.
AGGTGCACGGAGCCGACAAGGAGGGGAAGCAACGAGGTGGGTTCGATTCGAGCGGGAGACTGGGCGAGGACAGGGATGAAGATGGAGGGCGATGAGATGGAGACGGTGACGGTGGTGGAAGGCGATCGGAGTTGGCGATGATGGGTGGCTTCGGTTGAGCGGAAGAGATGGAGAGGGAGGCGGATGAACAGTAAAGGGGTTTAGGGGTTAAAACAGTGACGGCTGAAGGTTAATATTAGGGTTATGGTTAATGAGATGATTAGGGTATTTATAGGGGAAATAGGGTATTGGGTAATTGGGTATTAGATCCAATAAGATAAAATGCATTGTATATAATACAATTGATAAATACAAATCCAAATACAAGAAATAGGCTATCCGATAAAAATACAATTTGTATTACATAAATTTTTTTGAAATAATTAAAAATACAATTATCAAATGAGAATTTAATAATCAATAAGAATAATAAGTAATCAGGGTAACAATAAGAATAGAAATAATAATATTGACGATAAAATACTAACATTAATAATATAAATCCTCAGGATATTGTCAATATATAAAAATCGGAATTTTGTCGAAATAGTTGAAATAGCCACAATAACTTGGAGGGTCAAAATGCAAATAGCTGATCAAGTAGGAACTTAAACAAAGTTTATTTGAAATAGTTATAACTATTGTTTAGAAAAATATTTTATCATGAAATTCAAAATGAATCTAACAATAACAAATTTATAAATCTCGAAATACAGAAAATACTCTTGAAAATACGTATTTGCGGGAATAGGGGTTACAATACTGCAGTTAAAATACTGCCACTGTTTGATCTTATAAAAATCATCATAAATCTCCATGAAATATCAATTTCTTAGATTTTACAGAAAGCTTAATGAGTCTACTACAATTTATTAGTTATATGTTTTCCCCAAATGTTATGTCTATAACCCAGTATTCTTCAAAATATACAGTAGGATCAAAATGCTATACTGCAGTTAAAATACTGCCACTGTTTGATCTTATAAAAATCATCATAAATTCATTTCACCATAAAATATCAATTTCTTAGAATTTACAGAAAGCTTAATGAGTCTACAACAATTTCTCAGTTATAAGTTTTCTTAAAATACTTCATTTACAGTGTTGAATTGATCAAAACCCGAAATGTGTACAAACTTTCAGCAAACAGCCAAAAACCAACAAGTTATAAGTTTGGATTTTATTAAAATAGTAAACGACTTCCAAATCTTATAAAATTTTAAAGGGATGTTCCTGACACATACAAGATGCTCCTATAAAATTTTCAGCTCCAGATTCCATCTAGTCTAATCGTTATAATTTTTGAAGTGCAGTTAGAACTCAAAAACAGAGCCTCAAGGAAGAGCTCCCACATCAATTATAGCATGATTTCACACATGTAATCAACTACAATTAGTCTAAACATCTAGCATGCATCAACAATTCATCCATAAACTATCTATAATAATTTAGAAAGCAAGGAGACACCGACCTCTTATATTGCAAAATGTAGAAAAACTTCTAGAAAGAAAGCTCCTAGCTCCACACAAATTGTCTTATCTTCTCCTCCTTGTACAAAACCCAATTCCAAGAAATCAATCGGCCTTCCTCTTCCTCTCTCTTTTTTTCTTGCTTCTCTTTTCATTTGTTTCCTTTTAATTTTGTGCATTTGTTCATACAATAGGAGGGGGTATTTATAGGGTTAATGTGTGGATGAAAAATCTCCCATTAGCCAAATAACTACCCACTCCCACACACCACTCTCCCACTCACCCCTCTCTCTCATGTGCAAAAGCACGTGCACGTGCTTCACACATGCACACCCTTTCATTTTATTACTTAATTTGTTTTTAGGTATACCCTATGTGCTTGTTACAGGACAAGTGTAGGAAAGTGTACAAAAATAAATATAGGATTTTATTTGTGGGCTTCTTATTATTATTATTTTTTTCTAAGGGCTTAAATTAATTTTTTTAGGCCTATGGGTTTTAATTAAAAATGAATAATAAAATGTGGCAAAAAAATTTTAGAGGCCAAAATGTATAAAATTTTACGTACAATGCACATGAAAAATATAAAAATTAATTTGGGAAAATGAAAACCGTCAAAATACAAAACATGTATGTTTAATAATGTTACAGATATTTCACGTAATGGAAAATATACATAATTGATACGTTCATCGATAACACGTGCAATGCAAGTAAAAGCATAAAGATTGAAATTTAATATTTGAGTTGGCTCAAATAGGATAAGAATGAATTTCGAGAAGACGAAAAATGTACAACTAGCCGAAAAACAAAATATGTATGATACTTATACTAAAATATGTTACGGATATTGCCCGTAACAGTACAAAATACACGTGCGTAACACACGAGGGGCAAAATTGTCATAACTCAATTTTGCTTGGTGTTACACTCCCCCCCTCCCCCCCCCCCCCAGAACAGTTCTGTCCTAAGAAATTACTAGGGTAAAAGTGATATTTTGTACACCAAAGAAAATATCATTATTGTACATGAAAAAATTTGCAAACATTAAGAAAATAAATATAGTATAAAAATATGTAATGTGGAAGAAAAGAGTAAACTTATATAAAAAACTATGAGTGTCAAATTTATAACAACGGAACAAGAAAAACTAGAGAAATATCATAACAAAAGAAATGTGACCAAAAAAAGATAGGATAGATTGAGAAAATTTTTCATAGAAAAATAATATTAGGTAAAGTATTAGATGAAAGGAAAACATAAATTAAGTTGTTAATTGTGGAAGAGTTTAGAAAACCAAGAAATTGGAAAGAATAAAGAGAAACATAGTCAATAGATACTTTAATAAATTATTATTAGGCTTAGTAATCAAAATTTATCAAAGTAATAAGCGGTAAAATAATTAAAATCGCAAACTGAACTAGTACTATATATTACGAGATAAAAATTGAATTAGTAATTTAAGAGAAAACTAATGGATAAGTGTTTGAAAAATATACGTGCTTGAAGTTTAGTTAAAAGTATAGACAATACACAATAATTCTGTATAACAAGTTAATATCATATAATATTTTGTAAAGTAAATACAATAATTATATCTATATGATTTAAAAATTAAAAGATATAGAATATTGGTTGGTATAAATCCAAATAATTTTGAATTGTCAAGTAGAGCAAGAAAAACCAACATACAAAATTATATACGTACATTGGCATAAAAATTATAGGGTGAAACAAACAATATTACAATATGAAAATTAGAAATAGTTTGTAGGAGTAAAACAAGACATCATAGCAATAAAAGTAATAACATATTATTGAAACAATACGAAAATTAATTATATAGTAATAAATTATGAATCGTAAATGAAAGTATAAATAATAATATTTTTTTTTGTTAGGAGAGTAGCCACAAAGTCTAATATAAGTTAGTAGCAAAATAAAATACGATGAAGTGGTATGAAATGCTAACTTATGTAAAGATACAAAATAATATGAAATGCTAACTTATGAAATGCTAACTTAGTTGATATGAAGTAGTGAATATGCAAGTAGGATGGGTATAGAAGTCAGTATAAATAATAAGGTAATTAATTTAATATTAGGTTGTAAAATATTATAAAATAGTATAAACTAGTATAAAAGAATTGAATAATGGTAAGTAATACATAACAAAAAGTGGGGGTTATTAAAGTAGAAAATCTCTTTTGTTGTGGATTCGCCTCGTTGGTGTCCAACTGCAGGCTTGCCTCCTCGACCTCAAATTGCAGAATTGCCTCTACGACGTCCGATTACAGTTTGCCTTATGGACTTTCGGTTGCAGACTTTGCCTCCCCGACGTCCAGTTGCAGTTTGCCTCCATTGATGTCTAGTTGCAGATTTGCCCTCTCGACATCAGGTTGCCCCAAAACGGGAGATGGAAAGATGTAATCTTCATATTTACTTGGATGTTGGATGATTAATAAAGTATGATGTTACGTTTTGAAATTGGCGATATAAAAAATGGATGACAAAGTTGTAAATGAAGTAGGAAATTACAACGAAAAAATATTAAAATAGATATATAGACTTTAAATATAGATTATATAAAATTTGTAGTAATGAAAAGGATTTACAACATTAAAACGAAGATAGTATAAAATATATGCATGGGCTGAAAATACAAATGAAAACAATAATTATGTAGTTTAGTAAATTAGGATAATAAACACAAATAGTTATATAAGTGTGAAATGATATGTCTAGTAATTATGTAATTGTAGCGCCCCGGATCCCCGTTACCAGACGTACGAGACACAACCAGAATCTTTGCCTTCAAATGCATCTCAACAAAGTAATAACACGAAAATTTAAAAACTTTTTATTCCAAATAAAATTATTACATCATCAATTACAACCATTATCTTGTTCTTCAACAAGGATTACAAATTACATTAACTCATTACAACTTATTACAAAATATTTACAGACTCCACTTGTAAAGCTATCAGCTGTCTTCTACCGCCGAAACTCTACTGAGTGGTCAATCTGCTTCCCTGGTACGTCCCCCTCGGCCTGAGTCTTCTGCTGCGCGACTTTGATATTTCAGCACCTGCTCGAATGGTAGGTAAGTACACTGCTTCTCCACTTGGATGCCCACATTCCCGATCTGGTTTCCAGCACCTAATTAATTGGGCACGTCAGTACGTATATTGACGCAATGCTGATAAAACCAGCGATCTCCAACTCGCACACCCACAAACCATCTTGAATGGAAAAAGAAAACGTGCATCCTAATTTCCTAGTGCCTGTGTATGGCATGATCTGAAGTCTAATGCATAATACAAAGTATAGAAATGGATGCACTTAATCTAATGTCAGCAATACTCTGGATACGCATGCATCCCATACTACATATGTTCCAGATCAAGCCGTATTCTCCAGTTTCAGGGTTTTGAATTCTCGCCATACAATGCAATCTACTATTGTACACTTCCTATTCCCGATAAGTACACATGATTGAGGAGTTTATAAGATTTGGGGCTATTCCCGTTTGTCACTAATAACTATCGCACCGGATCTCTTTCAAAAGTCGTGACGAAGTTACAAATACACTGCAGCATACCAATTGCGCCTGTCACGCCCCGCTTTCCAAAAAGGAATACGGAATACGGTTACGTGACTAAGTCCATCGAATGGCTTTCACCATTCATAAGCTGTAAGGATCTTTTCAACATTTCTCAGGAATAAACAAGAATAAACAAGGAAAAATCACCCACGCATGCATGAATAAATTAACATAACCAACAAAAATAACTTGAAACAAAATAAATAATCTGAAATAAACTGGATCTGGAAACAAGTTATAAATTCTGAGTCAAACAACCCAATACAAAATAATCCATGTAACAATACATTTATTCAAAATAAGCAACAAGAAATAACAGTCGCAAGAACTCCATTCGATTAAAATTATTGGTCACCTACTCCTTTAGGCAGCTGGTCACCAAAGTCTGCAATTTAACAAATTGTAGGAAGAGGAAAAAGAAACAAAATGCTCGTCAATGCAAGTTACTGGTCGCTTGTAGTGTAGGCAACAAGTACAAGAAAAGATAAACAGGTATAGAGTATCAGCGGAAGCAAGTATAGAATAAGCATGGAATAGATGTGACAGCAAAACAAAATGACTAACATGAAATCAGGAATAAAATCAAGTAACATGGTATGCTAACAGGATACAGGTAGCATGTAACAGATGTCAAGTATCATGCAAGCAGGTAAACAGGTAATAGGTGTCAGGTAGCATGTACAGGTAACAGGAATATATAGGTGATCATGTTATTTCAAGTCTTGTATTTTAGTTCTATCTAGGCAGCACTTCATCCATCCCAAATTTTAGCCACATGGTTGCTACTTACATGCAAGTTACATTTAGATTTCGTAGTAGATTATATAGGGCCGTGTACTCAGGTATCAGGTAAATAGGTAATCAGAATCATGTATCATGTAACAGGTAATCATGCATCAGGTAGGACCTACGGTCCCCTCCGAGTACACTACACCTTCCCATAGGGAAGTATGTAGTCGGGTAACAGGTGGGAAACACGGCCCCCTTCTAAGTACACCTTCTTATAGGGAAGTACGTAGTCAGGAATCATGTAAACAGATAATCAGAATCATATGTCATGTAATCATATCACAAGTAATAGGTGGAAAACACGGGCCCCCTTCCAAGTACACATTTCTGTATTTTCCACTACTAGATCTTTTCCTTAATCCCGGCTTGGTTATTTGTTATTATTATCAAACAGGCATATACGTGCACAAAATAGGGCAAGAATAGTATGGCAAGGAAAGGGGATAGATTTAGGTCGGACAGAAATATGCACAGGTGACAGACAACTCATAAAAGGCTACGACAACGAAACTTTAAGTTCTGAACAGCAAGACACTACTGTACCAAATTTGAGATTCTCGTTGCCACAAACATGCAAATCTGGATCCGATAGAAAATCTAGAAAATAGACTCTCAGCTGAATCCAGCACATATATAAGTCATATAATAATTGCAGAAACATGGCTCAAAATAGCATTATATACAGAAATCATGTTCAACCAGAAAACGCAAGGTTGTGTTCATAAGCATGAAAATGGTATAAAAACTTACTGATTAAATCTAAGAAAAATCTTGGGTATTCCTAGTATGTCTAGTATCAGAAAATAAAGTTTCATAATATTCCAGTTTAGGTAGTATAGTCAAATAAAATCAGAAAACAACAAGATACAGAAAGTTCGTAAATCTGAAACCTCAAACACAGCAGTACTAAAATAGCGATAGATTCCAAAGTATAACTCAAAATCCCAATCCGTCAAAAGGGTGATAAAATAGATACAGTAGGCTTCATTCTATGTTTACAAAGTTTTTACCAACAGAGACTAGAATCAGGTCGAAAATATGGTTCTTTACTGAACAGCATGAAATTCTAGAAATATAGTAGTTGCTCACAAGAATAGAATAGTTTATAAAAGTCATTAATTAAATCCACAAAAATTAGGAGTTAATCCCAGTCATGTCTAGTTATACCCAGAAAAATATTAGATCAAAATTTTATCTTTAACATCAGCATTAAAATGAATACCTCTACAGAATTCACATAAAACCGAATCTGGAATTTTTTACACATCTGTAGTAAAACAACAATAACTCACAACTCACAAATCGAAACCGAGATCTGTAAGAAATTCTGGAAAATAGACAACCGTGTCTATGATTTATATTAACAAATTAATTTCATTTATTGACCTTAACAGTGTCTAAAATACTGAACAAAAATGGGGCAGCAGCAAAATAAAAATCTTTTCATGTATTAAATCAAATAGTTCATATGCAACAAATCCAAATTAGAACAAAACACAAGAACATGGTATAATAGATGTCCAAATCAACATGGTGTGGGTCTCTAACAAGTCTACCACAAGATACTAGGACTAACACATCAAGCACGCAAGATTCATACAACATGTAATGGATCACGAACAACATACATACATGTATCAAGAATTTAGTTAGATCTAAATTATTTCATGTCGTGTGTGTGACAATGGACGACTACGGATGGATAAACAAGTAGAGACAAGATCTAACAAGGGTTTTTATGAGAATGAATCTAGACACAAAAGCCACACTACAGGCGGTATTTAGTACTTGTATATTAAACAAAAAGGAATACAAGTTACTTGCCTTGAAATTGACGATGAAAACGATGAGAAGATGAGAATAATGGGAATGGATTCCCGGGCATGAACACAAGCGAACAAATCACGAACCAATCACGAACACACGATCACAATCCCACACTCGAGATCAACACATGCACACAAGGACCAAGGCAAAGGCAGCCCGGGGGGAGATGTGCACTACATTGGGAGGGCGACGGCGGCAGGCCGTGCTGGCTGGCATCACTGTTGGATGGCGCTGCTGCTGTCGTTGCTGCTGTCTTTGGGAAAGGCAGGGAAGGGGAGGGGACTGGCTGTGGTGGTGGCATCAGGCTGCAGGTCGGGGGGGTTTTGCTAGGTCGTCGAGGCAGGCGCATGGGGCTACCGGAGGGTGGTTGGGAGAGAGGACGGGGCACTGTAGGGGGTAGAGGGAGAGGAGGATCGGCAGGTGAGTGGGTTTGGAGGTCGGGAGTAGGGCTGAACGGGAGGTAGGAGATGGGAGAAATAGGGTAGTGCCTGTATAGTAGGGTTTTGATTATGGAGTTAACAGTGGGCATATTTATATGGGGAGAGTATTAGGGTTTTAGGGTGAAACGGGTTAGCGTAAAAATTAGGATCCAATAGGATTAAATGGGTGAAATGCTATTAGGTTTTAAAAGATCCAAAAAGATATAGGATTGTGGGATTTTTAGGGTGAGATATAATTATCAATTAATTTGGTCATGAAGCAAAATAATTAGAATTAAACAATTTAATCGTAGGCAAAAATTTGACAGAATATTTGAATCAAGAAAAATACTCAAGGCCACAAAATTGAAACAAAGGCAAGGCAGATAGATTTATTGAGAACGAAGATCGAATTCATAGTTCAGAAGGAACAGAAGAATACAATGTGAAATAAATACTCAGAAAAAGAAAATACATCCAAAGTACAAGAAAATGGAAAACAAGGGTTACAACGCCGAAGACCCATGAGACCGCAGCCCTTATGGTCTGTTCGTGTCCACCAACATAGAACAATGGAACATCCCATTGTTATCAAGATACCTCAGAAATTAACAGAGAGAGATACGGCTCCCGTGTTCTTAACCATTGAAAAGACACAGTCCGTATCCCTTTGACAGGAAGAGACAACCCCGGTTATCACCGCCTACTGCTGGCCCTTAGAATAAGTCGAATTATAGGGAATCACCTCTAAGATCAACTCGGTCTTCAAGCGAAAAGTAAAGAAATACGATCTGAAATAATATTGGTTGCTAAAGCATGCGAGTTTGTCAAATCATGCATAGTGTCTAATAAATGATTCAGCCCAAACGGTTCTGTCAAAAATAACTAATCACGGCGAACCGATATTCATCGATTGCCAAAACATCTGTAGGTCTTCGACCTAATGTCTCCGGCCCACGACCCTCAGTGAGCAGTACAACGGCGCCCAAGGGAGTGCCTTATACCCGACAATAGAGGTGAAGCATACACAATTTACTAATATCCATTCATTGACAGACCTAGGCATCAACACATTCTAGACAAGGCAAATAACCTAGCCTATCAACCCCAAACACCGGCGACCTGATCTCCATCGGTCGCCACCACCTCCGTATCAGGTCTCTTACAGTATTCCGACCCGCAGTCAACCTTCCTTCGATAGACGATCCGACAGTGCACAGGAAGATCATTATTTCTCGAGGTGAAAATAATTCAATCACAATACTTGCCGATTGGGTTGGAAGTCCTAGGGTATAACAACCTAGACTAGCTCCAAGCTATACTAACTAAGAGCCCACATACAACAATCGACCGTATAGCTATTCTCCCAACTTACTCATGTGTCCACCATGAGTACTAAGCTCGAGAACCTTATCTGAGTCCCAAGTGAAGGGCTTAATAGGGATAATTATTCAACATCTTAGAAACTCAAGTCAACTCCTAGTCACAATCCTGTAGCATGTAGAAAATTTCATAATTTATGCTACACTTGTCGGAATCCAACAAAATTAAACTTTTTAGAAAGGTGGGAATCTCTACTAGAATTCATTAGTTGCGAACTCTCTCAAATTCCTTATAGAGCTCAAGGTTCCTGATTTTTAACACATGCTTGAAATCGAACAAAGACAGCAGGTTGCTGAAACTAGTAACATTCATAACTTTCAAAATACAACTTGGAATTTCCTGATCTTACCCATTCTGGAAAGCTAATACTCTATACTACAAGTCTCTAGTTAACCATTTCTTCAAATTCAGACATCTTGAAGCTATACAATCTCTATATGTTCTCAGCTGTACATTCTTTCATTCAATTGATGCATCCTGCTATTAACATAAAAACTTGCTCACTAATCGGAATGACGTGATCTTAGTTTCTATAGAAATCTAGGAGTGTCTAATACAGCTTCCTAGTTGATCACATCCTCAGATTCATTCACTAAAATACTCTAAAACTCCAAATTCTATCAGTGTTCACACAGGGAAATGAATTCCTCTACAAAAAACCAAGTCCTTGAATTAAGACTGGTTCTGCCCCAACTTAGGAAAATCATAACATTTGCTATAAAAACTTGTATTTCATGATTCAAGATGTTTTGGAAAGCTAATACTCTTTGCTAAAAATCTTTAGTTCATCATTCTTTTAGATTCTAATCGTGCAATTCCAAAATTCTAAAACTTCACTGACTATCCAAAAGATGAACTGAACTGAACATACAATACTCAAAAGTCAATATCAATTCAACCATAAGTCCAATACTTAGGAAATTTTAGATTTAGTAATTAGACACATGCAAGTCTAACATACTCAAAAATTGCATTCAAATTCAAAACACACAGAATGTTATGTCTTTTTAAACTTAGCATAAAATTTTCATCTGTTTTCAGACAGGTTGTCTACCTCCCTATACAAATTATTTTTAAAACTCCATCAAATGTTATCTAACAATTCAAAAATTATAGAATCATGATGTAGACTCATACTACAAACTACAACAAAAATTTCATTACAAGATCATGCACCCAAAAGTAGTTATGAATTAATGAACTTCAATCCTAAAACAGGGGAGACTTTGCTTCCGATTCCTGACAAGTTGCAAACTTATAATTTTTTGATGTATAAAACGAACTCAGAACAATGCAAAATTTGAAACTATAGTTGCTAACACATTCAATAATAGCAAGTAAATATTTAGGCTTAAAATACCCAACCAATTCTGAGATATGATTTTTGGAAGAGCACCACAATTTCATAAACACAGTAGATTTTCCACTACTCACAGCCCAAAAATAAAGTAATTGTTTGAGCCACTAAACAAACCCAAAAAAAATATGAAAAAAATTTGAAGATGCTCTAAACTCATCCTAGAACATGCCACAAAAATTTCATGATCAAATTCTAAGCCATTTGCATGGTAGGAATTCTTAAGCTTACAACATCACATACACAAAGAAGGAGAAATAACTAGATCAGAGTTTGAGAACACCCACCCAAGCTTTTTGAGTTTGGAAAGATGAAATCTTGCAACTTCCTCTAGCTTGCTTCTTCTCCTCCGATTCTCCAAAGCATGACAATTGAAACTCTCTCTTTCACTCTTCTGTTTTTCAACTAAGAAAACATGGGAAGAAGGAAAATAGAGAAATGGATGAAGTGTTGGAGTTTTATAGCAAAAATAGGAGTGGGATTAGGGTTTGGCCGGAAATGGGAGTAGGTGGAGGGTGGAGATGAGTTGGTTGAGTGTGAGTGGGGGTGGATGGTGTGGATGAGAGCCAACAAAAACCCTATGAAGTTTTCTTGCAATTTCCTGATTCTCTTTTCAACCAAAAACTTGCCATATTTTGAGCCTTTAGATCTTATCAAGACCTCACCCAATCAAATCTCATCTCATCTAGAAGTTGGGTTCCGAACCCTAGGTTAAGGTCAAAGAACTCTAACCCGAAGGAAAAAGAATGTATAATTATTTACAATTCAAATGAATAAGTATATTCATAGCAAAATATATTTAAATATTTAAATTATAAAATATACACGGTCGTACTCACACTCAAGGCAATTATAGATCGTACATCATATACGACCCGATACAATCAAATCATATATATATATATATATATATATATATATATATATATTATCTACATACTTAAAATAAGATAAATTGAATTTATATCTAAAAAAATATTTTTATAAAAAATTATTATTATGAAAATACATAATCGCATAGAATTCTAAGCTGTACACGGATTATAACGCAAAATAGTTATGGGCTATTTTGCGGGGTGTTACAGTAATATCCAAGGATGAAAAAATAATAAAAATAGAAATCGAAATAAAAAAAGTATATAAATGGTGAGTGTATGTATCATATTAGAGAAGTGTAAAGCTATAAAATTATTAAGTAGCGATTAATAGTGAAAAGTGAATATAACAAAAAAATTAGCAAATAATATGTAATAACATTCGTATCGAAAATAGGCTATAAAACAAAATGATATGTCATATTTATGTGAGTAAAATATTTCAATTTTGGAAAAATTATAGCCTCATAAAAATCAAGTATTTTTAAAGTGAATGTAAACATGCAAAATTAAAATTTTCGAAACCCAGTAGAAATAATGACCAAGGAAAATGATAGTCTTAATAATAATTTAATAAGTACTAGTTCAAAACTAAATAGAATCCGTAAGAGTAATTGGGAAAGTAAATAGGTAACGTAAAAGCGCATAAAAGGAGCATCAAGAAAAAAAACGAGTAAGTCAAACATAATAGATTAAGATTAAGGGTTGTAAATAAAATAATAAATATCAAAGTTAATTAATAGTACAAGAAACTATTTATTTGAAAAATATTAAATATTAAAGATGAAAAGTTCTCTGAGGAAATCCACGAAGAAAAATATAAGAGAAAACTTAGTCTATGTGTAAGGTATCATGAATATAGGTTCAACCAACCATGCTTCCGCGTGCCACTCTGATACCAAAGGAAAACATACTCGCATACAATCTCACATCAATGTATACGAGGAGAGCATCATGAATGTGAGTTCCATAACTTCATCATTCATGACTCCAACCATCCAATAGGAAAAAGGTGGAGAGGACATCAGTGTATAGAGCAACACAGATGTAAATCACTTACATTTAAATATCTATAAACTGAACTCACACTTCTAATGTCCATCCGAATGTGTCGACCTTGTAAATTTGTACTACTCATTGAAGCTGGGCTTTGATACCACTCTGTAATGCCCCGAATTTCAAAATACGGTAATTCGTAGCACAACAGGATCTTTACTTCATTTCGTACAATTTTACAAGAAATTTAAATCTTTTCATTGTACAACACTGTTCATTTTACATCAACGCAGCGGAAAATAAAGATTACAATAGAATATGTACAATTTAAACATTATATAGGATTAGGGTAGGTGGTAGGTAATTAGGGTTAAGTTTAATTGTTATTTAATAATTAATTAATTAATTAATTTAAAAATCCATAGATTAAAATTAATCAATTAAATTTTTAACTAATCAATTAACTACCCTAATTTAAATCCACTGAACTTTTATTTTTATTACAAAAATTTATTCCACCCCTAATTTGATCAAAATATTATTTACTTATTCTTCCATGGGCCAATTCGTAAAAACTTTTATTTGGGTGCTTGAATTTTGAAATCTTCATCTTTGTTTTCTTCCATAATTTCACGTAAAAAACCCACCTTTTGCATTTATCCATCTTATTCCTATAAAAACAAACAAAAAAATAATATTGAGTAGAAATAAGATATATTTCAAAGAAATAAACGAGAACTCGCAATTTTAATGCATTAAAGAGTAATAAAAATTATGTATAAATTTCACTCATCAAATACTCCCAAACTCAAGATTTTGCTAGTCCTCGAACAAAAGAAAACTATAAATAAAGGAATAATAATCAATAATAGGCTCAACTCATCAAACTAAGAGATCTTATCATGCAAGCATCAAAATTTCAATTAAAAATATAAACAATAGCAAATAAAGTAAAACCATGCATACTCACTTTCTCTAGTACAATTATTCTTTCATAATTCCAAACTCAATCATATTTAATGTACTTATAGTATGTAACAACTCCATCTGTGATTACCCCTTCTCACTACTACAAACCGAGTAGCAAACTAGAGTTTTTTTTTTATATACTTATTTGGTTAATAAGGAAAATAACTTCAGCTTTATCTTTGTTATGAATTACACTCCTATTTCCACCCTCAGTTAGTTATTACCTCAGACAAACAGATCCTTAGCTGTAATTTTGAAAAATCAGACGATATAAAACTATAGAAATTAGAAATATCAAATTTCTGGGATAACCTTGGCAAGATTACTGATAAACTTGGATCAGTAAGACTAGAACCAACAGTAAAAGAAAGAGTTACAAGAAAACCGGTAGTATTTAATTTTCCTACTTGACCAATAGAAAAGAAAGAATTATCAAAACCATGAGTAGGACACAAACAGAAATTCAGTTATATACAGGATCCTCTAGAACAATTAGGCCAGATCAAGGATCTACGAGTAGGACAGGACCATTTATCAATATACTACTTTCGAGAAGGTCAAGCAATTATGATATCCAACTCGGAGAACTTATAGATCCTGAACAAGACTATGAAAGGTTTCAAAAGGAAGGACTCAATATCCTAAACCCAAAAATTCTTTACCAGACTGGGCGTTTTGAATTTAGACCTGAATTTTTTAGACATAATAGAGAACAAGCACTAAGTTGTCTAGGAAACTAGACATGTAGTTTACCTTTAGTAAGCCAGGAAGTTGGATATGAACTTAGAACCTCAAGGTATAAATTAATGCATTTAGGTTTAATAGTCATAGGCAATAAGGGACTTATGAGAAAAAACTTAGGCCGCAAAGCTCTAATCAAATTATATGATAATAGATGGAATGATATTGCGAGAGGTATGATAGCTAGTATAGAAGTTGATATGAACAGCAATTCAGGAATATTTTATTGTATCCCAGACTTTATGATGACTCTACAAGATTTTACAAGATATATCCATATCGGAATTCAGACCAAAGGTTATGAAGAAGTCCACAACGGAGATAACCTATTAGTACATATAGCATTTTTAGGAAGAACTACAACCAATTCAAAGGTAAAATACAGAGTGAACGTCACAGAAATAGTTGATTTATTAAGCAGCAAAGGAATAAAAATGGTAAAACCATTAACGTATGATTCCCAAAGACTAGCAGGATTAGAATGGAATTTGGACAACTTCATAAACCTAGTAAAAACTCTTGTACCTCAAGAGGCAATAGTTTATTAAGAAAAAGTTAGAACTAGCATACGTTTTACAGATTATGTCCCACAAGTCCACAGAAACATATAAGAATTAGAAATGGATGTAGAATCTGACTTGGTACATATAGAATGCCTTGAAACATTAGTATCAGAAATTGATAGGATTCTCTATCCTACAGAATTAGGCATAGAAACATTATCAACTAAAGAATTATTAGAACTAGAAGATGTGCATTATATAAATGGCTCTATAAAAGAACATGAATATTTATATTATGATATAGAACAAAACATCAGAAAAGGAATCCTACAAGAAGAAATAGATAATATAACACAAATCTCTGAGATGTCGTACCAAAAGGATCTAGCAGAAACAGGAGAATTCGAAGTTACTTCTCCCTAGAATCTGCTAGTCTAATGAAGGATGTGGCCCTAAACATAAACAAAAAAAGTAGTAGTGTCAAACTATGAAATATAGGTGGAACCTATTGAATAGTTATTTGCTATAAAGCACGGATACTCTCCGGGGGTCACGTATCACGTATCTAATACGTATCGGGTGCGATACGCACTAGATACGTGGTGGATACGTATAGGATACATATCCGGAGGATTTAATTAAATAAAAAATAAAAAAAAACATTGGATACACTTTGGATATGCTGGGATACGTCCAAGATACGTCGGGATACGTTTTTGGATACGTTTTTGGGTTAAAAAAATTTTCAGTTTTTTGTTTTTTGTTTTTTTGTTTTTTGTTTTTTGTTTTTTGTTTTTTGGCTTCACCTTAATTGTTATTTGAACAAAAAGATCACAAAAAAATTTTGGTAAAAGTTACATCTTGGTCCGAGTGGGGATAGCATTTCTCTTCTGCATGTCTATGGAACACCAATTTATAATTCGTCAGGAGTTATAATTGGTCATAGCGGTTATAGAAGTGGCAATACCTCCAGACCTACCCGAAAATAAATATAGAACTAAGGGAAGGAGAAAACCTTTAGAACAACCAATTAAGTTTCAGGCTAGAGAGGAAGCTCAGATTCTAAACCTAGCTGCCTACGATCCACAAACTTGGTCAAACATATTAGATGTATGGAAATATACACTAATAGGCGACTATTATAGAACATCGTTAAATTTAGAAACAGAGGAAATGTATAAGTATTTAGAAACTTTCTTAGGAGAAAGTGCAAGAGCCTTATGGGAAGCTTTTAAAGTTTCATATGTAGAAGATTATAATACAATGTTAATGCTAGGCCCCAATCCCTATAATTTTGTAAATAAAATTCAAGCATTAGTTACGTGAGAAGATCCGAATACAGGAACGATAGGATTACAAAAAGATGCTATCAGAACTTTAGAACAATTAAGTCTATACAAATGAAAGTATATAAAGAAATTTCTTAATGATTATTTTTATTATACTTGTATTTCAGGGAATGCTTTTAACCAAGATTTAGGAGACAAATTATTTAGATAACTCCCTAGAGCCTTAGGAGTAGAAATAGCAGAAAAATGGAAAAATTGGTCAGAAGTAATGACGGCCGGACCAGATCACCCATGGTCAATAGGACAAAGAATACAACATGTTATTAACGTGTTAATGGACAAATGTAAAGAAATACAAATCCAAAAACAATTAAAAAATTCAGATTATGGGTTTTGCAAAGAAATATACACTCCCCAGACATATGGTATAGGAGAAAGAAAACCTGGAACTTATAAAGAACATAGAAGATATACAAAAGAAAACACAAAGTATAGAAAGAAAAAAATATTTTTTAAGAAAGTCAAACAGACGAAAACCATATCTAGACCCTCAGAAACAAGTTAGAAAGTTTAAGCCGAATAGATTGTATCAGAATAAACTAGAATGTTACACATGTGGTAGCTCAGAACATTTGAGTAGGACTTGTCCTAAAAGAATAAATAGACATGATAAAAATAGCATACTCATAGAATGCACAAATGAAGATTTGATTAATATTGACGAAACAGTATCTGCTTCTGAATCAATTTACTCGTAGTCACCATAGATGATTTTGATGATGAAGAAAATGAGACTCAAAAGGATAAACAGCCAAATGAGTTAATTGAAGATTTTGTACCATTTTCAATATACCAGAAATAGACTTCTCCGACTTAGACATGATGAATATAGAATCTACTAGTAAGGGGCAAATGACTCCAACATTATTCTCCACCTCACGCATATTAGAGCCTTGTACACACGCTTGGCAAACTCAAATAGGTATGGATTGCATGCTATGTTTATTTTGTAAAGGATATCCTAGTAAGATAAATAGAACAAAATGTTCCAAATGTTATCAAGAAGGATGCATGAAATGCATAGAAAAGAGCTACAATATAACATTTAGTCAGCCAATAACCAAACCAATAGTTAATACTGATGAAGTAAAAATCCTAAGAAAAAGAATAGAGAATTTAGAAGACACACAGAAAATTCTATATGAAAAGGTAGAAATAATAGAAGAGAGGTTAGATAGAGAAAAAATGGCAGTAGACCAAACTAAACCGGAAATAGATCCACACCAAATCGATTTAATTCAAATATGCAATAAGGATAGATTAAGAGCACTAAAAGTTAGATGTGTGGTAAGAATGATGACCTATGAAGTAAAGTGTCTAGCATAGATACAGGGTGTACAAACTGTATTATAAATAAAGATATAATCCCAAAATAGTACATAGTAAAAACCTCAAAACCTGCAGTGGCCCAATAAATGGATGGAAAAGTATTTACATATGATGATCTTTTAATCCCAAATAGTAAAATTTGGTTTGAAACCAACTGCGGAGAAAGTATATAATATACATTACCCAAAGAATCCACATGGATTAGACAATTTGACCTAAGCAATGATTTGATTTTGGGATTAAGCTTCTTATTAAAAGATAACGGCAGCATACTTATAAGTAAAGACTACTTACAATTGTAGAAGCACACAATTTTTACACTAGTATATACACATGATGAGCCAACGATGACAAGAGAACTTGAAAATCCCAAGAAAGGGAAAGAATGCACTTGTCCCCATGAAAGACAATGTGAGTTACATGATGTAACTCCTAATGACGATTATAACATAGATACAGAATATGAGATAGATGTCCATATAGATTTTATCAACCTAGAACATCTTTATTACACATTAATAAGTGAGCAAGACATTGAACAATTAATTTTAAAAATAGAAAAATTAGGGATAATGAGTGAAGAAATACTAAAGTACTGGGATAAAGATAAGGTAGTATGTAAACTTGATATTATAAATCCTGAATATAAAGTGAGAACAGCAAAGATCAATGCTACCAACCAAGATATAGATGATTTTAAAATGCATATTTCAGAACTATTAAAATTTGGAGTTATTAGAAAGTCCGAAAATCCTCATAGATCTGCTGCTTTTTTTCTTCAGAAAACATAGCGAAATAGCTAGAGGAAAAAGTGAATGGTAATTAATTATAAAAGACTAAATGACAATACCAGGGATGATGCATATGATATTCTAGACAAAACCAGATTAATAAATCAAATACAAGGGTTTAATATTTTTAGTAAATTTGATTTGAAATCCGGATTTTGGCAAATTAAGATGCATCCTGAAAGTAGAATGGACAGCATTTACATGTCCCGAAGGACATTTTGAATGGCTTGTCATGCCTTTTGGCCTTAAGAATGCACCATTTGTTTTTCCAAAGAAAGATGGACGAAATATTCTTAAAACCCAAAAAATTTGCTATTGTTTACATAGATGATATTCTAGTTTTTAGTAAAACAAGGCAAGAGCACAGAGGTCATTTACAGATTATTATTTCAGAATTTATAAATCATGGTATCATAATTAGTAAGACAAAGATGCAACTGTATAAACCACAGATTGAATTTTTAGGAGCCATTATTGTGCATGGAAGAATTAAATTACAACCGCATATTGCCCAAAGAGCTTTAGATTTTCCAGACAAATTAGAAGAATTAAAACAGCTCCAACAATTTTTAGGATTAGTCAATTATGCACGACCATTTATAAAAGATTTAGGCAAAATTGATGGACCTTTATATGCAAAAACTTCTCAGAAGGGACAACGATATTTAACCAAGAAGACGTTAAATTAGTCCAACAAATTAAGAACCTGCTTAAAGAACTTCCAGAATTAGCCTTACCATTAGATTCAGACTACCTAATTATAGAATCAGACAGTTGCAATACAGGTTGGGGGGAAACTTTGATTGCTAAATCAAATCAGTATTCCAATAAAAGTTTAGAAAGAATTTGTCGCTATGCTAGTGGTAATATAAAGAAAAAGGTAACATTAGCAGTATTGATGCAGAATTATTGGCTATCTCTTATGCTTTAGATAGTTTTGAACTATTTATTATTTCAAAGAAAGAAATAATTGTCAGAACAGACTGTGAAGCCATCGTCGCCTTTCATTCAAAAATGGCTTTAGATCCCAAACGCAGCACTAGATGACGTTGGCTTAATTTTCTAGATAGATGCCTTCACCTTAGCACCCAGATTACCTTTGAACACATCAAAGGCAGTACTAATATCTTACCCGATACTCTTAGCCACCTACTCTTAGCCACCTGCTCCATCAACATGCAGACACCCTCATCAACATAGGCACTGCGTTTGACCTACTCAATGTGGATGAACATCCACAAACTTTTAATATAACTCAAGAAGACCTAGTATTAACAGAAATCATTGCCTTTCTAGAACATTGCACAGAAAATGAATTCATTTCTGTAATTACTAAAATAAACAATGTAGCAACTCTCCATGAGCAATTAGAATATTGGTGGGTTAAAGAACCACATGCTACAATTATATCTGAAAGATTAAAAGAAATTCGAGAACAAAGGTATGCTCAAATTATTGGGCAAAAGGCAAAAAATCTTGAAAACCTTGGAGTACTATCTACATTAGAAGTGTTTCTCACAATAAGTATAAGACAGAATGAAGGAGTAGATAATGATATGGTATATCCGAATATTGGCAATTTTCCTAATCCCTTCCTAGATTAAACAGATATAAACTTTACTTTATTCCACTTTTTTCAACTATGTTCTATAGAAGCATTTTCTATAAGTATTAACTGCATCTATGACAAGCATTTTTTATACAACTTAGCTGAACATTTTGATCCTTATGAGGATAGTTATGAAAACCTGGTTAGAAGACAATTAATTAATACACGAATTTCTTATCTCTTGCAAACACCACAAGATTATGATCTAATGAATACTTTTTATGACAACATGCAGATGGCGAGGCCACCACCACAACCAGGTATCCGTTCAGACAACATGTTTCCACCACAGTACAGTCAGCTGATCGGTGAAAGTAGAACCCCGAAGAACGAATGTGATTCGGAAACCAAGAACTTTTTGTTTTTTCAAATGGCAATCTTCCTTTTACATATTCTCATATTTCTACGTCAAAAGAACAACAGTGCATCCTAGACAATTATGGATATCATTTAATAGAAAAGACCAAAAATATTTCTTTGCAGCCATGAATTCCTTATCAGAAGTATTTAGTCCGAACCAAAGAGGATACAAGTTTTATGCACTTCTCCAAGGTAATTTAGTAGGTGTTTTTCATACCTAGATAGAAGTAGCAGACGGTATTTCGAACTTCATAAATCCAGTTTATAAAGGTTTCTATAATTTGTCAGAAGCATTAAATGTAGCCAGAAGCTACTTATGTAACACCCCGAATTTCAAATAAGGACAAATTCGAGATTTCACAGGATCTTTACTTCACTTCGTACAATTTTACAAGGAAATTTTTAAAACTTTTTCAATAGTACATCAGAGTTCAATTACAACTTGGTTTTACACAGCGGAGGAATGAAATTTACAATAAAACATTTACAACATCTTTAAAATAAAACAGCACCAGCATATCCACTTTATAGCTTCATGAATAGTCCATTACCTGCATGTCAATCTGTGGGCACGTCAGTTACTTACAACTGACGAAATGTTATACACGGCTATCCTCTCTATGCCGGGAATAGTATAACGATCTCACACTTTAACAAATCACAAAAATATTGAATGAACAAGTAAAGTGTCAAAGGTGATTATTCTAAACATAAGTGTATGTCATGCCTTAATGCCTAATGCACACATTTCTATACTAGGATGACACTAATGCACACTTGTTCAGATTCTATGCATCCTATACTACATAGGTCCGAGGGCAAGCGCCTACGTTCTTCACAATACAGAGTTCGATCCCTCGCCATGAAAACTACCCGGTAGCAAAACAAAGTTCAGACTATTCCACGAATGTGAATCCCAGCCTTGGAGTCCACCGCCGGCTGTTATAATAGATTCCACATCGTGCGAACCGTCCCGTATGTGACCCTCTAGCCCAGTATATATATATATACATTGGAGACGGTAAACACAAAAACTCATCCGTCCGACTACTCAAGATCTTGGAGTCCACCGCCGACCCGTCCTCATAGTCCCGGATTAAAATATAATAATCCGTCTCCCACAGGGCAACCTCAGTCCACCAACTGGGTCTATAGTCTTGGAGTCCACCGCCGACTATATAGAGCACCCCACTTACGTTTCCCTAAGTTTACTACATCTTCACTTATGTGCCTAAATTTTCTTAAATTCAAGACATGAATAATTTCCATTCAAAGAATTAGTCTTACCTCCCACCGGACTTAATCAACAAATACGAGATAGCTCCACGGCCATATCTCCAAATCATTTCTCAAATCCTTTCTTTCAATAATGATGGTACCGAGGTCGTACTAACTTTAAATCATAAACTTTCATGTACAAGAAACATGGGTATTCACACCCTTTCTTAATCATGTCTTAAACTTATATAGTTTTCATCTTCTACTTATTCACAATGATTAATGTCTTGTATTAGCACTTATCCATAAAGCAATCATTTCTTAGTCTTTACACTATTCATAATCTAGTTATTCACTCATAGTCTTTATAAGCAAAAAGGATTCCCTTTTTAAGAACACAATTTCATCACATGAAATTTTATAACCAATTCAAACTATCACAATATCTCAATTCCCTTTAAAATATTTCTTAAACAAAATCAAAGTATAATTCTCTTAAAAAAATCACTTCACAAAAATAATACTTTGTTTTTGTTCACTACAAAGTTTCATACTCACAATTTCATCTCTCTTTATATCTCAAAATATACAAGAAAACAATCTTAATATTTCCCATTTCATTTTCCTCAAAATATGCAATAAAGTTATGATTAACTTTAATATTTATTACTTCATTTTATATGAAGAAAGTATGAGTTTTAATCAAAAGCCCCCCCTTTTAAAGTCTCATTTTTACTTTCTTAAAATAGACAATAAAATTTCCATAACAATCTCTAATAGCTTCCATTTTATCTTATAACCATAATAGGAATTTATTCATACTAAAAAAATATCTTATTCTATTAAAACCAAATCAAAAAAAATAAAAGATGGCTATCAAGATTTGAACCCAAGATCTCTTATAAGAGGTGCTCATTGACTAACCAGTAAGTCCTAGTGTGCTTTTTGTTTAGAAGTTGTATTCATATACTTTTGTTCACAATTTTCTGAAATTGTTTCTTTTTAATAAAACTTGTTTACCCAATAATCCAATCCTTTAGGATATTGGAATAAACTTCTCTTTGTTCTAAAAGGAAATCTTAAATATTAATCAACAAGTCCAAACTTATTTTTAGCATATATCTCATTTAAAAAAGAATAGATTTTTCCTTTCTTTACAAAATTTACATTTCTTTTCAAACTCGAAAATTAAAATCATGCTTTTCTAAAAACTAGTTTATGCCCAACATCCTACAAATAAAAATTTGTGTTAAGAATCAAACATATCTTTTAATCGATTGTGGATGTCTCAAAGGAATTCCTTTCATACAAAAAATTGCATTTTTTTTTTACATATGTCAACATACTTCATTAAAAATTATTTCCTTCTCTTTTCTTTTTCATCATATCTCTAATCATATGTCGAAATATAGCATTCTTTAACGATTTCTCATACATATCGAGTATTCTAACATTGTTCATGGTAATAATTCTTTAGTTAAACTCTTCTTTTCGATTTACACATATTCTCAAAACTTGAATGAAAAGAAAAATTGTTTAATTTCTCTTATACAAATTGGAAATTTATAGCATGCCAACAAGTCTCAAATCAAAATCTCTTTCATGAAAAAATTATTATTTTCCAAATGTAACCATAAAAAAAATATACATATGTCAATAATAACAAAATTTTACTTTTTTCTTTCTTAGTCAATAAATCATAAAGCATGTTTATCATATGATATTCATCACTAAAATTCCCACATACTCAACAAGTACAAAAATTGCAATCACATTAACATGATTCATGGTATAAAGAAATTCTCCTTTTTAATTAGCATGATATCACAACAAAATCATCCTCATTCAAAACATGATATACTAGCATAAATTTTATCTTATAATTCTCAAACAATATCTTCTTATACTACTTTTTTTTTTGTATGCATATCCTACACTAGAAAATAATGAAATCACCCACTAACACAATGTTAATCTATTTGTCAACATAGCATGATTCACTATTAATCTCACCACAATCATAGTATAGTTATTCTATTTAATCAAAACTACTCATTCACTTTTATTAGCATGTACATTCTAAAAAAATTTTAGAAAGTAGGAGAACACCCACCTTATGAAGCTTGAACAATTGAAGGGAAGGATGGGACACTTCTTCTAGCTCCAAGTCAAACTCCTAGCAATGGCTCCTCCTCCTAGCAAAGCTCCCTTTCCCTAGCAATGGCTTCCTCTAGCAATTCCTCCAAGCAAAAGGACCCTCACTCTCTTTCTTTTCTTTCTTTCCTTTCTTTCTTTTGATAATGTTTTTGGTGCAAGATAAAGGTAGGAAATGGGGGCTCTATTTATAGGATTTTGGGAGGGTCTAAAGTGCAAAAATTCCATCCTAATAATACTTCAAATTTATTCCACAACTCTCCACTTTCCTAACTCCTAAAACCCCCATCTCTTCATCTCCCCACTCTCCACTAACTTAACTCAAAAACCCTTCTCCTCCTCACTCCATGACCGGCCACCCCCTAGCCCACAAAATGGTCCAAATACATTTGTGTGTGCATGCACACATGCACAAACAAATATGAACACATTTCTATAACTCTAAATGTGTACTAATATTTGTAACTTGTCATGTATTAGTACATGTTTAACTAAAAATGTGATTTTAATAGTGGGCTTGCTACATGGGCTCATTACTAATTAATTTATTTAATTATCTAGTGGGCTCCTCTCCTAATGGGCTACATTTTAGTTTATAGGTCCATGGATCAAAAGAAAGGCTAAATAAAACTAATGCATGCTAAAAATAGTAAAATGAGAATAGCAAAATGAGAATAAAAATTTGCACGTGCACTATACGTGCAGAAAAAATTGAAAAATGCATTTTAATCAAAAACAAGGGGAAAATAAATTTTCGTTTTATAAAATAGATTTAAATACATAAAAATAAATAATTTAAACCGATAAAAAATATTATACGTAGTGGTAGAAACACGTGCATCAAAACACGTAAAAAACACGTAAATCCCAGGGATTGAAATATTATATTTTAGTTGACTAAAATCAATACGGAAAATGTATAAATAGTACGAATCCAAAATATGTAATGAAATACATTACAAAATATACGTGCGTAACACCCAGGGGCGAAATTGTAATTTCCAATTTTGCGGGGTGTTACACTCTCCCCCCCTTAGAGTAGTTCCGTCCCCGGAACTCGCTAGGGTAAAGATTGTATTTTGTACACGTCAAAAAAAATATTATTCTTGTATTTAGAAAACTGCAAACTTTAAGGGTATAAAATACACAACGAAAAAATAGGACAAACTCTATATAGGAAAATTATGAATATCAAAATTTTATAAAAACAAACTAGAAAACTCACATAAGGAAATAAATATAAGATATAATGGATTGAAAAAAGTTCCAAAGTGTTTCTAGATAAGCATTAGATAAAAGGGAAAAGTCAATTAAGTTGTTAATTTCGAAATAGTTCGGAAAACAACGTGGCGAAGAAAACATAGTCAATAGGTAATTTAGAGAAATTTTTTTTTTATCAATGTAATAAACTGTAGAAAATCCGCAAAATTAGCAATTTAAAACAAGACAATTGAATAAGAGTTTGGAAAAATAAATGGGAATGAGACTTAGTTGAAAGTATAGATAACATAAAATGACTTTGTATATCAATTAATAAAATGGTTCGTAAGGTAACTATAATAGTTATACACACAATTTGAAAAAAAAATAGAAAGCATACGTTGAAATACTTTTGAATATACAAAATTTTGTAGTGATGAAATTAATTTATAACATTAAGACAACATGGTGTAAAGCACATACACGAGATGAAAACACAATTGAAAACAATAATTATATAGTATAGCAAATTAGGACAATAGACATAAACAAGTATATGCAAAAATATTAATGTAGTAATTAGATGAGGGTAAAATGATATGTATAATAAGAATATTGAAATATATGGCATACATAGAAATCATTGGAAAAATATATGTAATACTAAGAATGTAAAGACAGTTAAAATTTGAGAAAGAATATTATATACATAGTGAGTATGTGCAGTGTAAAACTATAAAAGTAATGAGTAGCGATTAATAGTAAAAATGTATATATCAAAACAAATATGCAATAATAGTACCGAATGTAAACAAATAAAACAAAAATGGTAGGTCAAATTTATATAGGTAGAAATTTTTATTATTGTTAAAAAAATATAGGATAAGATAATATAGTATCACAGAAATCGAATCATGAGTGCACATAAGAAAATTTTATAAGAAAAATCCAAAATAATAAATGAAAGGAAATAGTGATTGCAATATTAATTTAATAAACAGCAATTTAAAACTTGACAAAATACGTCAAGTAAAAGTAGATATAAACGGGTAAACATAAAGTGACACGAATACATGAAAGGCGAAATTCTAAGTTTGAAAAACAAGTTAAAAATATCAAGACTAAGGAAGATAGACAAATAATAAATATTCAAATGATTTAATAACATAAGAAAATATTTATTTGAAAAATATTGAATATGTAGAAAGTACCATGATAAAAATCTACAAATTAATTTGAGAGGGAAGTGTGTAAGGTATCATGAATGACGATCCAAGCTACCACGCTTCCACTGCGCCACTCTGATACCCAAGGGTAAAATGTGCTCGCATACACTCTCATATCAATGTATACAAGGCGGACATCATGACGACTCCAGCCATCCAAAAGAGAGAGAAAACATCAGTGCATAGAGCAACACAAATGTAAATCACTTACATTTAAATCTCTATATACTGAAACTCACACTCTAGTGTCTGCAGGAATAATATTGTAACTACTCAATAAGGTGTCACGGGTTCTAGACTATAGTTAATGATCTTACTACTCTTCCTAAACAAATCTTTAGTCTATCGAGTTCTGATTTACTTGGGTTAGCTGTAAGAGTCGGTTCCCAGCTAGCGGTGGTCCGAAGACGCTTAAGTACCGTGTCGCTTAGGGCTGTTTACACCCGGTTGACAGAAGGACTCCTTTAGCTTGTTCCCAAATTTATCGTCCCTTTTTATCGTTCCTTATAAACTTGTACTACTTGTGAAGCATGCTCTGATACCATCTGTAACACCCCGAATTTCAAATAAGGACAAATTCGAGATTTCACAGGATCTTTACTTCACTTCGTACAATTTTACAAGGAAATTTTTAAAACTTTTTCAATAGTGCATCAGAGTTCAATTACAACTTGGTTTTACACAGTGGAAGAATGAAATTTACAATAAAACATTTACAACATCTTTAAAATAAAACAGCACCAGCATATCCACTTTATAGCTTCATGAATAGTCCATTACCTGCCTGTCAATCTGTGGGCACGTCAGTTACTTACAACTGACGAAATGTTATACACGGCTATCCCCTCTATGCCGGGAATAGTATAACGATCTCATACTTTAACAAATCACAAAAAGATTGAATGAACAAGTAAAGTGTCAAAGGCGATTATTCTAAACATAAGTGTATGTCATGCCTTAATGCCTAATGCACACATTTCTATACTAGGATGACACTAATGCACACTTGTTCAGATTCTATGCATCCCATACTACATAGGTCCGAGGGCAAGCGCCTACGTTCTTCACAATACAGGATTCGATCCCTCGCCATGAAAACTACCCGGTAGCAAAACAAAGTTCAGACTATTCCACGAATGTGAATCCCAGCCTTGGAGTCCACCGCCGGCTGTTATAACAGATTCCACATCGTGCGAACCATCCCGTATGTGACCCTCTAGCCCAGTATATATATATATACATTGGAGACGGTAAACACAAAAACTCATCCGTCCGACTACTCAAGATCTTGGAGTCCACCGCCGACCCGTCCTCATAGTCCCGGATTAAAATATAATAATCCATCTCCCACAGGGCAACCTCAGTCCACCAACTGGGTCTATAGTCTTGGAGTCCACCGCCGACTATATAGAGCACCCCACTTACGTTTCCCTAAGTTTACTACATCTTCACTTATGTGCCTAAATTTTCTTAAATTCAAGACATGAATAATTTCCATTCAAAGAATTAGTCTTACCTCCCACCGGACTTAATCAACAAATACGAGATAGCTCCACGGCCATATCTCCAAATCATTTCTCAAATCCTTTCTTTCAATAATGCCGGTACCGAGGTCGTACTAACTCTAAATCATAAACTTTCATGTACAAGAAACATGGGTATTCACACCCTTTCTTAATCATGTCTTAAACTTATATAGTTTTCATCTTCTACTTATTCACAATGATTAATGTCTTGTATTAGCACTTATCCATAAAGCAATCATTTCTTAGTCTTTACACTATTCATAATCTAGTTATTCACTCATAGTCTTTATAAGCAAAAAGGATTCCCTTTTTAAGAACACAATTTCATCACATGAAATTTTAAATTTTCACTTTCTTCTTTTTTAGTCAATAAATCATAAAGCATGTTTATCATATGATATTCATCACTAAAATGCCCACATACTCAACAAGTACAAAAATTGCAATCACATTAACATGATTCATGGTATAAAGAAATTCTTCTTTTTAATTAGCATGATATCACAACAAAATCATCCTCATTCAAAACATGATATACTAGCATAAATTTTATCTTATAATTCTCAAACAATATCTTCTTATACTACTCTTTTTTGTATGCATATCCTACACTAGAAAATAATGAAATCACCCACTAACACACAATGTTAATCTATTTATCAACATAGCATGATTCACTATCAATCTCACCACAATCATGGTATGGTTATTCTATTTTATCAAAACTACTCATTCACTTTTATTAGCATGTACATTCTAAAAAAATTTTAGAAAGTAGGAGAACACCCACCTTATGAAGCTTGAACAATTGAAGGGAAGGATGGGACACTTCTTCTAGCTCCAAGACAAACTCCTAGCAATGGCTCCTCCTCCTAGCAAAGCTCCCTTTCCCTAGCAATGGCTTCCTCTAGCAATTCCTCCAAGCAAAAGGACCCTCACTCTCTTTCTTTTCTTTCTTTCCTTTCTTTCTTTTGATAATGTTTTTGGTGCAAGATAAAGGTAGGAAATGGGGGCTCTATTTATAGGATTTTGGGAGGGTCTAAAGTGCAAAAATTCCATCCTAATAACTCTTCAAATTTATTCCACAACTCTCCACTTTCCTAACTCCTAAAACCCCCATCTCTTCATCTCCCCACTCTCCACTAACTTAACTCAAAAACCCTTCTCCTCCTCACTCCATGACCGGCCACCCCCTAGCCCACAAAATGGTCCAAATACATTTGTGTGTGCATGCACACATGAACAAACAAATATGAACACATTTCTATAACTCTAAATGTGTACTAATATTTGTAACTTGTCATGTATTAGTACATGTTTAACTAAAAATGTGATTTTAATAGTGGGCTTGCTACATGGGCTCATTACTAATTAATTTATTTAATTATCTAGTGGGCTCCTCTCCTAATGGGCTACATTTTAGTTTATAGGTCCATGGATCAAAAGAAAGGCTAAATAAAACTAATGCATGCTAAAAATAGTAAAATGAGAGTAGCAAAATGAGAATAAAAATTTGCACGCATACCATACGTTCAGAAAAAATTGAAAAATGCATTTTAATCAAAAACAAGGGGAAAATAAATTTTCGTTTTATAAAATAGATTTAAATACATAAAAATAAATAATTTAAACCTATAGAAAATATTATACGTAGTGGTGGAAACACGTGCATCAAAACACGTAAAAAGCACGTAAATTCTAGGGATTGAAATATTATATTTTAGTTGACTGAAATCAATACGGAAAATGTATAAATAGTACGAATCCAAAATATGTAATGAAATACATTACAAAATATACGTGCGTAACACCCAGGGGCAAAATTGTAATTTTCAATTTTGCGGGGTGTTACAACTTAGGACCTAGCTACTTTGTTTCCCCTTCCTTAAGATCCATGCAGGAAACACCCCTGGAATATTTATTACAAAGGACATGCAGGTCTATTTTTTGATCATTGCGAGCAATGTCAAGAACAGTAAGAACACTAACTGAAAATAAAAACTGTCTGATTTTTGAAAAATAGAAATTACAGAAAAAGACAGCAAGCTTGGAGAAACAATTGTTCCAGACCAGATTTCCACCTAAAAATCCACCACAGACTGCTCCCCCGGTCTATAATAAATGGGATGAGAAGGATTTGCATTTCCCTCTAAATGCAGAAAGAGGTACTATTGAGCCTATAAATTCAATAGCTAGTCTGGCCTAAACAGCAACCATTAAAACACATCAAGTCTGTTTATGGCTGAGGTTTTGCCAAAAAACCTTCACAGAGATATCATTGGGTCTACAATACCAATGGCTAGTCCGGAGCAAACGGCTACCGGTAAAGACATACCAAATCCGTTGATGGCTGTCTTTGCCAAAAAATCAAGACAAGGGCAAAGCCCCTATGGACAACCAAGACATTAAAGAACCAAACAAGTATGACCAAATTCTGCAGCTCCTCCAACAGATTGAAGGCTTTCAGAAGCAACCAAAAAGGATACCTATCCAACCCAAACACAAGAAGATCAAAAGAAAAGAATCAATCCGGACTATGATTGCGACACAGGTAGCAGAAGCAGCAAAGGCAGCTATCTCAAAGAGAAAGAGACATTGACAGAAAGTGAAAGGGAAATTTTTAAAGATAAACCGCATATATCCCAAATAAACAACTTGTCAGACACAGCATGACCCCAATATCCTTAGATTCGGTGGCCCTACATAATTTGGACACCTAGACCCCACTCAGACTAACTCCACTCCGGATAACTCCACTCAGAATATTACTGCACAGATTGACACCTACCTAGATTCCTCCACCCAGAAAGGCATGGCCTCCAGAAAGCCACGTGTAAAGAGACTTCCACTCATGCCTCCACTCAGAAAGACATGGACTCCATATAGCAACGTGTAAAGCAACTTCCACTCAAAAAAGAACCCACTAGAGAAGTGCAGATTCTCCTTCAAGTGCTTGTTACAGACGTCTTCTCCTCTCCTGAAAAACCTCTATAAATACCACCCTTCTCCTCCTCCAAAAGGCATCCAATTCCTTACTCCGCTTCAAAAACTCCTCTTGTACTCTAATGTTCTCTCTCACCACCGCTTTGTATGTGCATGTACTTTATGGAACAAGCTCCTCAGGCTTGAACTCATTGTAAGTTTTTCTTAATTCGTTAAGGGATTTCCTGAAAGGGAAACCTCTTTACTATGTATCCACTATGTTCCCCAAATAAATAAACTTCTGTATTATATGCCTAGTTTGTAACTTCGTTTGGCACATAAACTCCTCTTGGTTGTGATCCATTTTATTCTAAGTATATCATAATAGCATAGTTAGGCCTTATTAACTAGAAGTGACCCTGTAGGCAAAGAAAGCCGACTATTAAGGAAAGGCTGTGGGTATGCCATAAGGAGAAATTGGTTAAGTTTGGCTGCGAAGTTAAACAGGACATAGCTTACCTTGATATATCTTAGTTCAAAAAATATATATATATTTTTTTTACTGTAGATACAGTAAAACGGGGACAGAGAAATACATAATTTAAAGAGGGAGTACCCGGTAGGGATAAGTTTGAAATTGATAACTCGTATTTTCTTTATAGCAATATTAAGAATCTGATAACTTCACCTTTATAACTTCACCTAATATATATATATATATATATATATATATATATATATATATATATATATATATATGTTCTCTAAGTTGTCACTTGCCTTTTGACGCGAATGCAAACTTTTCTGATGAGTTCACCTGGTTACTCAACAAGTCACAAACTTAGAGTGCTTTACAAACTCATATTTCAAGTTGTCGTTTGACGTAAAAGTAAACATTGGTGATGAATACCCCTAGTTACTAAGCACCTCAAAACATTGGAGTAGATAGACTTTATTCGTATAATTTTTTATTTTTTTCCATTATTAATCTATTTACTTAAACTCTATTATGACTAGATCAAAGGGGATAATCACACGAAAAAACATCACATTTTTCTTTTATGTATAATCACATGACTGTCACAGTTCTGTAAGGAAATTTGAAATTCAACAATCCTAAAGTAAATAGGTATGCTTAATCTTGCTCTATAAGATATTGTCTGTCCTAAAAAATATTAAATGCTTTAGCACAATAAAGAACTCAAAAGTGTAATGATGAGCCCAATTGAAATCCCTTTTGTTTTGTTTTTTTTTCTTTTCTTTTCAAATATATATAAAATAAAAAATAAGTTTTTACCCCTTCCCCAAAATATGAATATCACATTGTCCTCAATGGGAAAGGAAAAGGAAAAACAAAAAGAATGCAAAAAGTTCAGAATTTCTCCCTGATTTGTATTAAAATCTGCAAGCACGACGTTCATTATTTTAGTGATATCTAGAGATGTAGATGTCCAAATGGCCTGATTCTTTTTGTTTTAAAATCTACGACAATTTCCTACGATCCCTTATTGAAACACTTTTCCAGATTCTGACTCCATCCTGCTAAAAAACAACCATCAATGTAGGTGTAGAAAACAGCTCCGCTCGGCGACTTCCAAACTCATGCAATCCTACAAAATAAAAGCAAAAATTAAAATTAAAGCAAACTAAAAAGAAAAAGAAAATCTAAATGCAGTAAAAGTAAACATGGGTTGCCTCTCAAGAAGCGCTAAGTTTAAGTCTTCAGCCAGACGTTGTAGCTGAGATCGTTATGTAACGCCAAGATCCAACAACATACGAGCCTTTTTTCCAATAATTCTCTTCATATGTGGATTAGATTTTTTCTGTGCAACCGTCAAGCTTGATGGTAGCGGCTCGAATTTCAGTCATTTCTTTCTTGAAGATGGAGTCTTTGATATCCCCACCTCCTTAAATGTCAGCTGAGAAGAAAAATTAATACATGGTGAAACTTGAACATATTCAAAATATTTTCTTTCTCAGATTCCAGAGTTACTGAATTTGTTGGACACACATTAATTGGTAATTTCTCAACTTCCGCTCAATATGTCTATCCCATAATTAGATTAGTTTCACTCTATGTGTCTCTCCCATATTAGATTAGTTTCACAAATTTGAAAATATAAGTGAGCTTCAGCTGCAACTTCCATAGATTTATAAACATCAAACATTATTTGCTCATCCTCAACCCTCAAAATAAGTTTTCCTTGTTGAACATCAATCAAAGCTCTCCCCGTAGATAGAAAAGGTCACCCCAAAATCAAGGGAATTTGTTCATCTTCCTACATGTCAAGCACTACAAAATCTGCTGGAAATATGAACTTGTCTACCTTTACCAAAACATCTTCAAATATTTCTCTTGGGTACTTGATAGATTTGTTTGCCAATTGCGATGAAATTGTGGTAGGCTTTGCTTCGCCAATACCTAATTTCCTGAAAATAGAATAGGGAATAAGATTAATACTTTCTCCTAAATCACATAATGCTTTATCAAAAGAAGAATTTCCAATAGTGCAAGGAATTGTAAAACTCCCTGGATCTTTAAGTTTAGGAGGCAACTTCTTTTGTAAAATTGCACTACTCCCTTCTGTTAGCATCACCGCCTCATGTTCCTCCAATTTTCGCTTGTTTGGTAAAATATCCTTGAAATATTTAGCATATTTGAGCATTTGTTCTAAAGCTTCAAAAAGAGGAATATTAATATGCAATTTCTTAAAAATATTTATTAGAAAATTGATTTTCAAGATTATTTTTTTTGAGTCTTTGTGGAAAAGGAATAGGTGGATTATAAGGTGAATTATGATAAGTTTCAGAATTAAACTCCTCTGAATTTGTTTGGCTTGAAACTCCTTTATCCTTCTTAGAATGGTGATTGGCCACCTGCTGTGTTTGTTCCACCACAATTTGCTCGATCTCACCTTTTTTTCAACCACATTTTGTCAGCAATTTGGGCTTGTGGCTGCTCAATTGTTGTCCCACTTCTTAGTATTATTGCTTTAACATGCTCCTCGGGATTTGTTACGGTGTTACTGGGTAAGGTTCCTGCTGTTCTCTCTGTAATAATATTTAAAATCTGAGCCTCAAGGTTGTGAATTGAAACCATATTATTTTGTGTTGCCAATTTTGCCTTCTGCATATATTGCATGAACATATCTTCAAGTGTTGGCTTCTTTTCTTGCTGTGAAAAATTTCGAGGTGGTCTAATTGCTCCTTGATGGATGTTCCAAGAAAATTTGGGGTCGTTTCTCCATTCATGACGATACATGTTCAAATAAGGATTGTTTTGATATTATAAATTGGGCGCGTAGTTTGCTTGGTTGAAATTTGATTGAGCAAAAGGATTTCCCACTTGGTAATCAATTCTTGAGTGATTTCTTGCACAAAGATCACAAATCATATTAGTTTGAATAGCATTAACATTCATATTACCTAATTTTTTAGATAAAATATCAATTTGTGCAGTCAATTTGGCAATAGGATCAAGCTCAACAACTCCAGCTGCTTTTTTTAGGCATTGTTCTCTATGAAGACCATTGGTAATAGTTGGATGCCATTGTGATACACTTCTATGTCCTGAAATATAGCTATTAAAAAAATAGAAAAATAAAAATAAAAACTAAAAGAAAATTAAACATAATAATAACAATAAGAAAAATCCAAATTAGTAACAATCTAGCAATTATTAATATCAATAAAAGAATAACTAGTCCCCGGCAACGGCGCTGAAAACTTGATGTGAATTTTTGCAAGTATACAAAATTGCAACAAGAGTATAGTTAAGTGAAAAGAGTGTCGAACCCACAAGGACTAATTATTTTATCGAGTACCGAAATTACTAGATTAACTGCTATTTGGAAAATCGAAATTCAATAGAGTAAGCAATTAAATTAACTTAATCTAAAGAACTAACTAAATTAATTAAAATGAGCGGAATTTGAAATTTTTTTATTTATTAATTGCAAAACTAGTTCTAGGGCTTCTGATTTCACCAAGTTAATCCCACACAATTTATAACTCCATATGAATAAAAATATTATTTTTCCAAGTTGTAGACCAAAATCCCTAAATTATTCAATATTCTCTCTCAAGCAATATCAATAATATTCTCAACTAATTATTTGTCATAGTTCATGCACATATTTTATAAATTCATTAAGATCTATGGATTTCTTAACGGTCACATTAACAGCGGTTCGCTTTTGTAACGGTGTTTAATTTTATAAATTCGACATCACAAATTACCAGTTCGGTCTTTTCTTGATTCTATAGATCATACAAAAGTTGGTCAAACAATTGTAAGCATTAAGAAAAAAATCAAACACACAACCATGAAAAAATAGAAAAATAATATGAAATTAAAATTTTGTTATCAAAACTAGGCTACATCAAAGCTCTAGAAAAATAAATTTAGTTCATAATAAAATTGCAAATAACAAATACTGTCTTGGATTGCATAATAAAAATAAGAGGGGAAGAAGAAAGAACTCGATTGTTGTTGAAGACCGAAATCGAATAGATCCGCGCTATTCTCTCTCTCTCTTTCTCTCTCTCTCTTTTTCTCATCTGTTTTGTTTCTGCACTGTACTCGTCGAAATCCGTGCCGCCACCTACCTCTGAGCTGCCAACCTACAACTTCATTTCATTTTATTTTTTTCCTTCTTCATTTTCGCCCAGCCGCCACCCAGCGCACCTACCCCCACACACAGCCCCCCAGTTCCTGCTGCATCTTTTTCTTATGTATAGGATTAGGGTAGGTGGTAGGTAATTAGGGTTAAGTTTAATTGTTATTTAATAATTAATTAATTAATTTAAAAATCCATAGATTAAAATTAATATATTAAATTTTTAACTAATCAATTAACTAACCGTAACTTAAATCCACTTTTATTTTTATTACAAAATTTTATTCCACCCCTAATTTGATCGAAATATTTTTTACTGATTCTTCCATGGGTCAATTCGTAAATTTTTTTTATTTGGATGCTTGAATTTTGAAATCTTCATCTTTGTTTTCTTCCATAATTTCACGTAAAACACCCACCTTTTGCATTTATCCATCTTATTCCTACAAAAACAAACAAACAACTAATATTAAGTAGAAATAAGATAAATTTCAAAGAAATAAACGAGAACTCGCAATTTTAATGCATTAAAGAGTAATAAAAATTATGTATGAATTTCACTCTTCAAATACCCCCAAACATAAGATTTTGCTTGTCCTCGAGCAAAAAGAAAACCATAAATAAAGTAATAATAATTAATAATGCGCTCAACTCATCAAACTAAGAGATCTTATCATGCAAGCATCAAAATTTCAATTAAAAATATAAACAATAGCAAATAAAGTAAAACCAAGCATACTCACTTTCTCTAGTGCAATTATTCATTAATAATTCCAAACACAATTATATTTGTCATGCAGTTAATGTAATTATAGTATGTAACAACTCCATCTGTGATTACCGCTTCTCACTACTACAAATCGAGAAGCAAACTAGAGGGTTTTTTTCGTCTGTTCTCTAAGTTGTCACTTGTCTTAAATAATAAAAATTATGTATACATTTCACACTTCAAATAGCCCCAAACATAAGATTTTGCTTGTCATCGAGCAAAAAGAAAACCATAAATAAAGGAATAATAATTAATAATAGGCTCAACTCATCAAACACAGAGATCTTATCATGCAAGCAATATAAACAATAACAAATAAAGTAAAACAAGCATACTCACTTTCTCCAGTGCAATTATTCATTCATAATTCCAAACCCAATCATATTTATCATGAAATTAATATAATTCTAGTATGTAACAACTCCATTTGTGATTACCCCTTCTCACTACTACAAACTGAGTAGCAAACTAGCTTTTTTTTTCTTTTTGCTTTTTTTTTTTGCTCTCTAAGTTGTCACTTGCCTTTTGACGTGAATGCAAATATGATGAATTCACCCGGTTACTCAACAAGTCACAAACTTAGAGTTCTTTGGATACTCGTATTTCAAGTTGCCGTTTGACATAAAAGTAAACATTGGTGATGAATACCCCTAGTTACTAAGCAACTCAAAACATTGAAGAAAATAGACTTTATTAATATAATTTTTTTTTCATTATTACTTTATTTACTTGAACTCTGTTTAGGACCAGATCAAAGGTGATAATCGTAAGAAAAAGCATCACATTTTTCTTTTATGTATAATCACATGACTGTCACAATTGTGTAAGGAAATTTAAAATTAAATAATCCTAAAGTAAATAGGTATGTTTAATCTTGCTTTATAAGATATTGTCTATCCTAAAAAATATTTCAATGCTTTAGCACAATAAAGAACTCAAAAGTGTAATGATGAGCCCAATCAAAATTCCTTTTGTTTTGTTTTGTTTTTTTAAATCTGTTCTTATCAAATTATATAAAATAAAAAATAAATTTGTCCCCTTCCCCCAAACATGAATATCACATTGTACATGTTTACCTTTCAACCTGAACCTTTTACATGAGTATGCCATGTTATTCTTGCCCTATTTTTGCAACACATACATTCCTATTTGCTAATAATAACAAAATAACCAAGTCGGGGTTATGGAAAAGATCTAGTAGTGGAAAATATAGAAATGTGTACTGAGAAGAGGACCTGTGTCCTGATTCACAATCCTGTTTACCTGATTACCTGACTGCATACTTCTCTATAGGAAGGTGTATTCGGAAGAGAACCACTAGGTTCTGCCTGTTCATGTACCTGACTGCATACTTCCCTATAGGAAGGTGTACTCGGAAGAGAACCAGTAGGTTCTACCTGTTCCTGTTATTCCTGTTTTCCTGATCCCTGAGTACACTGCCCTATAGACTCCACTACGAAATCTAAACGTAACTGTTTGAATATAGCAACCATGTGATAAAAATTTGTGGCGTATGAAGTGCTACTTAGATATTAATAATACAAGATTTGACATAACTTGATACCTGTTACATGCTTACCTGTACATGATTACCTGTACCTATACCTAATTACCTATTTACCTGTATACCTGTACCTGTTTACCTGTTACATGTTTACATGTTTACCTGTTTACCTGTTTGCTTAACATTTGATACATGTTACCTGTACCTGTTAGTATACCATTCTACTTGATTCTGTTTGCCTGATTCATGTTAGATATTCTATTCTGTTGACATGCTTATACCAAGCTATGTTTATTCCTGCTGTTATTTTGTATTTGTTATTCTTCCCATGTACTTGTATCCTGCACTACAAGCGGCCCGTAACTTGCATTGACGGGAGTTTGTTTTTCTCTTTTCCATTTTCCTGCAATTTAATAAATTGTAGATCAGGATGACCAGTTGTCAGATGGAGTTGGTTATATGAGATATTAGTGCTGGAGTTTTTCACATTTATTATTATTATTTCTTGTTGCTACTTGAACAATTGTATCTGTACTTGGATTTATTTTTTATTTGGGTAGTGTGACCCAGGATATTATTGACTTTTTCAGACTTGATTTATTTGAGATTATTATATTTTGGTTTCAAGTAAATTTCTGTTGGTATATATGATTCGATTATGCATACTTAGTTGATTTCTTTTTCTTCCGACACTGATTATTCCTGTAAGATGTTGTAAAGATTCTGAACAGCTTATGGATGATGAAAATCATTCGCTGGGCTTAGTCGCGTATTCATATTCCATATTTCTTTTTGGGAAGCGGGGCGTGATATTAAAAATCCATAGATTAAAAGTAGTCTATTAATTTTTTAACTAATCAATTAACTAACCTTAATTTAAATTCACTCAACTTTTATTTTTATTACAAAATTTTATTCCATCCCTAATTTGATCGAGATATTTTTTACTGATTCTTCCATGGCCAATTCGTAAAAACTTTTATTTGGGTACTTGAATTTTGAAATCTTCATCCTTGTTTTCTTCCATAGTTTCACGTAAAATGCCCACCTTTTGCATTTATCCATCTTAATCCTACAAAAACAAACAAACAAATAATATTGAGTAGAAATAAGATAAATTTCAAAGAAATAAATGAAAACTCGAAATTTTAATGCATTAAAGAGTAATAAAAATTATGTATAAATTTCACTCATCACTCGCTATGCCATAATATAGCAACTTACTTACTTTAGCATACTCAAACTTGAATATAAAATAAAGTGTGAATAGGGACAATCCTAAACATGTCGGTGTATGCAATGCCTTAATGCCTAATGCAAATGTTTTATACTAAGATGACACTAATGCATACTTATTCGGATTCTATGCATTCCATACTACATAGGTCTGAGGTTAAGCACCTACGTACTCCACATTAAAGGGTTTATTCTCTCGCCATGAAAACTATCCGGTAACAAATCAAGTTTTAGACATTCCACGAGTACAGATCCCAGCCCTGGAGTCCACCGTCAAGCTTATACGAAAATTCTCGTCGTGCGAACATCCCGCAAGTGTCCTTCTAGCCCCGGTATACGCATATACACTGGAGAACGGCTTCCCATACACCAGACTATTCATGAACCTGGAGTCCACCATCAAACAAATCATAGTCCCAGATTTAATTAAGGCAAGCCTTCATCGCAAGCAACTACAGTTCCGGAGTCCACCATCAAACTGGGTCTATAGTCCCGGAGTCCACCGTCAGACTATGTTACCGCTGATTTCGGTGTGGGAGTAAACAGATAGAATTTGTGAGCTCGAGAAAAACCTGAACAGTTGACTCAAGCCTTCTTGCCCCTGCCGCAACCTGCAAGGAAGTGCGAGACACCGGGGTTGATTCCGGCGACGCACCCTCCGATGCTCTTGTCAGTACTCAGAAGAGATCAAGAAAGAGCTTAAAGTGGTGAAAAAGTGATTAACCTGGTCACAGTGGCAGAGGGGAGGTATTTATAGTCGCCAGGGGAGCGATTAGAGGCCTGGTTCCCTGTGTAACTGCTAGGAGAGAAATCCTCACAGTCTGTTAAGGAAACTAACCCCTTGATTCCCGGTGAGAGCAAATCAGGCCCGTTGACTTGGTCAAATCAGTGGCCCTGATTTGTCTCTTGCTGGTCTGGGCTCGACTCGGGTCGGGACCCGCGCCCAACCGGTGTGGACCCGCTCGTGGGCTATTGGGTCTCGTGCGAAGGAGATCCAGTAGCCGCTTTGGATCCATCCGTATGTGAAATTACCATTTTACCCCCAAGCTTCGAGATTCGTGTCCAATCTGAACGGTTCCGATTTAACCCCATTTTTAGCCATATCACGAGCCCCCCACTCCTAAAGACTGAGCGTGATCAGCCTTTGAGGAGTAGTTTAACTGTTTTAGTGGCTAGTGGAGTTGTATCGGAGTCCAAGTGGAGGATTTTGAATCTTGAAGGGGGTAGTGAGGTAATTTTTGATACTATGTGCTGTTCTCTAGCCATATCGAGTATTTGACGGCCTTTACCTATTTTTTCGGATTATTTATTTAATTTTGCGATGTGTTTACTAATCGTTCGGGGACCTTAACAGTGCATTCTAGGCAATAATTGTTCGTTCAGGGGCTCAAAAAGATATCCCCGAATTTTTAATTATTTTCTAGAATTTTTAGTTAATTTTCCCAAATTTTTAGCAATTTTTTGCAATTTTTAAATAAATAAATCGATTAAAATAGATAAAAAATGATTTTAAATACCGATTTATGACGTGGATCGATCTGGGCCGTTGATCATAGACGGGCGCGAATTTCTGAGAGATCCAGCAGTTGTAGTAGCTCGGTGTCTCTTTTCTCCGTTTGCGAGCTCGGAAAGGCACTTGCTCAGTATCTGACCGGAGACATGGGGTCTCGGCAGGTCGAGCGACGTGGCGCAATCTGAGCCGTCGGATGATGGCGCGCATCTCGAGATGGGCACATTTCTTAAGAAAACACTATCTTGTCGCCTAGTGTCCTCGGCAAGATCTGGGCCGTCTGATCGAGATCATGCGCGAATGTTGAGAAGAAAGTGAGTTTTCTCCGTTTGCGAGCTCGGAAAGGCACTTGCTCGGTATCCGACCGGAGACGTGGGGTCTCGGCCAGATTTTGCAATGTGGCGCAATCTGAGCCGTTGGATGATGGCGCGCATCTCGAGACGGGCACATTTCCCAAGAAAACACTATCTTGTCGCCTAGTGTCCTCGGCAAGATCTGGGCCGTCCGATCGAGATCATGCGCGAATGTTGAGGAGAAAGTGAGTTTTCTCCGTTTGCGAGCTCGGAAAGGCACTTGCTCGGCATCCGACCGGAGACGTGGGGTCTCGGCCAGATTTCGCAATGTGGCGCAATCTGAGCCGTCGGATGATGGCGCGCATCTCGAGACGGGCACATTTCCCAAGAAAATACTATCTTGTCGCCTAGTGTCCTCGGCAAGATCTGGGCCGTCTGATCGAGATCATGCGCGAATGTTGAGGAGAAAGTGAGTTTTCTCCGTTTGCGAGCTCGGAAAGGCACTTGCTCGGTTGCCGAGCGGAGGCATGAAAGGGCGTTCTGAGAGGTAGTGGAGGAATGGACCTCGGTATGGCCCAATTTCCAAAGATAATAATGGCGTTCCCGGATTCATGTGGCGTTTCGTTTTCCAATGGTCATTAATGTTGATCCCTTCAATTAATGTGCGGCATTCCAACTTCCGAGGGTCATAATGGCTGGTTCTTGGAGGGTAGGCTATAAGTACTCCATTCCCCTTGTTATTTCAGTCGCAGCAATGTTGAGTTTTAGACCTCGGTGGTGTCTGCCTCTGGCGGACACCAGTCTTGTGAAGTCTTAACCTTGATAGGTTCGGAGGGGTGGTCACTCTACTGCCTTCTTCTTCTCCCGTTCCTGACGGCCCCCATTGTGGGTGTCGGGGTCGGGGGAGAACGAGGCTGGAGTAGTGACGACTGTGATCCGAACCCGAGGTATGAGTCGCTCCGGGATGATGGGTGGTCGTTCTTCCACCAAGGTCTGTCCCGAGGTGGGTGGCGGGGTCGGAGGAGATCATGGTGGAAGAGGTGACGATCCAAATTCGGACCCGGGGGCCAAGTTGCTTCGGAAGGACGAGCGGTCGTTTTTCCACCATGATCTTCTCCGGACTCTGACTGCCCCGACGTGGGTATCAGCATCGGGGGAGATTATGGCTCGGACTTCCGGACCATCGGTGAGATTGAGGGGGAAGAAATAAAGGGCATTCCGAGCTTGTTGTTTGCAACTGTGAAGGTTCTGTTGCCAGAGTCGTCTACCAGGCCGAACCTTCACAGTTACAATCAACTAGCTCGGAATGGTGCGCTTCTCCCGATCTCTGAGTGTTGATCTGCTTTCGACCGGGCCCCGTGGGTCGGCGGGAAGCCGACCGAGACATGGGGCCTGGGGGGCACGCCGAAGGCGGTGCCTTAAAACTTTGAATTAAAATTTTTTCTGGTGTCTTCAGACAGAGGTGGGGTATGGAGGAAGTGTAGGGCATCCGAGCAACTTGATGTAATTTGTACCGTTGGATGGCGTTGTTCATCTCGAGACGGGCGCATCTCTCGA
This sequence comes from Hemerocallis citrina, assembly GCA_017893485.1. Lineage (NCBI taxonomy): Eukaryota > Viridiplantae > Streptophyta > Magnoliopsida > Asparagales > Asphodelaceae > Hemerocallis > Hemerocallis citrina. Next base: position 250,862,614 of record CM030361.1, read on the forward strand.
GAAAACACTATCTTGTCGTCTAGTGTTCTCGGCGAGATCTGGGCCGTCTGATTGAGATTTTACGCGAAGTCTGAGGGGAAAGGGAGTTTTCCCCGTTTGCCAGCTCGGATAGGTACTTGCTCGGTAGCCGACCGGTCTCTTTGCTGGCGTGGTCGGATGGCGCATGGTTCGGCTCCTGGTCCTGATATGCCGAGCTAGTTGTCTCGGCGAAGAAGGCAGTCGTGTTGGGCCTTCGCGACGTTTCGAGAGCGGCCCAAGAGTCGCACTCTTTCGTTTGGAAGTCCAAGGGACGTTCTCTTTTACTATAAATCTTCACCCCCCCTCAGACCAAGTCTCATTTTTTACTTTTACTCTCTCTCTTCAGTTTTTACTTTTCGCCTTCAAAGTTTTTAGCTCCTTGGTGGTGGTGCTAGCTGACGCGGCAAGGCATTTTTTGCTTCCGGCGAACTTTCCGACCATACCTATCACTTCAAGGTCAGTCTCTTTCCCTTCTCTCTTAGAAAAATGGTTAAGGTTACGCTCTCGGATGAGACCCCCGCCTCGAAGCAAGCAGTAGGCCGAGGGGGCGAAGGGAAGGAGGTAGTGGAGCCGAGCGATCAGAACGTCGTTCGTCCGGACAGAGAGGGCGAAGTGGCCGAGCTGCCTAAGGAGGTTGCGGCGGTGTCCCGGGAGGGTAAGGCCGTGGTCACGATCGTGGAAACACCGAAGACGGCAGGGGCGTTCGGTCGGCAACCCATTGCTCTGTCAAGCGTGGGGGGCGTACGGGACTACGCCGAGGACACCTTGGAGAGAGTGACCCAAGGTACGGCTAAGTTGGTGGAAGAGAACGAGCCGAGGGAGCTGTCTGAGGTGGACCATACCATCTCGTCTCTTACCGAGGGTGACCTTCACCTGATCCGAGAGGGCTTCCGGATCCCTGCTGACTACGGACTGCTCCTCCTCGGGCCGGGTTTCCGAGCCAACACAAAGTCCTCGTCGGACGTGTGCGTCTTTCCGGTCGACTCCCTTATTGCCGGACTCCGCTTTCCCCTCCACCCGTTCGTGGTTGATGTCCTGACATGGTACGGTTTGAGCCCCGCCCAGCTGATGCCGAACACATGGAGGCACGTCATGGCATTCATCCTCCGATGCCAAGAGGTCGGCGCCAAGCCGAGTATGTTCCTCTTTTGGAGTCTCTACCGACCCTGTCAGCCAAGGCGAGATGAGCAGAGGTTCTATCTTTCGCCCCGGATGGGCGTGAAGCTGATCGAGAATCCGGACTCGATCAAACATTGGAAGGAGAAGTACTTCCTCATCTGAGCCCCGACGCCGTGGGTGATACCGACGGTTTGGGCGAAGGATGGTCTGCCAAAGCAGACCAAGAAGGAGGCGGCGCTGAGTGATGAGGAGGCGGAGGTCCAGAAGAAGCTCTTCGCCCTGCCAGCGCTAAGCTGGAAAGAAATTACCGAGGGGGATCTGTTTCGAGGGGGTCTCAGTCCGATCGACCCTAGCATGCTTCTGGTATTTATACTCTTTGCTTAAGGTTCATGAAAATTCTTCTAAGTTTTTTCATTCGGCTTGTGCAGAGACGATGAAGCTGGATTACAAAGCACTGGTGGTGAAGGGCCGGTCGGAGTAGGAGGCGAAGAAGAAGAGGCCTTCGGCGGGGCCTCAGGACAGCCGAGCCTCGAAGAAGCCTTCGGTGGCGAAGGTCGCCGACCAGCCGAAGGTCATGGTCCTCGAGCAGGGGGAAGTCATGGTCCTCGACCCTCCTACCTCGGGTGCACCCACGCCGACCCCGAAGGGGGACGCTCCCGGTTCGTCGAGCGGTGCGTTCGGCGTGAAGGAGGTGTTGTCCCTCCAAGTTTCGTCCCTCACGGCCGAAGCGGAGAAGATCCTGACCGAGCGCCATAAGCAGATCTTCGTCCCCGACTGGCAGGTGATGAACATCGACGGCTTCTTGGGCAATGGCAACATCTGCATGGAGGCGGTGAGGCACCTGCCGACCCCAAAGGACCGAGCGACCCTGAAGGCCGGGCTAGCAGGGGATGCCGTGATGCAGATTGCTCGGAATACTATGTCGGTAAGTAGTCTGAGCCCTCCCTCACCAAAATTTCTTTCTTAGAATTTTTCTAAGTCTTTGGGTTCAAATTTTAATGTGTCTTTCCTTTTCAGACTCTCTGCCACTTCAATTTCCTGCTCGAGGAGTTTGCGAACAAGGAGCAGGAGAACGAGCGGGAGAGGGCGGAGCGCGTCAAGGCCACACAGCTGCTTGATGCCGAGCAGCTCCTCTCGGCGAAGAGGGGTGCTGAAGTGAAGGGGCTGGAGCAGCAGCTGGCCGACGCCATTCAGCTGTCGAAGGACGCGGCGGCCAAACTTGAGGCCTCGGAGAAGGAGGCTGCCGAGCTGAAGGAGGCATTGGCCAATGCTCGGTCGGAGGCGGAGAAGGCTCGGAAGAGGGCCGAGAAGATCATGGCCAAACACCAGAAGAAGGTGAAGAAGGTGAAGAAGGCCGTGCAGGAGGAGGCCGCGCAGCACATGCTCCAGAACATGGAGGATGCCTACGGTCGAGCCTTGCTCCACGTAGCCGCCAAGAACCCTGGCTTCGACACGTCCTCCTACCGTTTTTACGACCCCGTGGAAGGGGAGGAGGAGGTTCCCGAGGGGCTGCTCGACCCTGAGGGAGAAACGGAGGGTGTCGAAGGCCCAGGGGAGACCGAGGCCGAGGAGGAGGAGGAGGACGACTCCGAGGAGGAGAGCGGGAGCGAAGGCAAAGGCGAGGGCGACGGCGAGGGCAAGACCGGGGGGTCGACGGATCCGAGCAGCAAAAAGGTTGACCCCTGACTCGGTTGTCTATTTTTTTTGTTTTGTCTTTTTTTGTAAGCCTAACTGCGGACTGGCCACCGCTTTTGTAAAACTTTCTCCTCGGTTTTGAATGAGAACATTTTGTTTGGCCAAAATTTATCCAAGTGTCGAGCCTCGGATTTGTGTGTGACTAGTTGTAGATGTTTCCATGTATTGTCCCCTCGGACTCATCTTCGCTTTTCAGGTGAAGTTCGGTCCGATCACGGAGGTTTCGTACCTCCGTAAGGAGTTGGTCAAGACGAAGCGAGAGCTGTCATTGAGCCATGATAAGCGCTTTCACTTATTTTTGGAACTGGGGGAGGTAAAGGCGCTGGCCAGGGCGAAGTGTCGCGAGTTGGCGCAGCTACGAAAGCGACCCCCGGTCTCTGCTCTTGAGGGCGAGGTCGAGCGGCTCTGTAGAGAGCTCACCGCCGCCGAGCAGAAGAATGGCGAGCTTTTGGCTGAGGTCCAACACATGGAATTAGCGGAGAAAGAACGCTCGGTGGCGGAAGAGAAGCTAACTTCCGAGCTAGAGAAGGCGTCGGCCGAGCGTAAGAGATTGTTGGCCGAGGTCGACAGGCTCAGAAGGATTACGATAGATAGGGGGATCGAGGTCACTCACTTCCGACGGCTCGCGACCGATGGAGCCATCGTCTCTGGCTCGTCAAGACCCTCTCGTCCGAAGAAGATGGCAAAGGACGACGCTCTGAGAGACAGAATCATTGAACTGGAGGAAGAGGTCGCGTCGCTCAAGCCTATGCCGGAGAGGGCTAACGTCTGCAGTACGTCATGTACTCGTGAAGAGAGCGAGAGAGGGATTTCTTTTTACGAACTTGCGACACGCTCGCCTATGACCGGACGGAGTCCAGCCGACGCTCAGAGCAGTGCGGCCGTTTCGTCGAGCGGGGCCTCGGTCGGCACCGCAGATAGGGCCAGCAGCGAAGGGGGGTCGCGCTTCGTTGGTTTAGGATCGAGCTCGGAGGGCAGGCCTCGTCGTCCTCGCATTTCCTTAAACCGAAGCGTTCCCCTTCCGAAGAGGACCTGATCATGTCGCTTTATGTCCCTTCTGATTTGTTGTAAAATGTTGTAGTAGGGTCGGTCTCGTTGTATGTAGAATTAGTATGTCTGAATATGAATCCGGATTTGTGATTTGTTGGGCCTCGGCGATGTTTTGAAGTCTTGCTATTTGTTTTTCCCTTTTTCCAGCTCGAGGCAACCGACCCATATGCTGATCTCCACGGCTCGGATGATGACTCTGAATCCGAGGCCACTTCCGGGACGGCGGCTCTGAGTCCTAGGAGCGTCGAGCTGAAGTTACGCCGAGCTGAGAGTGAGCGGGTCCACTTTTTGTCCGTCCTCGACCTACGGGAGACCGAGATCCAATGCCTGGAGAATAGGATCACCGAGTTGACCCCCGCAGAAGGGGACGAAGATTCGCAAACCGCTTTCAGCAACGCTCTTCGGGTCAAATGTATTCGGCACAACCAGTCGAAGATTATAGCCGAGCGGGACGATTTGCTCTCGGAGATTCGACACTTGCATACTGTGGTAGCGAGGCTCCGCAAGGATGTAGGGGGGCTATCAGCCGAGGAGGATGCACATGCGACCGAACAGTCTAGTGAAGATATTTCCATATGAGGGCCAAGTGTAGTGGGTCGGCGTCGTGTATTTTGTTTGCAAACACTTTGTAACCATGGAAAAGATGTGTTTTGTATTATGGCCTGGTTGTTTAATAAATTATCTTTCATTGCTCTGCACTTTTGTCTTGCTTATAACTGTGTTGGTCGCGCCGAGATTCTCGAACCGAGCGTGTTAGTTCCGTCGGCGAGAGTGTTGAACCGAACGGGTACCTATGAGTACAGTATTTCGTCGCTTAGCGACTCTGACAAGGTACGGCACGAATCCCTAGGCGGCCCAGTCCTCAAGAAAATGCTATCTTGTCGTTTAGCGCAGGTGGCAAGATCTGAGCCGTTGAGCGCAGGCACGAATCTCGAGGCGGCTTAGTTCCCAAGAAAATGCTATCTTGTCGTTTAGCGCCGGTGGCAAGATCTGGGCCGTCTGATCGAGATCATGCGCAAAAGTTGAGGAGAAAGTGTGTTTTCTCCGTTTGCGAGCTCGGGAAGGCACTTGCTCGGTAGCCGACCGAAGGCGTAGGGCTTCGCACTTCGGCTGCTAGGCAAGATTGCTCGGATTATGTGGCTGAACGTAGCTTCGGTATCCCTCCACTGGCGAAGCGGAGTGGGGGTCCACTCCCAGTCTGCCGCGAAGCGAGCTTGGGGGGACTGGGAGCCAAGTGTTGGACCCCGGGACCATCGTTGTAGTCCAACGGTTGTGGGAGCAATTCCGAACGGCGATCTACCCCTGGCTCGCCCAGAGGCGAGCCGAGGAGGTAAAGTCGAGCCGAGTGTTGGACTCCGAACCATCGGTGCAGTTCAACGGTTGTGGGAGCAATTCCGAACGGCGATCTACCCCTGGTTCGCCCGGAGGCGAGCCGAGGAGGTAAAGTCGAGCCGAGTGTTGGACTCCGAACCATCGGTGAAGTTCAACGGTTGTGGGAGCAATTCTGAACGGCGATCTATCCCTGGTTCGCCCGGAGGCGAGCCGAGGGGGTGAGGTCGAGCCGAGTGTTGGACTCCGAACCATCGGTGTAGTTCAACGGTTGTGGGAGCGATTCCGAACGGCGATCTACCCCTGGCTCGTCCGGAGGCGAGCCGAGGAGGTAAAGTCGAGCCGAGTGTTGGACTCCGAACCATCGGTGTAGTTCAACGGTTGTGGGAGCAGTCCCGAACGACGATCTACCCCTGGCTCGTCCGGGGACGAGCCGAGGAGGTAAAGTCGAGCCGAGCGTGGACTCCGAACCATTGGTTGAAATCACAAAAAAGCAGGTGATAAGAGGGGAGAGAGACTTGCGAATTCACAAACACGAAAAGAGTTTTCTTTATTGATAATCGACGGCGAACCGTTTTACATAGTACAATTTATGAAAATATGTTACAAGTCAGAGGACTGGAATGGCTCGATATCCTATGATACTTAGAGTGGCGCCGGAGCGCTTTCTTGGTATTTTAGGAGGTGGTCGGCATTCCAAGTCCTCAGAAGCTCTCTGCCCTCTAGGTCTTCAAGACGATATGTTCCGGGCCGAACTACCTTTGTGACCTTGTACGGCCCTTCCCAGTTCGGAGCCAGCTTGCTCTTCTGACTGGGGAAGGATATGGCTAGCTTTCTCAAGACCAAATCTCCTTGCTTAAGGTTGGCGGGTCGGACCTTTTTGTTGTACGCTAGTTCAACCCTTCTTCGGTAATTCTGCTGCCGAATCGACGCCCTTTCCCTCAGTTCATCTATCAGGTCTAAGTCTGCTCTGAGGTCCCTGGCATTCTGTGCTTCGTCGTAGGCTATGAGCCGAGGGGAAGGTATTCCTGACCTCGAGCGGTATCACGGCCTCGGACCCATAGGTGAGGTTGAAAGGGGACTCGCCTGTGGGGGTCCGCTTGCTCGTGCGGTAGTTCCATAGGACGTTGGGGAGTTGGTCGACCCATAAGCCCTTGGAACTTTTGTCCAGCCTTTTCTTGATGCCTGCGAGGATCTGTCGATTAGCATTTTTTGCTTGTCCGTTCGACTGAGGGTGGGAGACGGACGAGAAGCGCTGTTGAATGGCCAGGTCGTCGCATAGAGCTCGGAATGCTGCGCTAGTGAACTGAGTCCCGTTGTCCGTAACGAGGACACGGGGGACGCCGAACCTGCATATGATGCTCTTCCAGAAGAACTGTACCACCTTGTTCTCGGTTATAGTGGTGAGGGGCTCGGCCTCGACCCACTTCGAGAAGTAGTCAATGGCCACGACCAAGAACTTGAACTGACCTAGAGCTGGAGGGAAGGGCCCTAGTAAATCCATGCCCCACATCGCGAAGGGGATAGGACTTGATAGGGAGGCGAGATTGGCCTGAGGGAGGCGACGGATGCTGGAGTGTCTCTGACAAGAGCTGCATTGCCGAACGTGTCGCTCGGCGTCTTGAAGGAGGGTCGGCCAAAAGTATCCATAATTCAAAGTTTTTCGGGCCAAGGACCTAAATCCTGAGTGTGCCCCTCCGATGCCTTCGTGGAGCTCTTGTAGGGCATATTTGGCCTGCTCCGGAGAGAGGCACCTTAGGTACGGTCGGCCGTCTATTTGAGAGAAAGAGCGTTTGTATAGGATGCCCTCGATCAAGACATACCGCTCGGCCCGGGTTCTGACTCGGCGCGCCTCTTTGGGGTCTTTGGGTAGCAGCCCGTCCCTTAAGAACTCTACTAAAGGCTTCATCCAATTATCTTGTAACATGACCGGCAATGATTCCGCCGAGCCAGGTGTCTCGTCTTCGATGCTCGGCTTAAAGAGGACTTCGATCAGTACGGTCTGTTCGAGACCTTGCAGGGAGGACGAGGCCAATTTGGAGAGAGCATCGGCCTGTGAGTTCTCTTCACGAGGGACCCGCTGGATGAGCGCCTCCTCGAACCGGCTCATGAGGGCCCGAACCTTAGCGAGGTACTTCGCCATCCGCTCGTCTCGGGCCTCGTACTCGCCCAAGACTTGGTTCACGACGAGCTGGGAATCGCTGTGGATTCGGAGGCGCTGCGCCCCAGCACTTCATGCAAGTCCGAGACCAGCGATGAGTGCTTCGTACTCTGCCTCATTGTTCGAGGCCTTGAAGTTCATGCAGATTGCATACTAGAGGACGAAGTCGTCAGGGCCGTTCAGTATGATGCCGGCGCCGCTTCCTTCATTACAGGAGGATCCGTCCACGAAGACTGTCCAAATGGGGGGTCCATTCGGGATGTGGCCGACCTCCGGGATAGTGGACTCTACGATGAAGTCGGTGAGTGCCTGCGCCTTAATTGCTGTCCGAGGCTGGTAAGAGATGTCATGCTGGCTCAGCTCTATCGACCACTTCATCAGCCGGCCCGAGGTCTCAGGCTTGTAGAGGATCTGCTTTAGGGGTTGGTCGGTGAGGACAACGATCGAGTGGGACTGAAAGTATGGCCGGAGTTTCCTCGCCATGGTGACTAGGGCGTAGGCCATCTTCTCTATCTTCGGATAGCGGAGCTCGGCATCCCGAAGCACCTTGCTCACGTAGTAGATGGGCCTTTGGGACCGATCCTCCTCTCTTACCAAGACAGCACTTAGGGTCTGCTCGGAAGCAGCCAAGTAGACGAAGAGAGTCTCGCCCGGGACGGGTTCGCTGAGCAGAGGGGGGTTCACCAAATATGCCTTCAGTTGGTCGAACAATTCCTGTTGCGGTGGCCCCTATTCAAAACCCTTAGCCCCCCTGAGTGCTTTGAAGAAGGGGAGGCACTTTTCCCCCGACTTCGAGAGGAACCGACCGATAGCGGCGAGCCGACCAGTAAGCTTCTGCACCTCCTTGATGTTCCGAGGCGGGGCCATGTCTAATATGGCCTTAATCTTCTCGGGATTAGCTTCGATTCCTCGTTGGCTTACCATGAAACCGAGGAATTTTCCCGAGGAGACCCCAAACGCACACTTGTTCGGGTTCAGCCGCATGCTGTGCCTTCTCAACACATCGAAGGCCTCCTGGAGGTCGGTCACGTGATCAGTGCCTCGGACGCTTTTGACGAGCATGTCGTCAACGTACACCTCCATATTCCGACCTATCTGGTTCTGGAAGACCTTGTTGACGAGGCGCTGATAGGTGGCGCCCGCGTTCTTCAACCCGAACGGCATGACCCGATAGCAGTAGAGGCCCTGGTCGGTGATGAAGGAGGTCTTCAGAATGTCCGGAGGGAACATTCGGATTTGATTATAGCCTAAGAAGGCATCCATGAAGCTGAGGAGCTCATGGCCCGAGGTGGCGTCAATGAGGGTGTCGATGTTCGGAAGAGGGAATGGGTCCTTCGGACACGCCTTATTCAGGTCTGTGAAGTCAATGCATATTCTCCAGGAGCCGTTCGACTTCTTGACCATTACAACATTGGAGAGCCACTCGGGGTAGTTTACTTCCTGTATGAACTTGGCCTTTAGCAGTTTATCCACCTCCTCCTTGATGGCCTGCTGTCGCTCGGGAGCGAACTTTCGCCTTTTCTGCTGAACTGGTTTGCACCCCGGTTCGACACTTAGGCGATGGACGAGCAGCTCCTCGGAAATGCCGGGCATGTCCGCGGCCGACCATGCAAACAAGTCACGGTTATCCCGGATGCATTTAATCAGGTCCGAGCACAGTGCGGTCGACAAGGATTTGCTGACGAGGAACTTCCGGCTCGGGTCCTCGTCCGAGAAGAGCACTTCTTCTAACTCGTCCGCCGGTTCGGACGTTGGCCGAGCTTTCGGCTCGGGGATTTCTAGTGTCTCGAGCGAGAGCACTGGTCCCCCGGTGGAAGTCATGTAGCACTTCCGGGCTGTTTCTTGGCTTCCCCTGACTTCCCCTACTCCCGACCGAGTGGGGAACTTCATTTTCAAATGGTACGCCGAGGGGACAGCTTCCAAGGCGGCTAGGCCGGGTCGGCCTAGAATGACATTATACGCTGCCGGGACGTCGACGACCATGAAGTCCATCGGCTTGGTCCGGGTAGTAGGGGCGCTTCCCGCGGTTACGTCTAGGGTTATCACCCCCTCGACAGTTACCGGGACCCCCGTGAACCCGTGGAGTGTGTAACCGGCCGGCTTGAGACGGTCCCGGGACAGCTGCAGGCCTCGGAAGGCCGAGAGGAAGAGAATATTGACCGAACTCCCATTGTCTACTAAGATCCTCTGCACCTTGAAGTTGGCCATGTGGAGGTCGATGACGAGGGCGTCACAGTGTGGGGTTCGGACCCCTTCGAGGTCTGCGTCGGAGAAAGACACAGGGACGCCGAGACCTTTGGGAGGAGGGGCGCTGTGAACCGAGTTGACCTCTCGGACGAAGGCCTTCCGAGAGGAATTAGAGGAGCCACCCATGGGCCCTCCGTGGATCAGGTGCAGAATCCGCTCTTCCTCGAACTCGGGTGTCTCCTCGCGTCGCTCGGAGCGCTTGTTAGCCCCCCGAGGCGGAGGAGAGTTGCGATCCGCCCGATCGTTAGCCTTCACGAATTTGGCTAACTGCCCCCTCCGGATGAGGGCTTCTATCTCATCTCTCAAAGCCCGGCAGTCGTTCGTGTCGTGGCCGTGATCCCGATGGTAACGACACCACTTATCTTTGTTCCTCCTCTTCGCTGGGGTGTGCATCCTTGGAGCTGGAGGGATGACTCCCTCCTTCTCCACTTCCATTAGGATGGTGGAGACGTTAGTGGTGAGGGGAGTGAACTTCTCAAATCTGGGGGGAGGGCGACGCTGACCGTCGTTGTCCTTCTGCGCTTTCTTGGACCCCTCTTTCCCCGTTGCCTTCCTCTTCGACCCTGAGGAGGACCCCCCGAAGCTCGGAAGGGCTTCAGCCTCCTCTGCTCGGATATACTTCTCGCACCTCATGAGGAGGTCGGCGAAGTTATGCGGGGGCTTCTTGGCTAGGGACGATCGGAGGTTGGCGTTGAGGACGTTCGACTGGAATGCCACGGTCGCCACTGACTGGTCTAAGGAGGCGATAGACCTGACCTCTGCGGTGAATCTCTTCACATAGTCCCGCAGCTTCTCTTCCCTTTCCTGCCGCAGGTTCAGTAGGGAGAGGCTTGTCTTCTCGGCTCGCCTGCTACTCACGAAGTGAGTTATGAACAGTGTTTCAAACTGCTCGAACGAGAAGATGGAGGAGGGAGCGAGTCTGGAATACCATTCCCGAGCCGACCCCCTGAGGGTGGCAGGGAAGGTCCTGCAGAGCACGGCGTCGGAAGCTTGATGGATCAGCATCAGGGTCTTGAAGCTTTCGACGTGATCGACTGGGTCGGATTCCCCTGAGTACGTTTCAAACTGCAGAGGTTTGAAACCCCTCGGTATATGGGCCTCCATGATCGACCGAGAGAAAGGGGGTCTGCTGGGACGGACTGTTCCTGCTCGGGACTCCTCCTCTCGGTCCATGCGGCCAATGCGCCTCTCCACCTCATGGAGACGGCGGATGAGGGCGTCGTCCCTCCGCTGGTAATCATATGACCCCCCGGACTCCTCTTCATAAGAAGGGGAGCGCGGACTGTGGCGCCGGTAGTCCTGGGATCGGCGAGGACTGTAGTGCTGCGGCTGGCGACTGGGAGCCGGGGAAGGACTTCGGGTTCGGCGACGAGGACTGGGATCCCTCAGGGGGCGTTGGAGCCCTCGGGGCATTTTGGGCGTTCTGCCGAAGGTTGAGAGCCTGCAGTACGGTGTCTTGGAATTGTAGGAACTCGGCACGGGTGATGGGTGCGTCATTGTTCCTGCGATGATGCCGATCCGCGGGGGAATGTGGCCTCCTCCTTCGGTGCTCGGGCGAAGCCGCTCGGCCCCTTCAGTCCGGAGATCATCTGTCGTCTCGGCGGTGAGGCGAGCGCTCACCATGATGCTGGCGGGAGGCTCCCTCTCGGGCCCGCCTCTCATCAAGGTGAGTGCGAAGGTCCTCATCTTTCTGGCGGTTCAGGAGTGTGTTGCGGAGGTCGGGATGATGAGAAGCCATTGAGTCCGAGGACCCATTATGGACCGAGACATGGTCTGGGTTGAGGGGCTGCTTCTGCTTCCGACCGTTATGGCCGGAAGGGCCATTGTTGGGTTGCTGCTTGGGAAGAGGAGGCTGGCCCTGCTGGGCCGGCGGAGGAAGATCGTGCTGTGGAATAGGATTGAGAGGGGCTTCCTCTGTAGGGTCGGCGGGATTAGCCCTACGGTTTGACCCTCTAGATCTGACCTTCTTTGGAGGCATGGTTGGAGAGGACGACAGAGAAGGGGCTGAGGCTGTTCGTGCGGTTGTTTCCCACAGACGGTGCCAATCTGTTACCGCTGATTTCGGTGTGGGGGTAAGCAGATAGAATTTGTGAGCTCGAGAAAAACCTGAACAGTTGACTCAAGCCTTCTTGCCCCTGCCGCAACCTGCAAGGAAGTGCGAGACACCGGGGTTGATTCCGGCGACGCACCCTCCGACGCTCTTGTCAGTACTTAGAAGAGATCAAGAAAGAGCTTAAAGTGGTGAAAAAGTGATTAACCTGGTCACAGTGGCAGAGGGGAGGTATTTATAGTCGCCAGGGGAGCGATTAGAGGCCTGGTTTCCTATGTAACTGCTAGGAGAGAAATCCTCACAGTCTGTTAAGGAAACTAACCCCTTGATTCCCGGTGAGAGCAAATCAGGCCCGTTGACTTGGTCAAATCAGTGGCCCTGATTTGTCTCTTGCTGGTCTGGGCTCGACTCGGGTCGGGACCCGCGCCCAACCGGTGTGGGCCCGCTCGTGGGCTATTGGGTCTCGTGCGAAGGAGATCCAGTTGCCGCTTTGGATCCATCCGTATGTGAAATTACCATTTTACCCCCAAGCTTCGAGATTCGTGTCCAATCTGAACGGTTCCGATTTAACCCCATTTTTAGCCATATCAGACTATATAGAGGCAACCCACTTATGTTTGCCCAAGTTTACTATATCTTCCACTTAGTGCCTAATCCTTATGCTTAAAACATGAATAAATTACAGCACCTAGAGTCATCTTCCCCTCTTACCAGACTTAAACAAAATACTGAGATAGTCCATATAGCCAAATCTCAAATCAATTTATTCTTTTCATCACTTGCCGGTACTTGGGTCTCACGAAACCTCTAGAATCACATATTGTCATGTTCCAAATCATGGGTACTCATGCCCTTCAATATTCATGTTTTCAATTCACTTTATTCATAGCTTATTCAATTCTTTCATCTTATTCTTGTATTTATCAACATGGAGAACAATCTCAAATTATTCATTTCCACAAAACAATTTCCAAGTTCATTTTCCGAATACAAGTTTCTAAGAATTAAACACCAACTCTTTGAGACTCATCATTAAAAACTCATTATCAAACTCATCACTTTCATGGTACTAGTTCTACACAATCTTTTCTCATACTATTCCTAAAGAATGATTCATTAACTTCCTAGGGAACGTAAATGAGTCTACTATAACCTTGTAGTTAAAAATTATTTTCATTTACCCTCAATCATTTCATCTAATTTCATTTACAAAAAATAGTAGATTCACAACCAGAAACTGCATCTGAGGCTACTTGTAAAAATCATAGAAAATTGTATACTCTATAAAAAAATTTGTTCTTTAAATCAATTTTAAGGTATACCAGTCTACTACAACTTTGTAGTTAGAAGTTTCCCCAAATATTATGTCTATAACCTAGTATTCTTCCAAATATACAGTAGGATAGAAATGCAATGCTGCAGTTAAAATATTGACACCGTCTGATCTTCTAAAAATCATCATAAATTTATTTCTCCATGAAATATCAATTTCTTAGACTTTACAGAAATCTTAATGAGTCAAATAAAATTTCTTAGTTATAAGTTTTCCCCAAATGTTATGTTTATTACCCAGTATTCTTCAAAATATACAGTAGGGTTGAAATGCTATACTGCAGTTAAAATACTGCCACTATTTGATCTTATTAAAATCATCATAAATTCATTTCTCCATGAAATATCAATTTCTTAGATGTTACAGAAAGCTTAATGAGTCTACTACAATTTCTTAGTTATAAGTTTTCTCAAAATACTTCATTTACAGTGTTGAATTGATCAAAATCCGAAATGTGTACAAACTTCCAGCAAACAGCCAAAAACCAACCAGTCCTAAGTTCGGATTTTATTAAAATAGTAAACGACCTCCAAATTTTATAAAATTTGAAAGGGATGTTCCTGACACATATATGATGCTCCTACAAAATTTTCAGCACTAGATTCCATCTAGTCTAATCGTTATAATTTTTGAAGTGCAATTAGAACTAAAAAACTGAGCCTTAAGGAAGAGCTCCCACATCAATTTAGCATAATTTCACACATGTAATCAACTACAATTAGTCTAAACATCTAGCATGCATCAACAATTCATCCATAAACTATCTATTATAATTTAGAAAGCAAGGTGACACCCACCTCTTATGTTGCAAAATGTAGAAAAAACTCATAGAAAGAAAGCTCTTGGCTGCACACAAATTGGCTCATCTTCTCCTCCATGTACAAAACCGCAAGTCAGTGATGGCTCAACAGTGCGGGGACAACCGATGTGTGTACACTCCCAACCCCAAATCTGTAACACCCCGATTTCCATTTACATGTAATTCGTAGCACAACAGGATCTTTTACTTCAGATTCGTACAATTTTACAATGAAATTAAATTTTTTTTATTATACAACAATGTTCGTTACAGAATACACAGCAAAAAGAATACAATATGAAATATACAACTCTAACATCAACATCTTTAATAATGAAATAATCTTTAGCATCAATTCATTTTCATGCCCTTTTGCTAATCAAAATCCTGCACTGGAAAAATTGTGTGCACGTCTGTTGTTTACGACAGACGCAATATTGTAAAACAGTGATCCTCGCTATGCCATAATATAATTATTCTCTTACTTTAGCAACCACAAACTTGAATGAATATTAAAGTGTAAAAAAGTGAGTTTTCTAATCAAGTCAATGTATGATATGACTTAATGCCTAATGCAGATGTTATACTACAATGACACTAATGCATACTTGTTCGGATTCAATGCATCCCATTCTACATAGGTCCGAGGGCAATCACCTACGTACACCACATTATCGGGTTTAATCCCACGCCATGCAAAACTACTCGGTAACAAAATCAAGTTTTAGACGTTTCACGAGTACAAACTCCAGCTCTGGAGTCCACTGTCAGGCTATACGAAAATCCTCGTCATGCGAACATCCTGCAATTGCCCCTCTAGCCCCGGTATACGCATATACACTAAAGAACGGCATCCCATCCGCCCGACTATTCATAATCCTGGAGTCCACCGTCAAATCAATCATAGCCCCGAATTTAATTAAGGCTCATCTTCATCGCAAGCAACCACAGTTTCGAAGTCCACCGTCAAACTGGGTCTATAGTCTTGGAGTCCACCGTCAGACTATATAGATGTGCCCCACTTACATTTGCCCAAGTTTCATTACATCACCCCTTAGTGCCTATCCTTAAGTTTAAACATGAATAAATAATACCACCTATAGCTAGCTTACCATCCTACCGGTCTTACACAAAAAAAAACCGAGAATGACAGCCCATATTGGCCTCTTCTTAAATTAGTTAACCATTATCATTACTTGTCGGCACCTGGGTCTCATTAAGCCTCTAGAATCAATATTTTTTCATGTTCAAAAACATGGGGTACTGATACCCTTATAATTCATATTCTCAATTTCATTCATTTATTCAATTCTTCTATCCATTCTCTTATTTATTCATCATGAAGTAAAATTTCAAACTAGTCATTTTAATAGTTCACAATACTCTCTTCATATTCATCCAAACTTCAAATAAAATTCTCAATTAAGATTTTAAACACAATCTCTTTAAGATTCATCATTAGAAGTTCATTATTTAATCTCCTCATTTGATTTTACATTTGATTTTATCATAATCCAACTCTTAAATCTTTAATCATATATATTTTCTTGAATTCAATTTATCATCTAATTTAATAAACATGATGTTTATTTCTCAACATCTTTTAGAATGTTGTAAAATAGTTCTTAAGTGATCTAATAATATTCTAGAGTATTTATATGATTTTCCTCAAATTTTAAAACTTGGAAAATCTTAAAAATAAAATAAAACTTTCAAATGAGGATGCCCGGGCTCGAACCCAGAGCCAACAGCGAACCAAGTAACTGCTCAATCAGTCGGCTAATCTCGATTTTTGATAAGGAATTTACTGAGTTAATTTATAGTAAAAATTCATTCTTTGGTTTAAAAAAAATAGATAAAAAAGAAGAAGAGCCAAACCCAGGCTCGAACTCGTGACCACAGAGAACCCCCCCCCCCCCCCAGGCGCCACGTGGCAGGTCTAGGCGCAGCGCGCTAGCCACCAAGACTAAGGCCAATTCCTAATGTGACACCCCGAATTCCAAAACAGACTGAATTCGAAGTTCCACAGGATCTTTACACTTCTCTTCGTACATTTTTACAAGGAATTAAAAACTTTTGTTACATCAGGGTTACATTTACATTTACATTTATACAGCGGAAGCAATTTTACAATAATTACATGAATAAAATATACAACATTTGAATCAATCTTTAAGCGGCATGCATACTTTAATCTTGCCAAGCACTTTATCCTTCATAGAAAGCTGTGGGCGCGTCAGTTGCTTACAACCGATAAAATATTATATACGGTCATCCTCACTATGCCGAACAGTATAACGATTTTCAATACTTAAACAAACCACAAACATGATCACAGACAAACTACAGAGGAACTACCCTATTGATGTCATGTTGTGCGGTGCCCTTAGTCCTTAATGTAGTTGTTTATATTATATGATACTAATGCGCACTTGTTCAGAGTCTATGCAGCCCATATTACATAGGTTCGAGGGCAAGCCCTTAACCGTTCTTCATTTTGTAGGGTTCGATCCCTCGCCATGAATTAATCTACTACGGTAACTACGGTAAGTATCCTAGGAGTTCTATGAGTTACGAGCCCACGTCTAGGTGCCCAGGAGCGAACCCCACGCACTGACACATGACTCATCATGCAGGCATCTTGTGGTCAGTTCCCCTCGTACCATAGATTTGGCACCACCTGTAGTCATTAGATCACCCCATAAGCGTTACCACCGGGACGGTACCCTGGAGTAGTATCCACACCCTAATCATGACGCATCATGGGACATCCTATGAATACTCTCACACCGTCAATCCAATTGCCCTCAAACTCATATTTTTCTCTTACGTTCATCACATCTTCACTATGCATCTAATCCTTATGTATAATTGAAGGTCAATATTTTAGAATCTAGCATTACTCCTACATCGGTCTTTTCAACATCAATCATTATCAACGACCCAAACTTGGTCAAAAATATCATAATTCTCTTTTGCATATTTTTCATTCTTGCCGACGTAGAGTTATAGCTAAAATTCTAGTCTAGGTCCTCCTTTCATGTTCATAGAAGAAAGCATATGTCCACAAAATTTTACATTTCATCAAGTTCTCTTTTTCTCATACTTCCATGCACAATTTGCATATTCAATTTCTTATTTAATTCTACTCAATAATTATGAGTGAAAAATCTCAATTAATTTCTTTTTTCAATTCTTTCTATATTCAAAAATTTCATTAGTTTATTTCATAATTTCAAAAGAATCAAATCTAAGATGAATTCTCCACTCTTAATTTTTTTACTCTTATTTCTCATTTAAAAGTCCACATAAAAAAAATATATATAATTTTATGAAGTCTATGTATTTTTAGAAATTTCCAAATATTTTTCTCAGTTTTTATTATATTTTAAAACCCCAAAAAAATCAAGTGTATAAAAAAAGAGATTTCTCAAAAAAACAATTTTGGCCTTAGCCATTTCGAACCCGCACACACACAGCCAAGGTGCACAGTCACTGAAACCAACCCCACGCGCTAGCCAAAAGGGACAAAGTTCCCAACTGATATAAAGGGGAGTTAATTTAAGGTTAAGTTTACTCTCGGGTTTTGGGAAAAATTTGATTTTTGGAAAAATAAAAGTCTCCTTCCGCCTAGCTATAGTAAAACGCAACTAGTGCCCCCTCTAACCAGTATGACCATAGTGTCAATCTGATATAGGAGTAGGTTAAAATAGGTTTATTTTGAGTCTCTGTTCATCAAAATTATTTTGTTTTTCAAAAGCTCATAACTTTATTTCTTCTTCACATAAAATCATAAAAATTTCCAGAATACTGAGTTTGAGTTTAATTAACAAATCAGTGTTTTAAAAACAATTTTTTGACATTAAAACGTGTATTTTTCATTCTAATTTGTATTCTATGCCTACAATTTAATAATTCAAATTAGCAATTCTCTACCAAATTACAACTTCATTAAAAGAGTATTAATTCCTGTTTTTTCCCTCTTTTATCCACAACACTCAAAGACATGGTTGCATTCATTGAATTGGTTCCATAAACACAAATTTAATAATTTCAACTACTAATCATTCACAAGCATTTTTCTACAATTAACATGGTTCCAATTTCACATTTTCTTAGCAACAAGGCAATTTTAGTACATTAAACATGATTTATAACAAAATAGCATGCAATTCATCAACCATTTACTCAATCATCTACCAAGTCCTTTTTTATAGCCAACAATTTGTTATCTTATTAGTTTCTTTTAGCATTCTCATTTATCAAAAAGCCCTAGCATGGTGTCTAGATTATAAGTAGAGAAAAACACCCACATATTTGAAGAAAAATACTACAAAAGCTCCTAGAATCTCGTGGAACACACGAGCGGTCCTTCTCATCCTAGTTTGAGCCACCACGATTGCCTCCTCCTCCTTGCACTAGTGAACCCGAGCCTACACTTCCCTCCAATGCAATGGCTGGCCTCCAAGGATTAACACACACACAAACTAGAACATTCTCAATCTTTTTCTAACTCTTTCTCAATCTTTTTACTCTCTTATGTATTTTCTTTCTTTCTTTTCTCTACAAACTTTTAGTGTATTGTATGCATACAGGAGGGGTATTTATACTAATTTTGAGGGTGAATGGAGGGCTAGGATGAGTCCAAATGGTTAGGGATCAAGGGTCTTGATAAACTAGGGAGTTATAGAAATTACCCATGATGAAGCAACCAACTCCCCACCTCTTCCATCTCTCCCAGTCTCCCAATCCCATCCGGCCTAGGGTAAAAAGTGTGCAATGCACACTCTAGTGCATGCACGCTCCAACTAGTACCCCCCTCTTTACAAGTTTGTTCATGTGAATTAATTAACTAATTGTTCACTAAACTTGTCTACACTACAAATTATAATAATAAAAAGAGAAATTAAGTTAAATGGGCTTACTAATGGACCAATTAACCATGAGCTCTCTTAATTTAATTAATTAATTAATTAAGATGGGCTAAAAGAGACAAATAGGCCTAGGATTTAATTAAGCCATTTAAAAATAGTCTGTTTGGAAAATAAAAAGAATAATAACTTGTTCATGCTATAAAGAAATATTTTTATAAAAGAAATTATACATATGAAATTATACGTGCAAAACACGTAAAATCACAAACTCTTCATGAATAAAAATTTAGGGTGTTACACCTAATATAGTATGTGTTTGATTTATTATAACTTGATTCGTTGTTTATAAATCAATTTTTACTCTTACAACAATCTTTGATTTATAATCTTTTCTCCAAAATTAATACTATAAAAATAGATTTCTAAACTTCCAGAAATTCTCCTTTACTGATTTTGATCATAATGAAGTTAATTTAAACATACCTTTTGTAAATATTGATTTTTAGAAACAACATAAACATATTTTTTTTCATTTATTAACAAACTACCTCTTTTACACTACTAATCAAGATTTGTATTTTTCTTTTTATCAATTTCATCAAAAGTTCTCATCTCCTATTCAATCATATATTTTCTCATTGTTTACACAACTTTCTTTGCATAAATTTACAACTTTGTGTATGAATTTATACCCAATTCATTTAACCTAAACACGATATACTAGTATGCACCCAACAATACTACAACAACTCAATCTAAAAATTTCAATTTATTAACATGATAATTCTATAATAAATCTTTCAACTAGCATGTATTTATTTTCATATTTCATAACTACTAAAACACTAGTTATCAATACCACATACAACATATCAAATTTGTAATCTAAAGAACACATGCCACATTTTCATTCCAATCATAAAGCAATTAAACATGCACACTACAATATCTAGAAAATAAAAGAAATCACCCACCCTGTTTTGATGCAAATTGAAATAGAAACTTCTAGAAAGAAAATTGCTCCAAACTTCCTCGAAGTCCGTTCTCCAAAGATGAAGAAAGGATTGCTACCTTCCGGCAGCAACAGGAACAACACCATCATTTTTTTTATTTCATTTTTTGCTGATTACGAGTAGTGTGGGGGAGGGTAGTTTTATAAGGGGAATAATTAATTAATTAATATAGATTAATTTAATTGTCCCACTAAACTTAATTAATGACCCCACTAAACTTACTTGATTACCACACTTAGCCTCCTCATTTCTTCAATTGAAATCCAGTCAAAAATAGTGGTGGGTGTTGGATTCTTTTGGTGTGCAAATGCACGTGCACGTGCACGTGCATGCTACGTGCACACTCTTTTATTAATATTTTTATTTTAATTAAAAATATATGTTATACTATATAATATGTATTTAAATAAAACTAGTTTATTTTTATTAAAAAATAGAGCTTTTATAAACCATAAAAATAAATACATACACACTCCATAAATTTTATTTTGAAAAAGGTACAACCAATACGTGCATTGCAAACACATGCGTCGTACATAAAAATAAAATTTCAAATGCGAAAAAGATTTTATCAATAGGGAAATGTTTATAAATAATTGAAATACGATATACGAAAAATATATTTCATTATACATATACCATAGTGTAATCAACACATACATACAAAACACGTGCACCACATCGAAAAATATTTTAATCAAAATAGGAGAAAAATGAATTTCAATATATAAAACAAATTCGAATAAGTCATAAAATAAATATTTGAAAAATATAGAAAATATTACACATAACGATGGAATGTACGTAATTGACACGTGCATCGATAACACGTGCAATGGACGTAAAAATACAAAGATTGAAAATTAATATTTGAGTTGGCTCAAATAGGATAAGAACGAATTTCGAGAAGATAGAAAATGTATAAATAGTCGAAATACCTATGATATTTATATTAAAATACGTTACGGATATTACCCGTAATGGTACAAAATATACGTGCGTAACATACCTGGGCAAAATTATCATAACTCAATTTTGCGGAGTGTTACAAAATCTGCAACAGAACCATCGACCATGTCTTATGCCGGGAATTCAATGCACATGCGCATAACGACCTGTACAATGAGGCTAACGACGTACTTTCCCAACTATACCGGCCGGCCATAGTGAAACCGCTTAACAACTGTACATACATAAGTGGCACGAGATCACCGGAGGAGTTTGGGAACAGCACACCTCCAATCAAACTTAGAATGCATGCACGCGTGTAGTACTGGACGTCTCTGTCAGTGGACTCTTCATTCAAATACCCTGTGAACCTACTCTTCAACCATGCCAGTTGGAGGGATCTACTGTCAAAAACTTCTTAAAAAAAGTTTTCTTCTTCAGCTTGAGCTACAGCTACATTGCGCTACGACTTCGTCTTCATATATTGCCTCAACTTCAGTTGAAACTTTAGCTGCAACTTCCTCTTTCTTTGTAGCCCTTTCAGCTTCTGAATCAATACCGAGGTAATCACGTACAACTTCCACTCGGTCGAAGTCAATATTCCCCATCACGGTGACCTCATTTATAGGAAGCTTGGAAATCATCGCTACAACTTAAAGAGTGACCGCCATCTCTCAAACTAGTAGATGAAATGTGTGTCTTCAGCCTCCATCGCTCGACAAGAATTGTAAATAAGTTTTGATCAAGATTCACATCCCCTATCAATCCGACTTCGTAAAAATTGGCTTTGACCAAGTACGCATGGGTACAGGGATCCATGGGAAGAGTTGCATGCATCTGAAAGTTATATTTCTTTGCAGACCCATTCCACACGACTTGGGATCTGTATGTGTTGCAATGCGAGTACGCTTGGGTCTTCCGGTTCTAGAGGTGTATGTCTAAATGAAGACGATGGACAGTCTCAGTGGAAGAAGAATGGTTGCCACCAACCTACATGAATGTATAAAAATCATGTATTATTGATACAATGTTACATATTCATATTCAAAACTAACACTAATAAAATATCTTACTTCAGGAAACCGTTGGCCCTACTGCTACTAGATGGTCCAGGCGATCCCCTCATTCTGCCCATTTCTCTATCAACAATAATACCAAAATTAATTGATAAGAGTTACAATTTATGTTAAATCGCCAATATTGTAAAAAATGAGCGAAAACAAAGAAAATTGCACAAAGGACAACAAAAAATGATAACCATTTTTGAGTAGGCCGGATTCACCAGACACAAGTAACGCAATCTATAAAAGTGAGTTTTGACTCATGGTTTGCAAGATACGGTCATGTATCACTTTCATACAAGCAAAACAAAATAAAGTGAAACATGATCGTATCTCACAAACCGTGAGTCGAAACTCACTTCTACAAGTTGTGTTAACTTGTATGTGGTGAATCCGGCCTGCTCGCAAAGTTTCATAATTTTTTGTTGTCGTTTGTGCAGTTTTCTTATGTATCCGTACTCAAAATATCCAAAATTGTAGTTGTAGTTGTAGTTGTTATTTGATATTTGTAAAGCCAATAACCGACAACCAAAAATTACTAAACTTTATGAATAGGTCGGATTCACTACACACAAGCTAACGCAACTTATAGAGATGAGTTTTGACTCATGGTTTGCGAGGTACGGCCACGTATCACTTTATTTTGTTTCTTTTCTAGTATTCAAGTCATACATTGCCATATCTTGAAAACATGACTCCAAACTCACTTCTATAGGTTGCATTAACTTGTGTGTTCTGAGTCCGACTTACTAGCAATGTTTCGTAATTTCTGGTTGTCACTTTTGTGGTTTAAAAAAAAATCAAACATAAACTAAAACTACAACTAAAATTGTAGAATTTTTGAGTGGGAAAACATGGAAAACCGCACAAACGACAACTAAAAATTACGAAACTTTGCGAGTATGTCAGATTGACCATACAAAAGCTGACACAACTTGTAAAAGTAAATTTCGACTCACGGTTTGCGAGATATGGACATGTATCATTTTATTTTTTTGGCTTGAAATAAAGTGATCCATTGTTGTATCTCGCAAACCTTGAGTCGAAATTCACTTTTGCAAGTTGTGTTTACTTGTCTGTGGTGAATCCGGCCTACTAGCAAAGTTTCGTGATTTTTGGTTTCCATTTGTGTGGTTTTACAGATATCAAACAACAACCACTACAACTACATCTATATTTTTTTCAAATTGAGAATAACAACACTTACATCAATAATTCTACTATCTACAAATATCAAACAACTACATCTATATAAATACACATCACAAAAAAATTTCTTGCGCCATCATTGATTACGAATAGAAAATAATGATGGCCAATTATACAAAGAGGGGGTTTTCGATTACCTTGCACAATGCGGATTTTAATGGCATTGGGAGGTTGGGTGAGAGAGAGAGGAGCAGTCGGGTTTTGGGGGAGGAGCAGGGGGAGGCTCAGGAGAGGAGGAGGCACTGGATCCGAGAGGGCGGTCAGGAGGAGGAGGAGGAGGGGCGGCGGAGGTGGAGGTGGCACGGCGGGTTGAGGGGACTCACGATGCCCTTCGTTGATTTTAGGGGGGAGGAGGAGGAGGCAACTTGGGAGGGAATCTTGGAGGGGAGGGGCTAAGAAGGAGATGGTGGTTGAGAGATGGAGGAGGTGCGGGTGGGAGGAAACCAGCATCGGGGGTCGGGTTTGGGTTTCGTTTGGGTTCGGTCTGGAGTGAGAGAGAGCAGCAAGAGAGTATGCGTGAGAGAGAGAGGGTGAAGGGGTATTTGGAGTGAAAATCCCAAAATACACCACAGGCTTTAAGTGAGAAAGAGGGATGATGGGTGAGGGAGATCATGGTCGTTGGATCATGATCAAGTTGATCCAACGGCCAAATGTCAGATGTTGAGTTTGTAGCAGATCTGTGCAAATATGCCCGCTTGCAATGGAAAACTCCTTCTGTACATATATATAAACAACTATCATGTTCTAATATACTAAAATTTAAGTTAAGGATCTACTACTGGGTCCACGGGTCAGGTTGAGTCCAAAATCATTTGATCCTATTGCAACCCGTCTAGGATTGGGTTGGTTCCAATCCAATGCCAGGTCAATGTCGGGTCAAGGTCGAGTCCGGTTCAGAGGTAGTTGTGACACTACTATCCGAAACCATAGATTTTACCCTATGTTTCTGAAATCTTTGTGAGTCTTTGTCTTCTTTCCCCTTTTCTTCACGTTAGATAACTATTCTAGTCATTTCTTATTCTTTTCTTCTTTTGCACTTTATTTTTCATCAACCTTTAATAAAATAAAATAAAATATTTAATAAAAAATGGTTTTAATTAAGATTCATAATAAGGTGCATTTCATTTTGGGTTTTTTATTTTTTTATTGGAAACAATTTTTTTATTTTTCAATAAATTCAGTTATCTGCTTGCCAAATAATAATAACAATAATAATAATAATAATAATAATAATAATAATAAATTTACTAGTATATGCCTGTACAATATTGCACAGACTAAATTATTATGAGCAAATTTGCCGAGTTTTGATGGAAGTTTGTAAACTTTTTGAGCAAATACTGAATTTTTTATAATGTTTTTTTGGAATCTTTGATGTTTCTTTGATGTTTTTTTGGAATCTTTGATGTTGCATGCAAGGTAGAGATGTAAGAATAATTTTTCGGGATCCCAACAATTTTACGAGGATTGAAGACATCCTATAAGAATTAGTTAACAAATGGTATATTGATATACAATTGCATAGACTATTTCACACAAAAAAGGGAAAAAAACTCCTATTTTGATAACATATTAAATGTTATCATTGAGTTGAATCATCAACATTCAACATTGATTTCATCTGTCTATAGCATAACTTAGAGTCAAAATTTAGTGTAAGTTCACTAAATCAATCATTGAAAAAGAAAAAAAAGAAAAAAAAATATAGAATCTCATATGTCAATGTCATTTCTTGGAAGATATATCTCTTGGGTCTTTTTAAGTACAACTAAAATAATTTTGTTATCATGTATACAACTATCATTCTTTCCTGACATACATATATAAAATTTTCCAAAAATATACTAAAAATGAAAGTTTTAATCAAAAAATATTCTATGCTCTAGATTTCATGGGCCTGCAATATCATTACATCCTCATCATCGTCATCTTGTATAATTATTAAATTAGTTAATAATGAAGTATTAATTGACTAATTAAGAACATTATAGATAACCAAGTAAATAGAGATTTTGAAATATCATAAATTATCCAGGCACATGCTTAACACTATAAAGGATATGTGTACTATATTGTTATAATTATATATTTGACAAAAAAAAGTAATAGTTTCTAAATAACAAGGGTGATTTTTGGGTGTTAGATATGTTTCCATAAGAAATAGTTCTTAAAGAACATGATCTATAGTACTTCATATCTCAAGTACCATGAAGACACCTTTCATCTCGACCGATTACAGTTGCAGATAACAAACCTTGAAACCATGGATCTTTTGAATTACGACGCAACTGTTTTGTAAGAGAAAGTAGCCAACTAAAGAGGAAGTGGAAGAAGCTGCAACTTATAAGTACATTGAATAAACATACCATGGCTCAATTTTTGCTATTTTGAAGAAAGCAATTTTTTACTTGTGTTCATTAAGGCATTTTCACATGCACTTGGTGTGCACTGCAAAAATTTCATGACATTGATTACAACTTGTTCCATTTTAAACTCTTTCATGGAGAATAAAATAACTAATAATTTTGAGAAAACAAAAGGAAAAAAGTCAAATCCTTAACTATGACTCTTTACTTGCATCCGAATTTTTACCCATTTAGTCAATTCCTATGCATCCATCTTATTTCTTTTATTAGGGCATTTTCATGAATTCTTAGCGTAACCTGCATTGAATAGTTTGTCCTTCCCAACGATTTCAATCATAAACTCCATTATAGAGAATACATCATCATACTTGCCCCATAATTAAAAACATTGTAAGAAGAAACACATACCTCAATTCATGTATTAGATATAACGAATTCTCAGGCTTGTCTAGTTCCTTATTAACAATCAGATTAAAGCTCCATTAGCATTTGACATAAGAATGCAAATGTTTAGCTAAGAAAATACATCCCAAATTTTTCTAGTAAAAAAATAGATCAAATATTCTCTATAAAAGATTCTAAAAAGGTAAATTGAAATAATACTTCTCATCTTTGGTGGAGGACTAACTACCATTATCAATCAAGTACATTTTTTTTCTCGATGAAATCGTCTTTCTCAACACAGTGGTGCCCTCCCTTATCGTTCGAGTTAGTTAGAGGGGAGAGCTAGATTGTTCAAGAGAGATTTTGAGTTTGTTGAGATGAGAAGAAGATGATGGTTTAAATTTTGAAAGAGGTGAGATATTTTAGGAAGTGATGCATGATTTTTTACACAAGAGAGAGAGGGAGAGAGAGAGAGAGAATGCAGTTGAAAGAGATGTGGTTGATTATGGAAAATCACTATCTTTGAGGAAATCATTAATATAATTTTAGATTTTGAATTTTGAATTTTAAAAAGTATCATACTTTTCCTTGTACTATTTCAAAGTAAAGATAGGTGAGAGGGGGTAGACATTTTTACTTAAAATATAGTTATAAATAGTATGAACTACCTCAATCATAATTAAGTTTTATTCTTTGAGGTTTCATCTCATTATTGCATTCTATTGGAATATTTTAAATTTTTCAGATCGTAATTTAAATTTAAACGGCCTGAATTCAATTTTAACATTTGTCAATATAAAATATTGACCTTTCATTTTATGATCATTAAAATTGTTCATTACAAAAAAGTGTTCTTTCCCGATGTTTTTAACCTGGCATTTGTTATAACTCCAAGATAGACAAGTCCAATTTTTGGCACCCCCCCCCCCAAAACCCCGCGCAAAAAAAAAAGAAAAAAAAATCATTTCCCTCTTAAACTTATTCTCTCTCCTAGTCTTACCAAATATGAAACTGTCTCCCCCTCTCACTGAATCTGCCAACACCACTCCCCACCCTGGTCAGCCCTCCTCACCGCCATCTCCGACGCCAGCATCCCCCTCATCGCCGTGCCAAAACCCCGCAGTCGATAAGTCAAACTCTTTCTCTTTCTGGAATCCATCTAGGTTTTGAGTTTAGTTCTTGATGTGCTAGTGTTGTAATTGGTTTGGATTTAGTAGATGTGCTACTAATTTGTTTGGATTTAGTAGATGTGTTAATTTACCAGATGTGATGTGCTTGAAAATAATGAATTGTTTTGTTTTTAATTAAGTAAGATTGTACAGAATTAGCACATGACGCAATGATGTGAAATGAGGAAACTAGAGCGGAGTATTAGGTGCGACTTAGGGTTTAGAAACTTTTTAAGGGGATGAGAATTGCAATTATTTGAATTAATTTTCATTTGTGTAATATAAATCACAAAAGTAATTTGTTAATTATAATAATAAGCACAAAAGTAATTTATTAACAAATAAATTTGTTAAATTTGTTAACAATAATAAATTAACAAATATAAATTTGTTAATTTATATTTGTAATATAAATCACAAAAGTAATTTATTATTATTATAATTATATAAAAAAATAAAAAAAAACTAATTAAACAAAATACAGAGTGGAAAGCTACAGTACTTAGAAATAATTCAAGAATAAGAACTTGGACTTGTAATAGAAACTGAAGGCGATTCGTTAGGCGATTCGAAATTCAAAAAAACCCTCCTTCCCCGGCAACTTCCGTCCCCAGATCCCGTCGATCCTCCAACTTTCTCGAGTTCGCCTCTTTACTAATATTGTAGAGCTCCCCAATCCCTACAGACCCATCTCATCCTTTCTCGATTTTGAGGCGGTGCTTGTCGTCCTCTCTCCCCGCCGGCCGCGCGCCTTGAGTCTCGCTGCCTTTTCGGCTCTTCGTCGACTCGCCTCCCTCCTGCCCTAAGCGGGGTTTTCTCCCCGTCTTTCTGCCAGAGTTCCCGTCTTTAGAGATCGCTGCTGCCTGGTGTGTCCCCTCCTCCCAGCTTCAACCTGTCTCCCCTTCTCGACAGCCCGCAGTAAGTACTTCGTTGTCCCCACCTGGTGTATTTCTCTGGCTTGTCTTGATCTATTAGGTGGTTCCCTGGTTCATTTTTCTTGCTTTGCTACTTATTTATTGGGGATTATCTTGTAGTGATTTGAGGATATCTTGCTTATTTGCAACTGTGATTCTTTCAAGAGCCGAGTATTATTCGAGAGACACAGTCTTGCATTGTTGTTTTTTTTTTGAGCTGTGTTGTGATCCATTAGCATTTACATCTCTCGGGCTTTCTGTTTATTAGTGCTGGTTTTGTGCTCCCCATTCCCTGGGGACTTTTGTGCTAGCGACTAATTCAGCTCATGTCGGTGCGCTGACTGAGTTTCTTCTAGCCGCCCGTGCTATCTATCCTCTCCTCCTCTCTAATTTCTCCATTCTTATTTTCCTAATTGGAGTGTGTGGCCTCTCTTCTTTGAGAGTCACAGTTTAGTAAAGGCACTGGTTGTTTTAACACTGGTGTCGTGTTTCTTGTGGGAGTGTTTCCACTCTATTAGTGGTACCTCTATTCTCTTCCTCTCCCTTATTGGAGCTTTGTTTTAGTCCTTTCTTGGAAGGGTTCCTTCCATGGATCTTATCAAGGCTGTAGCTAGCTCCGTTGGTTCTGTTTCGCTTCAGGATGCGCAGAGAGTTTTTTACTCTTCTTCGCCTTTGAAGCCCGATCTTCATCGGGTTTGCTTCAGGTGTCTCATCACGGGGCATCTTAAGCGTGATTGTAAGAATAAAATGAAGTGTTTATTCTGTGATAAGCTCGGTCACTCTCGTAACCGATGCTTCTCCCTTCAAAAACTACTGGGGTGGCCCAGAGGTCACCCCTTACCATCCAAGCTCCTAGCCTTCCTTAATTACCCCTTCTTAAAGTTCAAGCTTCTGAATAGCTCGGTTAGTAAACCCAGTAGGGTTGAGAGCCAGGGCCTCGACTTCTTTGTCTTGACTGATAGTTCAGGTTCGAACTCCTCCCCTTCTAGTACTTCTCATCGCGCATCTTCAGTCCCTCTTTATCGGCCTAATATTGCTCTCCTTTTTAAGGATCGCAAAGTTCTTTCGAACCTTGTTATCTACCCTCGCCGGGCCTCTATCAGGGCTCGCACCCGACATGACTCGGTGGTTCTGTCATTGTTCGGGAAGTTAGGTAATTTTCCTGATTGTTTTAAGTCCAATTCTTCGTATCTCTCGTGTTATCGTAGTGCGAGGGAGACTGTTCCTCTCTCCAGCACTGCTGACCCCCCTATCCATCCAGACATAACTATTATTGAGCTTCAGACCCCTTCTCTGTTCTATAATTATCCTTGTGTTTTGAAGTTCTCTAATCCCTTATGTTCTGAGATCTCGTTTCACTATCCAGGATGTCTTTTCTCTTGGTATCAACTTTTAGGGGCTCAATCATGGCTCTATCAAGTTCTGAGGGATTTCAAACTCTTCTTGCTCTCCCTTCCCCGCAAGTATGCTATTAGACTTGACGTTACTTCTTCTCCCATTGAGGCCGGCACCACCAAGACCATCCATTCCGTCTCCTCGGCTGCTCCCAGCAGTCCCAGTTCCACCCTGCGTCCCATTTCTCTAGATTCTTCTTCTTCTGACCTTGAGGCGATCTCGGCCCCTTCTGCTTGGACTGCCCTTCACCCTGTCAAGCGCGGTTATAAAAAGAAAGTTTTCGATCGTTCCATGATTCGAGTAAGTGCTCGCCTTCTTGCGAGGAAAGCAGGCTCCGTGTCTGCTTGTTAGCCAGTGTTCTGTAGTGCAGCGCCTGCTCGTTGTCTTCCCCGGTGGTAGCTGTGTCTATCTGCCGTTGCGCCTCTAGAGTCGCTCGAGACTGCTAGTGGATTTTGACGTCGTCGTGGAGAGAGTTTTTCCCCCTCTTGTCCTCGGTCGGCTGCTCGAGTCTCCGGGCTGCTTGCTTCGCTCGCTGGTTTCTGGATGGTGTTTCTTGCCGTGTTTTTGCCTTCTGGGATGTTTATTGTTATTGTATTTCTTTTATTACTCTTTTAATTCTGTTTTACCTCTTGTAAAACCATTGATGCTTGTATGTATTATTACTGTTTTATTGATTAATATATTTTTGATGGCTGGAGCCTTTTGGCTCTATCCGATACATCAAAAAAAAATAATAAGCATTTATACGTGAAGTGAGAATAAACACTTTTGGGAACAAATTCAGTAAGTGTTTAGTAAAGTTGAGTATTAGTTTGCTGAGACCCAAATAGTTTCCAATTTTGAAATAGTATGCTCCTTTTTATCCACAAATTAAGTGGTCTTTTTACTTTAAGGCAAGTTTTATCATTTTTCTTCGTTTCCTATGTTTTTGATAGGATTGTCCATTACTTGAGGGCTAGGATGTGTATGGGTCTTCTAATGTAGTATTTATTCTTCTTAAGTAGATAAAGTAAATGTTGCAAATAGAGATCAATTTTTGTAATATGAATATTTAACCAGGGTTAAATATGGAGAGCTTGAATATTATTGTTGTGTTAAATTTTTTCAAACATAATAAATATTCAGTTATTTTTCAAATGTGTTCAATCGCTAGTTATCAAATTAGTTTTCAATTATAATAAAATTTTAATTTATGAAATTTAAATTTCAATTGAGTGCTATTATTCAAATGGATAAAAGTTGGATTTATAAACGTCCGTTATCCAAGACGTATCGTGATGTGTTAACAATTTCATTAACTTCCCAAAGCAAAATTTTCTTGATGCCATCTTAAATTTTTGTCCATGAGTAAATGTAAACCTTCGTTATTCACGAGGGACAAGGAGAGTCTCGAGAATTATCAAGTCTACCGTATTTCAAAATCGCCAGAAACCAAATGAATACGAACAAACAGCTGGGCCAGTTCAAACAACCAGGAGAAAGAAACCTGCAAAACAGTTGTTACTTTCCTTAGATTCGTAGGCTGCAAGATTGTTTACGTCCTCTAAAACATCTTCTTATGGGAGATGGCATGCTAAAGTTCGCAAGATTTATGAGATTCTTAGGTACCCGGCTGATTCTGAATCTTGAAAAAAAATTGATGAAAGAAATCCTGATTTTGATGCAGATCATCACAATGAGAGACTTGAATTAGCTAGTGATGGTTTTAACCCATTTAGGCAAATTAACATTACCTACAACACATGACATGTTATGTTAAATCCTGCACAGTCTGCTCCCTTGGCAATGTAACATCCTAGAAATTTTAAATATGTTTTTGGAATTAATAAATAATTTGTGAATTTTTGTGATTTATTAAGCATTTTCTGAAATTTATCTTTTTGCACATGCAAAACACGTGCGAATAGTTTTCATGGGAAATAAGAAGTCAAAAATTTATTTGGAAAATCTAATATTTATTAGTGGATAGTAATTCTAAATTTTCCAAATTTTAATGAATAATTAATGGCATATTTGCAAATATTTCAAAGTGAATGACTTTTTCGTAAAATTGCCACTCAGAGGCAAATTTTTGAAAATTTAAAATTCTAGGCTGCAGTGAGGGTCGGCCAGATTGGAGGAGTTAGGGGGTTAGGTTTTTACTCTAATTGATTTGATTTGACCTAACTAATTGATTTGGAAAGACCCAGTCATGTAAAAAAAATATTTTTCTTAAGGAGTTTTTTTGCAAAATCTTCGTAAAAATCCCAGAAATCAGCTCCGGCCTATAATAGCAGCAGAAACAGCCACCCTCCACCAGTGTGAACAAAAAAATTTCCTCTTTAATCAATTTTGGGAATTTGGATCTTTGAATTTTTGCAAGTAGGAGGAAGGCTTTCTTCTTGTTATTATTATTCTTCAATTGATCTTCTTTGAGGTTGGTGATGCTTCTTATCTCTTGATTTGTTATATGCTTGTAGAATATGATGATTGATCATGTATGATATATGTTAGGATCTTGCATGATTAAAAACTTGAGGTAGATCTATTAGAGGATAAATCTCAATGAATGAGTAGTCAAATAACATCTTCATGAATACGAACCCTAATTGAGATGTGATTACCATATATAAATCATTTATTAGTGTTAGAGATTGGTGATGCATGAAGAAACTTATTTTGATTTACAAAAAAAATACTTGTATAATCATGGAGTTTACAATAGTTAATGGGTATTTGTTATGATAATTTATAGACCATTGAATACATGCAAATTCATTGCTTGCTTGATTAAACAGGTTACAATTTTTATAAGTGTAGCGCCCCGAATTTCTAAATACGAAACTTTAGAAAATACGTGGCACTTTCCCAGCGATCCACTTCAATGTAACAATATACATAGACCAAAAACTCAAGTCATTTTATTCCAAATCTTTATTACAACAACTTCTTTCAAATAGCAGCGGAAATACAAACACCTTACATTACAATAATTCTTTTACAACACTATTCTTTACAAAATTACACATGGCTCTATCATCTCACTCATGCTCTCTAAAGCTAACCCAAGCATCCAAGCCTCCAATTCTAAGCAATAACCTGCAACATGTGAGGCTAGAGTTGAACTCTAACCCCCAAAACTACGGGGTCAGCCATAACTGGTGTGAGTGATATAAACAACAAACATAAATAACATATAAACATAAATTCTCAATCAACATGTACTGAACAAAAATACATAAACTGAACATGTAATCTGAAACAAGAACGATAGGCCAGTACATGAGCGAACCAAGTCGAGAAACAATACCAACGATCAAGTATCCATCAATCAATCTCTCTCAAAATATGTACAGTTCAACTGTACGGTACAGTCGACTGTTCAAAGGACCAGTCGACTGATCAGAACAACAATAATCCTCACCTCTCTGATCATGCCCAACTATCAATAAATCTCAATACCACGATGTATGTCCAACAATCGATCTCCAATAATACCATAGATCGGATACCCATATATCCATCTACAAAACTAAAGAGGGTATAGATACGAACCCGGCATGCATCACCAATAGTGACTATTACACCGACGAACATATTCATCTACAATCAAACTAAAGAGGGTATAGATAGAATACGAACCCGGCATGCATCACCAATAGTGACTATTACACCGACGAACATATTCATCTACAAACAAACTAAAGAGGGTATAGATAGAATACGAACCCGACATGCATCACCAATCGTGACTATTACACCGATGAACATATTCATCTACAAACAAACTAAAGAGGGTATAGATAGAATACGAACCCGGCATGCATCACCAATAGTGACTATTACACCGACGAACATATTCATCTACAAACAAACTAAAGAGGGTATAGATAGAATACGAACCCGGCATGCATCACCAATGGTGACTATTACACCGACGAACATGTTCATCTACAAGTAAACTAACGATAACAAGAACCTTCAAGATCAGGAAAACTCATCAGAACCAGTCGACTTATGCCGTAATAAGTCGACTGCCTCGAGAACTAATAGTCAAGATTATAACAAGTGCAGTAAGTCGACTTAACCAACCATCAGTCGACTTACCCGAGATAATTATCAATAATTCTCAAGAAACAATCCAAGTGCTAACAGTATAAGATGACTTATAAGAATCATAAGTAGACTTATCAATAATATAAGGTGACTTATAGAAATCATAAGTAGACTTATCAACAGTATAAGATGACTTATAAAAATCATAAGTAGACTAATCAATAATATAAGGTGACTTATAGAAATCATAAGTAGACTTATCAACAGTATAAGATGACTTATAAAGATCATAAGAAGACTTATCAAAACATAAGATGACTTATAAAGATCATAAGAAGACTTATCAAAACATAAGATGACTTATAAAGATCATAAGAAGACTTATCAAAACATAAGATGACTTATAAAGATCATAAGAAGACTTATCAAAACATAAGATGACTTATAAAGATCATAAGAAGACTTATCAAAACATAAGATGACTTATAAAGATCATAAGAAGACTTATCAAAACATAAGATGACTTATAAAGGGGACATAAGTCGACTTATAAGAACATAAGTCGACTTACCCGAGAGAATTTCGAGAAAAACTAAAGATACAATATTAGGGTCGTACCAGTCGACTGATACCTAGTCCCAGTCGACTGTCGGCCTACAGATCTCACAATTTAGGTCTGAAATCAATAATCAATACTGGAGTCAATCTCAAATACCAAATCTCTTCCTCTACTCATATCTAATCCAACTCGTAAATAACAATGTCTAGAGATTCCTCCATCCATTTTCTTATCTTCAATAATCATAATCGAATCTTAACATGTTTCAAGCAATCAAGAATTGTCAATCGAGATCTACTAATCTATCATGGATTTCACATGTATATTACGAATAACAACCATGGCATCGATTTCATACAAGATACGAAATCATCAAACAAAACAACATGCAATCATACACATAAACAAACAAGTCTATATCACTCACCTTTTAGAATCAAGAAGAATCCACAAGCCTTCCTCTTGCTAGATCCAAGAACTCCTTCTTCAATCACCAAGAGAATAGAAATATAATAAGATCTGAGTTGTGCAGCGAATGACGGCTGCAACTCTCTTATATAGGCCGGGATCAAGTATTAGGGTTTAGGAAATACATTTGCAAAACAATCCATCCAAATACAATTATATATATATATCTTCTTTTGGAAATTCATCTCATAATTCATTAAAATTAGGATTTATATGAAAATATACTTCTAAATCCTAACTAACACTGTTCAAAATGTCCAGAATGCCAATTTTGCATTTTAGCCCTTAAAATGTCAATTTTACAAAAAGGTCCTTCTTTTCTTAAAATTTGCAAATAGTACTAATTAATTTCAGAAAAATATGGAAAAATACTAAATAATTCCCAAATAATAAATAATGATTTTTCATAGAGAAAACTAAAATTTTCAAACATCTCAAAAGTCATTTGCACGTGTACAAAAGATAAATCTTTTAGAAAATATCAATTAAATCCTCAAAAATTCATTTAAATTCATTTTCAAATAATAAAATAATATTTGAAAATACGGGGTTCTACAATAAGAGAATTCACCGTTTTAATTAGAATTAATTTCACGTTTAGATTCTAGAGTTTTGATAGATGTATGCATGAGGAACGAATGTGGTATTGATATTTTTCATTGAATTAGAACTCCATTGATGTTATGATTATCATGTTAAAAAGGGAAAGAATGTTATTGATGTTAGACACACAGAATAACACATCTTGATTTATGAACTTGTTGTATGATGATGGATTGTGTATTAAATATTGGGTTTTAATATTATGACTTAGAGATTATCATGAACATACAAATACAAATTTCTAATTGATAAAGATCTAATTTGGGGTCTATAAAATTGATTGCTGATCATGGATTTAACTTGTAGATGATGGAGATTTGTAGAGATAATTAGAACTTATTGTATGCTCTTAAATTCATGCTTGATTGATTTTAAAGTTGAAATTTTTCCATATTTATTTGCTGTTTTATGGTAAACATAATTCTTGATGATAAACTCAAATTATTTATGCATGCAAAGAGTATATGGGAAGAAATATACACAGAAAATACATTAAATATATGGGTGCTAGGGTTTGGAGGCCAAAACCCTAGGTTAAGAGTTGTTTGGTCTCGGGTTGAACAGTAACCCGAGGGTTACTTTTAGACCCGAAACCTGCCGTTGCTGCTGGTTGGGTTTGTGCTGGGATTTTGGAGTGTTTCTCGAGTGGGTTTTGTATGTGGCTTTGTGTGCTGTGGTAGGGGAACCCTAGTATACATATAGAAGTGTGTATAAATGTGTTTAAACTTTATAGAGCTTTTATGAAGTTTCGAAGTTGATAACTTTCAGATTTTGGATAAAAGGTAGTTCCAGAACTTGTTGTATTTAAACCTTTTAAATTAATTTGTTTGAGTCTAGATTTTTATGGCGAGTTCTTTGATATATGCTGGATTTAAATTAATTTCTTCAGAATTTAATATTAAATTTGGAGTGTACTATTTGAAGAACAAAATCGTATAACTTTAAGATTTTTGTGAAAATCTATATTTTTGTGAAGTGATTATGTATCCATATTTGGAAGAGTCCTTTTATGGTTCTATGAGTGGATTAAAGGAAATGTAATTAATGAAAAGTATTTTGTATAATTAAACCAAGTTGAGTTTTTGATTTGAGGCTTAGGGTTATGTTGTGGACCCTAGTAAGTTAGTTGAGGATTTTTATTTTGGTGTGATGGGCACTAGAGGTTGTGCTGGACCCTGAATTACCGACAGTAAATTAATTGATTGTAGGAATTGACAAGGAAGGGATAATGCTCCTAGTTTTGTGGGTTTAAGTTCGGTAGGGTGGAGCTTGCTCTTGGTGGTTCAGATAACTTATATGTATATATAAGGACATGCACTAGATGGTGATATGATGAAACAAGAGTAAACACGAGTTATGAACTCCAGGATGATCCACAGAGTGAGATAATCCCCAGTATTCCAGGACGATGGATGAAATAGGGCACAGAATGATCCACAAAGTGGGATTGATCTCCAGTATCCGGGACAAGAGCGACACTCATGGGACATTTGTGCGATGAGGGTTCCAGGATGACTCATGGAATAAGACAATCCCCAGTATTCCGGGATGATGGATGAAATAGGCCACAGAATGATCTGCTAAGTGAGATTGATCTCCAGTAATCCGGGGCGAGAGCTAATACTTGCTAAATGTCTAAATCTCGTAGTAGTCATGGTAGTAGGTTGCATAAAGAGGGATCGAACCCTACTAAGTGGAGAACGGTAAAGGCTTGCATCAGACCTATGTAGTATGGGATGTACAGAATCCGACAAGTATGCATTAGAAATCATCATATGCATTTGTGTTTCTTGACTTCTTTTATGCATGCTTGCTTTCTGTTTTCATCTCGTACACTTGATGTAACACCCCAAATTCCAAAATACAACTGAATCCGAAGTTCCACAGGATCTTTACACTTCTTTCGTACAATTTTACAAGGAAATAAAAACTTTTCTTGTATTAGAGTTACATTACACTTTTACATTGTCACAGCAGAAGCAGTTTTACAACAATTTACATGAAACAACATTTAAAACAATCTTGCACAGCATGTATACTTCAATTGTGTCAAGCATCTTTACCCTGCATACAAAACTGTGGGTGCATCAGTTCATTTAACTGACGAAATATTATACACGGCCATCCTCTCTATGCCAAAAACAGTATAACGATTCTTAATACTTAACAAACCATAAACTTTTCACAAACAAAGCTAAAGGGACTATCCTATTGATGTCGTGTTGTGAATGTGCACTTAGTCCTTAATACAATTATTTGTATTATATGACACTAATGCGCACTTGTTCAGAGTCTATGCAGCCCATACTACATAGGTCCTAGGGCAAGCCCTTAACCGTTCTTCATCTTGTAGGGTTCAATCCCTCGTCATGACTTAATCTACTACTGTAACTACGGTAAGTATCCTAAATGTTTTCTGACCTACGAACTCATGTCTAGGCGCCCTGGAGGGAATCCCAACGCATTGACACATGACTCATCATGCAGGCATCCTGTGGTAATTCAGCTCCTACCATAGACATGACACTACCCGCAGTCGTCAAACACCCTACGAGCGTCGCCACCTGGGACGGTACTCTGGAGCAGTATCCACGCCCTATCATGACGCATCATGGAACATCTTGTGAATACTCACACACCGCCAATCCAATGGCCCTCATACTCAATGTTTTTCTCTTACTTTCATCACATCTTCACTATGTATCTAATCCTTAGTTTAATGGAATCATGAATAAAATCAACCCTTAGAGTGTAGCACTCCCACTATACCGGTCTTATTCATTTAATTCACATGACCCAAACCTTGTTCTTCTCATTTCAAATAATCATTTTCACATTTCTTTTATTACCGGTATAAGGCTTGGCTATACCCTAATTCTCAATTTCAACTCATAATTACAACATCGAGCTTTTTATGCTCATAAGGTCTTTTCATGATTAATCACAATTCATGCTTTCATAGGCATACCATTCATGTATTCACATCTTTCATAACTCATCACAATCAATAATTCAATTTCACGTGCAATTTATGTGTAAGAATAAATTCCAACTAGTAGTAATCAACAAATCATTTATTCCACAATTCCATTTATTCTCATTTCAAAATCTTACTACAAGCACAAATTAGAAGTCCAATTAATTACACCAATCACACTTTCAAAAATTCCTCATTACTAAATTTTCATCTTTATAACTCAAAAATTTCTCATTTATTTTTTTTTATTTAAAAAGACAATTTAATTTAAAAAAGAAGTCCTTTCTTGCAAAACCCCAATTTCTTATTCACACTTTATCAAAAGCTATATAAATTTTTCTTATAAAGTCCTAAAAAAATTTCAGTAATTAATGCATAATTTTTTCCAATTTTTATTTATTTTTAAAACTCAAATAATAAAAAATAATCAACAAAAAACATTTTTCTTAAAACTCAAATCCCCCAACCGGATTCGAACCCACAACCAGCGGTGAAACAGACAGCGCACAAGACCAACGCGCCAAAGCCGCCGAACGATATAACTAGGGGTTATATTCCCTAAGTATTGACTCTCAGGTTGTTTGGATTTTTAACAAAAATAAAAACCAAGACACAGTATCGACCCGAGACCTCCGACTACTATAGCGACCAAAGCTCTTCTGACCAGTTGGTCTAAGTGGCCAATTCGTTTTCATAGTAAATAATTTGGGTTTCAATTCTACTCTCTGTTCATAATTTTAATTCATGAAATCTCAAACAAAATTGTCTCTTTTTCTCCTCTTTTGAAAACAAAAATTTCCAGAATAAAAGTACATTTAATTCTACAGTACCCAATATTTTTAAGGGTATTTTTAACTCTTTTAAAACATATATTTAGCCTTAGTTTGTATTTCATAATCACAATTTCGACATTTGAAAACTAAAGCATACTACTTCATAATTAAAGATAGTTTCCCCCAAAAAATCCACTACATTAATGTCCTCGTATTTATTGACGACTGTGATGTTTTTAGAACACAACATCATCTTTCTTAATGAATAAAACTTATATTTTTATCCACTAATTTACACATGATGCATTCAATCATTTGTTTGCATAATACATTCTCTTTCATATAATCTAACATTCATATGGCATACAAAATGGAGAATTCTACTACAACAATTTACAATTATTTCTTAGTAATTCGTTCCATTAATTCATCTCTAATATGTCATTCTACTTTAATACTTTCATTAGAAAACATGGTTCTAATCTTTTACTAGTTAATTCACACAATTGCATTTAAAACATACTTAGCATGCATACTATCATTAGAAGCAAAGAGATCATTCACTTTTACTCATAATTAACAAATCTAGCAACCAAATTAACACACATCTTGTAACTCCTGTTTCCCCGTATTTGTATTTTTATACTGTGTTTTGCTCAATTGTACTCTTTTACCTATTTGAGATCCAGTATTTTATTTTCGTTTGGATAAAACCATCAATTTGTTTTCAACTCGAATTGTGGGTTCTTTTATCAAATTCGATTGTGTGCCATCTTGCACCGTTCTTAATGAGAAATAGACTGATTCTTCTCGTTTATCTCTCTAATCCCCATTATTGTGCATTTTGACCATTTCTTCTGTTGGGCTCTTTTTGAAACGGATCCCCTAAACCCTTGAACCCGCAAACCCGCTAACCCTAGTATATAAACCCCTAACCTAACCCTAATCACCATATACTGTTAAACCCTAATCTTTCCTACCGCCGCTAATTACCTCCGAATCCTTCGCATCACCATTACCCATCTCCCCATCTCCGGCCTCGCTCGCCCCAATCTGTCTCGTCTCCCTCTCGTCTTCACAGCCACCACCAGACCACCGCCATCGTCCCCACTCCATCGCCATTAACCCAACACTCCGAACCCATCGTCTCCCTCAACCTTCGAATCCACTTCCGAACGCCTCGCCACCTCGACCCCTCATCGCCTCGTCGACCCCCACAGCAACGCCACCTCCACAAACTCCATCGACGCCGCACGCCGCCAAGTCATCGAATCCGACTTCTCCCCTGTTCGAAACCACGAACAGAGCACCCGCCGCGCCGTCGCTTCTCGACGTCGTCGCCGCCGTCGCCGCACTCCGTCACTGCCGCAGTCGCCGCCAACGAAGCAGCCACGCCGTCGCTCCTCTCTCGAGCTCTACTCAGTCGAACGAAGAAGGAAGAAGGAGATCGAACGAAGAAGAAGAGGAAAAGGGCGGGAGCGAATCGCCGCCGTCCGATCGCATCAAGATCTTTGTGCTTGATCGCCGTTCCGTGTTTCGCCACAGCAAATCCAGGAGCCGTGTTCGCTGTTCTGGGATCGGATCCGGTGCACGGGAGAGATCCTATTGGGCAATTTTGCTGTTCGCTGTTCTGGGCGCAGCCGATCCCACTTTGCTGTTCGCTGTTTGGGCCGATCCTGTGTGCGGGGAAAATGCGATCTCCGATCAATTTTTGCACGCGCTTTTCGAGGACATCTTCGGGGATTTTTCTTCTTAATTTGCTTCAACAAGCGGAGTTTATAATCGTCGATTTAAGGCAAGTATTCATCTTGTACATTTTATTGCTCTAGTACAAGTTTTCTTGAAAATACCACATATAGCTGATTGTGACTCCCTTTGAAATATCATTGTAAATCAATTTTGAACCTTCAAACCCACAAATCTAAGAGTCACAAAACTTCCTCGTATTAAATAATAATTCAATTGGACTCTTTTATTCCCTTGAACACATGAATCACATGGACATATGAATTAAGGACCCCTAAAATTTGTAGATACATATATATTTAGTATTTTGACGAAATTGCGACTATTATGACTTGGAAAATATTTATTAGTTGCTGTTTTGTCATCCATAATTATGTATTTATGCTACTTAACAACTTAGACACCAAATTACATATTTCCATGAAACCTACATTAGTAATAAATTCTGAGTGTTGCTGTCTGGATTTTCTTTTGCGGTTTCGACCCCTTTATCATTGGAATTTGGGCCCGAGCCCTGAATATGAAATGTAGATCCGGATGTGTAGATATCGATAGACTCCAAGTTGATCGAATTTGGAGCTACGGTTTAGGAGTTATGGCAGTTATACTGCAGCTGTGTCAGTAGACGCAGTTTTGCAAAACTGCTGTATATATTTACTTCACAAATTATTTCAGCTGTGTAAACAGCGAGCGTTTGACCCCAAATTTTATATGTAGTTGCTGGACACCCTATAGGACAACCCCAATTTTTCTTAGAATTAAATTAGATTATTTCAACCCTATTTCACATGTATAAATACAAGAACACAAAATTTGCCTGAACAAATGTAATAAGCCGGGGTTAAGGGAAAGACTATAGAGTGGACAACATAGGTAAGTGTACTCAGAAGGGGGCCCGTGTTTCCCAGTACTCGGTTCATGAACCTGTTACACGTGATGTATTCATGGAGTCAGTTACTTGGCTCATGAACCTGTTGCACGTGATGTATTCATGGAGTCAGTTACTTGGCTCATGAACCTGTTACACGTGATGTATTCATGGAGTCAGTTACTTGGCTCATGAACCTGTTGCACGTGATGTATTCATGGAGTCAGTTACTTGACTCATGAACCTGTTGTATTCATGGAACCACTGTGTGGTCCTTGAACCTGTTAGTATTCACGAACTCGTTTCGTGAACCTGTTATTTAATTTCGTATTCATGAACCGTGCCTGCCTGATACCTGATACTTGATACCTGAAACCTGAGTACGCCGCCCTATAGACTCCACTACTAGGTCTAAACGAAATTGTTTTGACTGTAGCAACCATGTAGTAAAATGATGGATGCATGTCGTGCTACCTAGATAGTAATCACAAGACTTGAACTTAATACCTGATATATGATTACCTGTTACCTGACTATCCTGTTACCTGTTACTTGGTTACCTGATATCTGATACATGGAACTTGAACATGACACCTGTAACTTGAAATATGAAACTTAATACATGGAACCTGACACATGAAACATGATACTTGATGTTAGTTACCCCTACAGGTTCACCTGACATATGTTTTACCATTAGTAGTTGTTAACTAGCCTGTTTACTAAGTAGTCCGCCCTTACTAGCTAATTCGTGGTTGTTCCCATTACTTGTTGTATCCCTGTTACATTCTTGATTCCAGTTCCTGTTCTCCATACTTGTACTTGTTTTCACTATTTGTGGCCCTAGCTTGCACTAAGGGCATTTTCTCTTGTTTCCCCTTTGTTTCCCTGTTTATATTATTAAGCAGACTTGGGACAAGCTACCTGCTGGAATTGGCAAGCAGACATTTCAGGTTTTGCTTGGAGCAAGGACCTGTTTGCTTTCCTTAAGGTATTTATTCCTTTTGCTGTTTAAGACTTGTTTTCGAGTTTACACTTGATCCAGACATGAGAACTATTTGAATATTATTATTTGTTTAAATTGTTTTCTCTTGCTTAATAAATTATTCATGCATGCTTGGTTATATATATAAATCTGGTTATATTCTTGTTATGATGCTGAGTCGATCCTACAGCTTATGGATGATGTAAAAATCATCCGCTGGGCTTCGTCACGTGCTCGTATTTCCGTATTTTGGGAAGCGGGGCGTGACAAGGTTTTTAGTGGTATCAGAGCTCAGGTTTGGCTAATGTGTTAGATTGACTAATACATTAGACAGGCTTGACTCAGCCAGGATTAACTTAACATTAAACAGGCCATGCAACTACATGAATAATTTAATAGTCAACTCGATCTGGACAGAAGTCTTATTCCATCCATTTTGATCCCTTTGTATTCACTTCTTTGATTCATTGATTCCTTCCATCTCTTGCAGTCATCCTGATTTGTTGATTTCTTATTGGGTGCAAGTTTATTTTTCCGTACCCATATTCTTTTGATTCCGGTGCAAGCAATCTCTTATCTTCTGCTTGCCTCGTTGATCCCTTCTTATTTCAGCTCGTGTGTCGTTCATTGCTTTCCCTGCCTTGCATTCATTTTCATTTGTTAATTCATATTGAGTATCATGTTGGTTATTTCTTTCCCGCTATATTCTCTTCAATTCCGATTTTGCCCCTCGTCCCACTTCCTTCGTATTCAATTCCTTAATTTTCTTTCGTCCCTTCTAGTCATCATTCTCTTTAACTTCTTATTGGATGTAGCTTCATTTTTCTCCTACTTATTTTTCTCTTTATAATTATTTTTCCGAATACTTTCTATGTTTCGATTATTAATTGTTATATTTATTTTCGATCTCCTATATAAAAAAATGTTTCTTAATAAAGAATTTGTTTTTCCGAACAGTGGTGTAT
This sequence comes from Hemerocallis citrina, assembly GCA_017893485.1. Classification (NCBI taxonomy): domain Eukaryota; kingdom Viridiplantae; phylum Streptophyta; class Magnoliopsida; order Asparagales; family Asphodelaceae; genus Hemerocallis; species Hemerocallis citrina. The sequence continues at coordinate 250,905,727 of CM030361.1, forward strand.
TTTAACTTCACTTTTCACTTTTGATTGACTATATATTTTTACCGGACTATTTTGATAAGACAATTCTTATTTTGTTGTATAATGCTGTTATTACTACTATTATTAATTATTGCTATTATTTTCATTATCATTACTAGTATTATTGTTGTTGTTACGACCATTGATATTCTTATTGTTATTTTCATTATTTTATTATTATTGTTAATATTGTTATTATTGTTATCATTTCTTTAGCGATTACTGTTATTATTATTTTTATGATCATTGTTCTTATCATTGTTATTCGTATTGTTATTAGTATCGGTATTTTGTTATTATTTTATTATTAGTATTATTATTTTTATCGTTACAATTATTATTATTATTAATTTGTTTTGAACCTGAGCATGCTCGATTTTACATACATTTCACTACTTCGGTGCAACCTAATGTCGAGATGGCAAATATGCAACTCGATGTCAATGGAGGCAAATTGCAACTCGATATCGGCGAGGCAAAATGTGCAGCCGAATATTTGGATGGCAATTTGAAACCTGATGTCGTGAAGGCAAATATGCAACTTGATGTTAAGGAGGCAAGATTTTCTACCTATTGTTAATTGATATTTCAAGACTCGTTACTTATATAATGAAACTGATGGTAAAAGAATATTTTCGTTATTATTGGTATTATTAATATTACTGTCATTTCAATTGATGTTATTATTATCGTTTTCATCACCTTTATTACTGTTATTATTTTTATTATTATTACTGTTGCTTTATTGATATTATTGTTATTATTGCTATTGTCATATTATTTATTTTCATTATTGATATTATTTTTAATGCTATCATTATTATTATTATTGCATTATTTTCATGAGTGTGTTGATTTCTATTATGTTATGTATGTGTTATCGTTATTATTAGTATTGTTGATATTTTTATTATGTTATTATAACTTGTATGATTACGACGATTTTGATTTATATTATTATTATCGTTATTATTATTATTTTTGTTACTATTATTACTAATTTTATTATTACCATTGTTTTTTTTTTATTGTTATTGATCCGTTACTAATGATATTACTATTGATATTTATTGTGTTATTATTTCTGTTAAAAGCCATTAGTTTTGATATGTATTCTATCTTTTAGTTATGAAAATTGAAGCTTAAGCCTTATATCCCTTTTTCATTATTGTCTATCTCTATTTGGAGCCATACTCTCTTTGATCTTGGCGTCCCATTCCCTTCTTCCTGCTCGGATCGTCGCTTGGTGTCGCGTTGTCTACAATGACATGTCTGGAACTTGGAGTGTCACCACCAGAGTAGCACAGCAGAAGCGTGGTGGGCCCATAACCCACAGGTCCCGGGATCCCCTCGTTGCGACTAGTCCTTAGTATTGTTGCTTCCCTCTGTGTTCCTTGTATTCATCCACATCCGTTGATTCACTGAATGATTTGATTCTTCCCGGTCATTTTCCTCTCTGATTGAAGTTCTGCTGACTTCTTATCTTGCTTTATTATCTCATGTTGTCCTCACCCGTTGACTAGTTGCCTGGTTCATCTTTTTCTTGTCCATCCTTTCTTCGATTCCAACTTTATCTATTTCTTCATCTTTTTGCCTTGTTATCTCGCAAGTCGTGTGTTGTTCATTCTTCATTTTTGATACCGGTTACTTCCTTCTTGCATCCCATTTTGCCATCATGCATCATTCATAATTTGATTCAATTCTTTCCTGTATTTTCTCCCTTCAATTCAAGTTCTGCTTACTTCTTTATCATAATTGTTATCTTGTGTTATTTCATTTCTTTGATGCTGTTTATTCTCTTCCATGCCTTCCGTTGGACCTCTCTGTTATCCACTCCTTGTTTTCTGGTGTTTCCAATGCTTTGATTCCACTCCTTTTAACCCTTTGTTTGTTACCCGCCCTTAAGTTGCATTACCCTGTCCTATGTACCGCCTAAGCAAATTTCGAGGACGAAATTTTTGTGTAAGGTGGGTAGGATTTGTAACTCCTATTTCCCCGTATTTGTATTTTTATACTGTGTTTTGCTCAATTGTACTCTTTTACCTATTTGAGATCCAGTATTTTATTTTCGTTTGGATAAAACCATCAATTTGTTTTCAACTCGAATTGTGGGTTCTTTTATCAAATTCGATTGTGTGCCATCTTGCACCGTTCTTAATGAGAAATAGACTGATTCTTCTCGTTTATCTCTCTAATCCCCATTATTGTGCATTTTGACCATTTCTTCTGTTGGGCTCTTTTTGAAACGGATCCCCTAAACCCTTGAACCCGCAAACCCGCTAACCCTAGTATATAAACCCCTAACCTAACCCTAATCACCATATACTGTTATACCCTAATCTTTCCTACCGCCGCTAATCACCTCCGAATCCTTCGCATCACCATTACCCATCTCCCCATCTCCGGCCTCGCTCGCCCCAATCTGTCTCGTCTCCCTCTCGTCTTCACAGCCACCACCAGACCACCGCCATCGTCCCCACTCCATCGCCATTAACCCAACACTCCGAACCCATCGTCTCCCTCAACCTTCGAATCCACTTCCGAACGCCTCGCCACCTCGACCCCTCATCGCCTCGTCGACCCCCACAGCAACGCCACCTCCACAAACTCCATCGACGCCGCACGCCGTCGAGTCATCGAATCCGACTTCTCCCCTGTTCGAAACCACGAACAGAGCACCCGCCGCGCCGTCGCTTCTCGACGTCGTCGCCGCCGTCGCCGCACTCCGTCACTGCCGCAGTCGCCGCCAACGAAGCAGCCACGCCGTCGCTCCTCTCTCGAGCTCTACTCAGTCGAACGAAGAAGGAAGAAGGAGATCGAACGAAGAAGAAGAGGAAAAGGGCGGGAGCGAATCGCCGCCGTCCGATCGCATCAAGATCTTTGCGCTTGATCGCCGTTCCGTGTTTCGCCACAGCAAATCCAGGAGCCGTGTTCGCTGTTCTGGGATCGGATCCGGTGCACGGGAGAGATCCTATTGGGCAATTTTGCTGTTCGCTGTTCTGGGCGCAGCCGATCCCACTTTGCTGTTCGCTGTTTGGGCCGATCCTGTGTGCGGGGAAAATGCGATCTCCGATCAATTTTTGCACGCGCTTTTCGAGGACATCTTCGGGGATTTTTCTTCTTAATTTGCTTCAACAAGCGGAGTTTATAATCGTCGATTTAAGGCAAGTATTCATCTTGTACATTTTATTGCTCTAGTACAAGTTTTCTTGAAAATACCACATATAGCTAGATTGTGACTCCCTTTGAAATATCATTGTAAATCAATTTTGAACCTTCAAACCCACAAATCTAAGAGTCACAAAACTTCCTCGTATTAAATAATAATTCAATTGGACTCTTTTATTCCCTTGAACACATGAATCACATGGACATATGAATTAAGGACCCCTAAAATTTGTAGATACATATATATTTAGTATTTTGACGAAATTGCGACTATTATGACTTGGAAAATATTTATTAGTTGCTGTTTTGTCATCCATAATTATGTATTTATGCTACTTAACAACTTAGACACCAAATTACATATTTCCATGAAACCTACATTAGTAATAAATTCTGAGTGTTGCTGTCTGGATTTTCTTTTGCGGTTTCGACCCCTTTATCATTGGAATTTGGGCCCGAGCCCTGAATATGAAATGTAGATCCGGATGTGTAGATATCGATAGACTCCAAGTTGATCGAATTTGGAGCTACGGTTTAGGAGTTATGGCAGTTATACTGCAGCTGTGTCAGTAGACGCAGTTTTGCAAAACTGCTGTATATATTTACTTCACAAATTATTTCAGCTGTGTAAACAGCGAGCGTTTGACCCCAAATTTTATATGTAGTTGCTGGACACCCTATAGGACAACCCCAATTTTTCTTAGAATTAAATTAGATTATTTCAACCCTGTTTCACATGTATAAATACAAGAACACAAAATCTGCCTGAACAAATGTAATAAGCCGGGGTTAAGGGAAAGACTATAGAGTGGACAACATAGGTAAGTGTACTCAGAAGGGGGGCCCGTGTTTCCCAGTACTCGGTTCATGAACCTGTTACACGTGATGTATTCATGGAGTCAGTTACTTGGCTCATGAACCTGTTGCACGTGATGTATTCATGGAGTCAGTTACTTGGCTCATGAACCTGTTACACGTGATGTATTCATGGAGTCAGTTACTTGGCTCATGAACCTGTTGCACGTGATGTATTCATGGAGTCAGTTACTTGACTCATGAACCTGTTGTATTCATGGAACCACTGTGTGGTCCTTGAACCTGTTAGTATTCACGAACTCGTTTCGTGAACCTGTTATTTAATTTCGTATTCATGAACCGTGCCTGCCTGATACCTGATACCTGATACCTGAAACCTGAGTACGCCGCCCTATAGACTCCACTACTAGGTCTAAACGAAATTGTTTTGACTGTAGCAACCATGTAGTAAAATGATGGATGCATGTCGTGCTACCTAGATAGTAATCACAAGACTTGAACTTAATACCTGATATATGATTACCTGTTACCTGACTATCCTGTTACCTGTTACTTGGTTACCTGATATCTGATACATGGAACTTGAACATGACACCTGTAACTTGAAATATGAAACTTAATACATGGAACCTGACACATGAAACATGATACTTGATGTTAGTTACCCCTACAGGTTCACCTGACATATGTTTTACCATTAGTAGTTGTTAACTAGCCTGTTTACTAAGTAGTCCGCCCTTACTAGCTAATTCGTGGTTGTTCCCATTACTTGTTGTATCCCTGTTACATTCTTGATTCCAGTTCCTGTTCTCCATACTTGTACTTGTTTTCACTATTTGTGGCCCTAGCTTGCACTAAGGGCATTTTCTCTTGTTTCCCCTTTGTTTCCCTGTTTATATTATTAAGCAGACTTGGGACAAGCTACCTGCTGGAATTGGCAAGCAGACATTTCAGGTTTTGCTTGGAGCAAGGACCTGTTTGCTTTCCTTAAGGTATTTATTCCTTTTGCTGTTTAAGACTTGTTTTCGAGTTTACACTTGATCCAGACATGAGAACTATTTGAATATTATTATTTGTTTAAATTGTTTTCTGTTGCTTAATAAATTATTCATGCATGCTTGGTTATATATATAAATCTGGTTATATTCTTGTTATGATGCTGAGTCGATCCTACAGCTTATGGATGATGTAAAAATCATCCGCTGGGCTTCGTCACGTGCTCGTATTTCCGTATTTTGGGAAGCGGGGCATGACACATCTAATAGTTTATCAATTTTCCTCCAATTAGGCAAACATGCATTTCATTTCAACTAGTTGCTTTATAATAACAATTCAGTTTATTCCTAACATGATTTCTACTTTAGAAGTCATGAGAAACACCCACCTCTTTGAAGAAAAAGCCAATTAGAATCTCCTACAGTCCCCTAGAATGCGAGAGAGTGCCTTCTCCTCCTAGATTGCGATGCAAAAGCTCCACCTCCTTGCTTCCTTGCCAAACCGAGAGCTCCTAGGGGAAAGAATGGGCCGGCCTCCAATGGGGGAACACACACACAACTCACAATCACTCTAATATATTTCTCCTATATAGTTTTCTTCTTTCAATGGTTTCTTAGTGTAGAATACAAATAGGTAGGGAGGTATTTATACTAATTCTAGGATGGATTGAAGGGCTAGGATTCATTACATAGTTAAAGGATGGATGGCTAGGATAGGAGGGAAAGTTGTAGCAACCACCCACACTCACATAAACTACCCATGCACACACACACCCACTCCCCATGACTCCCATGCATACCCGACCTCCAAAATGGTGTGCATTGCACACTACGTGCATGCACGTGCCCCCTAGTACCCCCTATTTAAAGTTTGTACAATTTTAATTAATCAAATTGTTCACATTTTGTATCTACATGACAAGTGTGACCAGTTAAATGATTAATTAAATTTGTGGGTTTTACAAATAGTGGACTTAGAGTTGTGGGACAAAATAATAAAATAATAAATTATTAAAGTGGGCTCAAACTAAGAAAATAGTGTTTTAGGCTTTACAAAATAGGTTTTCAGAAAAATAAAGGAAAGGAAAAATAATTGTTCATACTATAAAAAGATAAAATTTTATATATAAAAATAAATAAATAAATATACACATGAAGTTTGCACGTGCACAACACGTGAAAACCAATATTTCATTAAAATGAAAGTTTAGGGTATTACACTTGACACTTAGCTTAGTTTCACTTGTTGTTTTTACGCTTCATTGAATGTTGTTTTATGTTCCATTTACTATTGCTATGTTAATATGCTTCACTTGTTGTTCTATATTCTATTTATTATTGTTTTATTGATTGTGCATCAAGTTTGTGATTGTGAGATTCAGAAGTATCACTATTACTATAGTTGATGTCAGTTGCATTTAACTGATGTGCCCACTTTCAATAAACTTTTGCAGGTTTTCAAATATGGATAGCATTAATTCAAGTAAAGCTTGGAGTATAAATGAAAGTTGAAAATTTACCGTGTTGTAATTGAATTGTAATTATGTGTTAAATTCTGCTATGTTTTTGTAAAAAGAGATGATGTAATAAAAAGTTTTAATTTTCCCTGTGTTGATACTGTGTTTATGATTGCAATTGAAGTTGATTATGAAAATTGTGTTACTTATTTCTAATTTTATTTATTGGAAATTCGGGGCGCTATGGGAAATGCATGAAGCAGTCGTCCTTTATTTTGTCCATGATAATTCTTCGAACAAAAGACCCAGGAAATGATATATTTGTACTTTTAGCCATTAATAGATGTTCTTCAAAATTTGTGGAAGGATGTTTCAACTTATGTTGCAACAGGTAAAGAAACTTTCCTTTTTCGGGTTGCGTTGACTTGGAGAATCAATAATTTCCTGCATATGCAAATTTATCTGGTTATAGCACCAAAAGATGTTATGCTTGTCCTTGTTGTGTTGACCAAACTATATCAAGGTTGCTTTATAATGGCAAAACGTTCTGTTACATAGGTCATAGAAGATGGTTGCATAACACACACATTTTCATATAAGAAAAATTGTCATTTGATGGTACATAGGAGGGGGTATCTACTCCTAGTCCTTCGTCTGGGCAAACTTTGTTAAGGTGGCTAGAAGGTCATCAATTCACTAATGGAAGCGCACCACTAGTCATCAAAAAGGGCAAGAAAAAGGCAAGAGATAAGGATCATGAGGTCACTGATTTATGTGATGCAGATGAGTGTGACAACATGGTGGATTCAGGGTCATCGAAGAAGAGGAGTATTTTCTTTAAGTTGTTGTATTGGGAACTCAAAACCTACTGCGACATAATATAGATATGATGCATGTCGGCAAAAACATCAGTTGAAATTATGTCAGATATGGGGGATGACTGGAAGACAAAGGGCAATCTTAAGTCCCGCTTTGACCTAGTATCGAGGAGCATATGACATGAGTTGCATCCAGAGGACTTACCTAATGACAGAATACACCTTCCTCCTACAATCTATTCAATGTCGAAAATGGAGTTGAAATTGTTTTGTAAAGTTTTACAGTACCTTAAAGTCCCTGATGGATATTCATCTAACATAACAAGGTATGTCAACTCTAAGGAGAAGATGCTTCAAAATCTAAAGTCACATGACTGCCACATGTTGATGCAAGATCTCCTTCCCGTGGCTCTAAGGCCTTCAATGTTTGAGCAAGTCACTACCATTCTCAAAGATCTTTGTCGCATATGTAAAGGACTTTGCTCAAGAATTCTACATGTTAAAGATATTGACCGATTGGAGTAGTGTGCGGCAATGGCACCTTGTCAAATGGAGAGAATACTTCCTCCCTCCTTCACTCTAATGATTTACTTGATAATACACCTTGCCAGTGAAGCAAAACTTGGGGGACCAGTCCATTATCCGTGGATATATCCCATTGAGAGGTAATTATTCATGCCTTATTCAATTATGTACTTCTTGTTTGTTGTATTCCATACATTTTTTAATCCAAATATTTATGCTTAGGTACCTTTATCGACTTAAGATTTATGTTATAAATATAGCATATCCAGAATGCTAAATAGCAGAAGGGTATCTTTCGGATGAATGATCTAATTTTTATTTAAGGTATCTTCAGGTGTAGAGACATGTTCGACTAGACCAAGGAGAAACTCATACACTTCAAAACTTCATCGGGCTAAATATCGCTTCTAGATTGTTGGCACTACTATCGATAAAATTGATGCCTTTGAGATAGATGACTTGACATAAGAACAAGCACATTGATATGTGCGAGATCACCATGCATTAGTTGAGCCATTTCTAGCGTAATTTTAGATTAGTTGAAATTTAATTATCCCACTTAGAAAGATGTTAACTTAACTGTTAATCAACATTTCTTTTGTCATGTTCTAGTAAATTTGTTAGGATAATTAAAAAAAGGCATAAACCTAGAAAACCACTACTACGTGAGCAAAATAAGTTGATGAATGAACAATTCCTTAAGTGGTTTGAAAGTTATGTAAGTGACTTACCAATTACCAGATGGTTAAATTATATTTTATATTTTTCACAGTACTAATACGATTTACCGTACATTTATACATTTACTCTTTGGGTGATGAGGAGGTATCATCTAAAATTAAGATTAGGGCCAATGATCCGCATAAATTGTTAAAAGATACAAGGAATATATATACAATGGCCTCATATTTCATACAATGGATTGTGAGATTAATTTGAAGTTTCAAAATAGTGACATTGTAGTGACTTCAAAAAATTGAAGTTATGCTTCTAAGAATGACACGAATCCTTTAAATGAAGATGTTGATATGATTGATTGCTCACATATATCATTTATTTGGATTATTACGACCATTTTCGAGTAGTCTTATTTCATGGGGATTAGGTAGGGTTGAATAAGAATGGTGTTAATAAGTAGGATAAGTTAGGTTTCACAGTTGTAAACTTCTCACAATTAATTCACACCAGGACACACTTTAGCCATGAACCATATGTGTACCAATCTCAAGTGGTCAAAGTAATCTACGTCGAATATCTAGTTTGCCCAAAATCTTATGTGGAACTTAGTATCCAACCAAGAGATGTATTTTGATTGCACGACAGTTCAGATGATGGGGATGGTGATGTCAAAAATAATTACATTGCTTCTGAGTTTCCTATATTTGACGTAAATATAATAGATGGCAATGATTGCCCTACTAGGCTCCGTACGGATGGACAAGAGGGTGATGTATTGGATGATATTGTAATATAATTATGAAACTTGTTGATTGAATGATTCTAATTGAGTTACTGTTATGTTATTACTTTTATGTCATTTTAATTGAGTTAAATTTATTTCAACATATGCTATTATGGTTATATCTTATGACTTGTCATTTAATTGACTCTAATTGATGTTAATTGTCTTAAATTGATGTCAGATTTCTTTTAACAGGTGATAAACAGCTAGAACCAAAAGAAGGGTGAACACAATTGTCATAAATAAAGGACAAGGGTAGGATCAGCCAACCACTGAACGTTCAATGGAGAACACGGAGGCAGCCACTCCATCTGCATGTTGAGGCATAGACTAAGGAGATAGTCAGGTCGAGGTGGGTGAGGGACGCATGCCCAGAACCTCCAGAAAAGGAATTGGAGGGTGGCCCCATCTGTGAGATAAATTTCTTTGACACTACCCACATGAAAAAAGATATGAACTTCGTAAATGATGATTTAGCCGATATAATGGTAGCCTTTAGATCATGTGTGCTTGTCTGGTAATTAAATTGCGTTCAAATAAATAACATAATCTTAATTTTTTGTACGGTCCTTTTGCATGAAAGGGGCAGAGTGCTGCATGAAGAGAGGTCTTCTAGTGCTTCTCTAATCCATTAACACTTCAGTGCAATGTTATGACCATAGAGAGCACCATGGTCATGTGCATGGATGGTTTTAGGACCAACACCTACTCAAGTCTTTGGTCCTCGTCATCTACTTTCGGGGGGTCCCAAAATGAGGAGATGTCTCGGTTGAGGGCAGATATGCAAGAACTTACAGAAGTTCTTTCATCTATAATCAGGCAACAAAATCTCAATGCCGAAATTCCATTGCAAACACATATTAGTAATATAACTTACACCGATTTTTGTTGATGTAAACCAATATTTTCATTATAATCACAATGAGAGTGAAAGAAGTGTAATATTAACAAATGAGTTCAAAGAACTACTAAACTTTCCTCAAAGATAGAGAACATCATTTACGAGCTTACCCAACTCATAGAATTGAGTTTCAATTCACTATTTGAAGATATGACCCTGTATCACTTTCAACTAATAAAGAAAATGATACTTTGATACTTGAAAAATTCAAGTTTAGATCTCACTCATTGCTTGAATAGTAACGAGATACCTAATTAAATAAATAGTCTCACCAATTTTCTAAGTTCATTCCACAACAATAGAACATATTTAAAATCATCCGAAAGCACATAAAGACAAAAACATAAATAAATAGAATACAATAAAAAGGTATGTAGCATGTATCAATCAAAACCAGAATTTTGGAAGAAAATGAAATAAATAAACAGTATTTTAGGCAATCTTGCACACAAATAAGAACAAATAAAATTACACAAACTACTGCCACTCAATTATGATTGATCAAAATATAATTAGAATCTAGATAGTGGTCAATAATAGGATGATTAGTCCTTTAACGAAGTGTGGGAAAAAAAACGAGACTAAAAAGACCAATAATAGAAAGGTTAAGAGAAAAGGCAATATGATTAATTGAGAAATTGATAGCATACTCCTCTCCAAATTCAAAAACATTTTAATCACCTCCAAATATCATGGAACTTTAAAAAAGTTGCAATGCCTACCAAAATAGCCATAGTAATTATAGAAAATTTATAAACCCAACACCACCCCCCCCCCCCCCCCCCCCCCCCCCCCCCCCCATTTAATTTTTTCCCAAACTGTCCCACTTTTACAAAGTTTTTCCCAAACTGCCCTACTTTTTTTAAAAATTCCCAAAACGCCCTACTCGCTTTCTGAAAAAGCAAGTTTGGCTAAATCTTCCTTGCTTTTTCAGAAAGCGAGTCTTAGGTTTAGGTTTTGCACCTACCTAGACTCGCTTTCTCAAAAAGCGATGGGATTTATCCCAAACTCGCTTTTTGAAAAAGCGAGTGTCGTTTGGGTCTTAAACCCCCAAACTTGAAAACAGATCTCCATTTTCTCTATCTCCTTCTCCTCTTCGTCACGAAACCCTAACCCAAGAATTTTTTGATATGATTTCAGCCATTAACCCACCAAATTTCGTTGAATCACTCACGAAATTCTTCAATATCTCATCTTCGTTCAATTCTCCACTTCGAATTTAGGGGTGCTTCAATTTTGGGGGTAATTGCGGTGGAGGTGGAGTGCTTCGAATTTGGGCTAAAGCTTGTGGTATACTTATCAAACTCTATCTTTTTTAATGTTGTATATATATGTAGATATATGTAGTTAAAAATTGCTTGATAAAATGTGGATATATGTCGAAATTGGGGGTAAAAATTGGATATAGTTAATAACGATTGTATATATGTAGGTTATATATATGTAGGTTATATATGTAGGTTATATATTTTGGTAAAGTTAATAACGATTGTTTTTAGTTGTAGTATACTCTATTTTATTATAAATGGTGCGGACGATGGGGAAAGTGGAGGAAGGATTTAGTAATAGACCTCATCGCGGCGATGAACCACGTATTTCTTTTGGCCCACCTCCTCGCGGTGGACGTGGTGGTCATCGTGGTGGTACCGAGCATACTAATGTAAGGTTATAATTGTTTATATTCGATTAGTTTGATTATCATACAATAAAATGTTATATCGATCTGTTAATGTAATTGTTATTGTTGTATAGGTCCCAACTAATCCAAATGTGGCGGGTACTTCTTCTTCAGCCACTTCATCATCTTATATTCCTCTCGGAAGTCCAGGTCCCCTCAACCCTACACTCCTTACTCTCCAGTCGCAGCACCGATCGAAGGATGTTTGGGAAGGTGAATCGAAGGAATGTACATTTAGGGGGGGTCATCCACTATCGATGCACCCATGGATTCACGATTTCCTAAGGGACTATGGATTATATGGTATTGCATTGATGAGCTCCATCAAGTGTGATCGGCCTCTTCTGACCGTACTGCTTGAGATATGACGGTCTGAAACACACACCTTTCACCTGCCAGTTGGGGAGATGACAGTGACACTGCATGACATCTCTGTACTCACCAGCCATCCTGTTGATGGGCAGATAGTGACTGGCACAGTGGACTTCGACCCGATATATTTAGTGGAACAATACTTCGGTATCGAAGTGGAAGCCAGAGCAGTTAATGAAAAATTTATTCGGTTGAAGTGGTTGAAGGACACATTCAAGGACCGATTGAATGAAGATTCCACCGATGAGGAGGTTCAATGCTACTGCAGGGCCTACATTCTTACACTGTTTGGAGGCATCATGTTCCCAAATTCGATCGGACACTCTGTCTCCTTGATGTACCTTCCATTGATTGCAGATCTGGGACGAGTCAGTCAGTACAGTTGGGGTAGTACCGCATTATCATCCCTCTATAGGAGTTTGTGTTTGTACAGTTTTGGTTCGGTGCAAATGAATGGACCAATAATATTGCTACAAGTGTGGAGTTGGGAGCGTATTCATGTGGGTCGGCCTGTAGTGCAGAGGCAATCACCCTACTGGGTCCATCTCCCCGAGGACCAGCACATGTCCCCTCAATTGTACGTTTTCTAGGTGCCATTTTACATTTAACAGTGTACAGTGACGGTGAAGATTTCAATGTGACGAATTCACGATGTTTCTTGATAGAATACAGCTTCACAGCCTGCTGAATCGACTCTTTACTTATAAACTCCTGTCCATTTACAATTCGTCTACATTGGATGAACCAGACGACTCTTGTGGAACTTGATGTACTCTAGCACCTTGTGTCATCTCTTCGGTAATATGAGCGTTAATATTGACATAGCTATCAGTAGCTCTAACTTCATTAGAATTGTTGTTCGTAGGATTTACATTTGCTATATCATCATCTTCGTCCCCATCATTATTTTCTACACTCTCATCAACTTCATCGTCTGTTTCTTTCTCTTCTTCATCATCGTCTAATAAGTCGTTGTTAATGTAGCATTTTGAAATAATTCAAATAAAGTGTCATTTGGAACATAGTCATGAACCGGACTAGGTTGACGTGGCAACTCAACTTCTGTAGAATCCGGGTTTGTTGTATTTGTGAAGGTGTTTTCATGTGAGGACAGTGGGATTGCTTGTGAAGTTTGAACGGGGTTAGACCTCTTCTGCTGTGTCGGTACTACCCGTACGAAGCTTGCACTAGGAATATCATGTGGCTGAGCATTCAAAATTTAGATTTGCTGAATATATAACTCTAATGCAGACCAAGTACAATTGGGATCAAGTGTCTTAGCAATCATTGACTTCAGAACAATATCAGTAGATACGGGCACTGTCATAAAATACTGACCATCTTCTCTTTCTGCTGCGTATCGAGCTAAAATTTTCACATTCCATTGATCCCTATCCCAAGTAGTAACTTCATAAATTTTTTCAACTAATTCTGCCACTGTAATGGTACGAGGTGCCAAAACTATTTCAGGATCCACCGTACTATAACAACAACCAATCTTTGGATCACGAATTATTTCACCACCAAAGTATAACCAAATAGAAATTTCGCAATCCATACCTACGTATATTTATACGAATATACGAGTTATTATCTACCTAAATACAAAACCTATGAAAATGAACAAAATAATAGGCCAATATGCATCAAACCTTCACAAGCATATTCGAAAGGATATAGCCGTAGATATTTGGGTAGAAGAGTTGAAGTTGCTTTCCTCTTAAAGTATATCAAAATTCCGAAATTTGGATCTTTCGGAAGATGGGTTTAGGGGTTTCAGAGCAAATTTATGGGTTAATCGAAAATTTTTTGTGGTTATTTGAAGAAAATGAGATGTGAGATGGTTTAGGGTTTCGGGGTTACAAGAGGAGCAGGAAGATAGAGAATTTAAGAAAAGTGAGATCTGATTTCGAGTTTGGGGGTTAAGGACCCAATCGACACCCGCTTTTTCAAAAAGGAAGCTTGGGATAAATTCCCTCGCTTTTTGAGAAAGCGAGTGTAGGATGGGAAAAACCCAAAACCAATCGACACTCGCTTTTTCAAAAAGCGAGTATCGGATAAATCCCATCGCTTTTTTGTGAAAGCGAGTCTAGGTAGGTGCAAAACCCAAACCTAAGACTCGCTTTCTAAAAAAGCGAGGAGGATTTAGCCAAACCCGCTTTTTCAGAAAGCGAGTAGGGCGTTTTGGGAATTTTAAAAAAGTAGGGCAGTTTGGGAAAAACTTTCAAAAAGTGGGGCAATTTAGGAAAAAATTCCCCCCCTCCATTGTATTGTGTTTCCAGTCTCTCTCTCTCCATGCTTTGCTTTTACGGTTTGTGAATCTAACAAATTCACGATTTACACCGATGTCTCTGTTCTCATGATTGTCTAGAACATGTTTCCTCATTTACCATTCCCAAAACCCACGCTCTTTATCTTGCCTCTTAATCGAATTCTTAGAACAAGAAAATCCGACCCAGAAGGTTTGAAAGAGGAAATCCTAATGAAGAAGAAATTAGCTATTGCTGCTAATTTTGGTGTGGGAGCAAACAGGTGATTTGTGAATTCTTCTAAAAATAATAAAAGCAAACCTGTTGACTTCTTACTGGCATCGACCGTTTCTTAACCCTGCCGCTAACCTGTGAAAAGTTCGAAACACCGCGATGGATCCTGCCAACGAACCCTCCGACGCTCAAGTCAGTAATCAAGGAGATTATGAAAGAGCTTTTGTGGGAAAAATACTAATTACCTTTTTATGGTGGGGGTGGAGGGGTATTTATAGTCGCCTTTAGAGACAGTTTAGAGATAATCATTTATCTCTATGTCCCGGTGTTTTTGGATAAGCAAGAGAGTTTAAATCGTTTATGATAAGAGATTTGGTTCAAAACGCCTCTTAGAGATAATCATGAGTTTGAATTACTCTTTAAATATTCTAAGTTTGTTCATAATGGGTTGACTCCCTGACCCAGTAAGACAGACCCATTTTTGTGTTATTGCGCTTGGAAAAGACCCACTTCCCATTTTTGGACCCGTTTATAGGTGAAATTACCGTTTTACCCATGAGAGCTTTAAAATTCGTGCCCAATTTGAACGGTCCCGATTTAGTTCTATTTTTACCCATATCACAAGGCCCCCATTTCCGAAGACTGAGTTCCACAGCCTTTGAGGAGTAGTTTGCATGTTTTTAATGGTTCATAGAATTTATCGGCGTTCTCGGGGACGTTTAGAGCTTGCTTGGAGCACAACGGTGTTTTCCTGAATTTGTAAAATACTCAGGATTATTTTTAGAATTTTCTAATTTTTTTTGCTAATCTTTTCCAAATTTTAATCATTTTTTGAACTTTTTATCCAATGTCCGAATTTTAATAATTAATTTTCAAAAATTTTAAATAATTATTTTATATTAATAATAATTTTTTCAGAATTATACAATATTTTTTTGAGTTAATAATTATTTTAAGAATTTTTTAATTAATTTAATTGAATTTTTAATTTTTTTGAAATTTTGAAATAAAAAAATAGAATTAATAATTAAATAAAACATTTATCAATTTACCTAGCGACGCGGTGATATCTGGGCTGCTGGTCAAGATCGGCTTGGAAATCATGAAGATCGAACGGTCAGGAAAAGCGTGGACAACACGTGTCCTTTGACCGTTGACTGTTGACCATTTTTGCGTGATTTCGCATTCGGGGACGCGTTTGCTCAGAGTACGCCACCAAAAAGCTATGGTGGCTCGACAGCATGACACGTGTTCCTTTTGACTGTTGATCATCAACCAGTCAATGGCTTTTGCGTGATTTCATGTTCGGGGACGCGTTTGCTCGGAGTACGCCACCGAAGAGCTATGGTGGATCGACGGCGTGACACGTGTTCCCTTTGACCGTTGACCGTTGATCAGACAATAGCTTTTGCATAATTTCACGTTCGGGGATGCTTCTTCTCGGAGTACGCCACCGAAGAGATATGGTGACTCGACGGCGTGAAATGTGTCCCCTTTGACCGTTGACCAGTCAACGGCTTTTGCATGATTTCACGTTCGGGGACACGTTTGCTCGGAGCACGCCACTGAAGAGCTATGGTGGCTCGACAGCGCGACACGTATCCCTTTTCACCGTTGACTGTTGACAGCTGACCAGTTAACGACTTTTGCATGATTTCAAGTTCGGGGACGCGTTTGCTCGCAGTACGCCACCAAAGAGCTATGGTGGCTCGACAGCATGACACATGTCCACTTTGACTATTGACCGTTGACCAATCAACTGCTTTTGCATGGCATGAGATTCCCACCTTTCCAAGTTTTTTCGCTTAGTATTCACGACGATTTGGGCTTTTAAATGCTTTTGGGGGGCCAAAGGTCTCAGAAGCCCAAACGACGTCCCTCATCTCTATATGACTCCAACAACCCCCCCCCCCCCCCTCATTTTCTCATTCTCTTTCTTTGTCTCTTGAAAAAAAAAATTTCTCTCTTGGGTGGTTTTGCTAGCGGTTGCAGCCAGGTGTTTGATTTTTCAGCATGCTATTCCGACCGTAGCAGTCACATCCAGGTAAATATACATATATTTTTGCTTATACATTTCATCAAAAAGATGTCTAGGGTTTCTTCGGGGGATGAGACCTCCACTTCGGACCGAGAAGGGGATCGACAATTGATCCTTCTCCCAAGCGTGGATAAGGGGAAAAGGATGGTAGGGTCGGTTATCACCGAGATGGTAGTGGAGAAGGTGAGGGAAGCAGAGGAGTTAGGTAGGCTCCCATGCCCCTTGATGAGCCTCGGCGGAGTTCGGGATTATTCAGACGACCTTCTGTTCTAGGGTAGTATACGGAATGTCGACTTCGTATGAGGAGAATAGACCATGAGAGCACTCCGAAGTCGATGAAACACCATCAATACTTTCTGAGAGGGACTTGGTCCTTGTTCGAGAAAGCTTCATGATACCGAGGGTGTTCGTGCTTCTCCTTCCAGGTCCGGGTGTTAGAGCCTGTTGGCCGACCTTGCCTGACACGTGCTTTTTCCCATTCGATGCATTCCACGCCGGCCTTCATCTACCCCTTCCGCCTTTTGTGACCAAGGTACTGTAGTGGTACTCTTTGAGTCCGATTCAATACATGTCGAACATGTGGAGGCATCTCAACGGCTACGTTCTTCAATGTCAGGCAGCGGGGGTCAAGCCTCAGCTTAGTGTTCTCTGGAGACTCTATAGAATGCAGCGAAAGAGCAAGACAGAGTATAGGTATTATCTGTCGCCACATCGAGGGGTGAAGCTGATTTATAATCCCGACTCCATCATGTTTTGGAAGGAGAAGTACTTTCTGATTCAGAGTAGCGAACCGTGGGAGATTCCCATGAGGTGTAGAGAGGAGGTGTCGAAGTGAGCGAAAGCCGAACCGGTGTTGAGTCCAGAGGAGGATAAGGTTGTTATAAAACTTTTGAGCCGTCCTCGTCTGTGTTGGAAAGATATAACCGAGGAGGTCCTCTTCGGTGGGGGTCTCAGTCTGATCGACCCTCGTATGCATCCTATATTTCTCTTTTGTTTGTAGACTTATATATCTCTATAAGTGCCTCCCTTCGCAGAAGCAGCGAACATGGACTTCAAATCGATGCTGTCCGATCGAGGGGGCTAAGTAGCAAGGCTCTCGATGGGAAGAAGAGGAAGAGGACGACCGCGGGGCCCTCGTCTACCAAAGTTGCATGGGGCTTGGTGCCCACCACTCCGTTGGTTAACTTGGAGTCTCCAGCTTCCACCTCTCCTGCCCCGTCTGCTGGGGAGTTCACTCTCGGTGTCGCTCTGGCTCTGGAAGCTACGCCTCTTACCACAACGGTAGGAGGCAATTCTCACTGAAGAGCACAAGAAGCTCTTCATCACTAACTGGCGTGTGATGAAACACGACAGGTTCCTCGGGGATTCCACCATCTGCATGTAGGCGGTGTAGCATTTGGCGACTCCGAAGGACCGAGCTGCTATGAAGGCGGGGTCGGTTGGTGATGACGTCTTGGAGATAGCCATGGCAAATATGTCAGGAAGTTTTGACTTCAACTTCATAACTTAGAATTTTTCCTTTTCCTTTGTAACTTAAAATTTTTTCGTTTGCCTTTCTAAATTAGAATATTTTCTTTGTTCTTGTAGATTACTTGCCACTTTTGCCACCTACTGGAGCAGTTCATCGAGAAAGAGAAAGAGCTCAAGGCGGCGAGCGACTGGTGCGAGTGATGACCACGAAGGCATATAAGGAGGTGAAGCACCTATCGGAGGAGACTTAAGTGACTCAGATAAGTTTGCTTGAGTCCGCGCTGGCGAAGACAAATGAGCAAATCACCTTGGAGAATGAGAGGGCGGACAGAGACAGAGAGAGCTCGCCGTGAAGGTGATAGAGGCTGCGACCAAGGAGAAGGAGGAGGTTGTGAAGGCGGCAAAGGCCGAAGCGAAGGGGCACTTGCGCTAGAATATGGAGCAGTCATACACGAGGGTTCTCAAGCACATAGAAGCGAGCGTCCCTGGGTTCGATTACTCGGGGTACTGTCTGTACGACCCCATTGATGGCGAAGAGGAGGAGGGCAAGGAAGAAGATGAGGAGATCGTGGTTACGGATCCTCAGTCTGCCATAGTCGCGGTGCCAAGATTGAGGAAAGCGGTCACGAGCCCACACCCCCTATAGATCAGTCTGCCGAAGTGGACCCTTGACTTCTTTTGTAGCTACTCAACTTTTGTTTGTTGCTTTTTTTTTTTCTTTTTTTTGAATGCTCTGTATCGATGCCTAATAGTGGACTGCAAACCATTTTTGTATCGTACTTTAGCAATGAAAAACTTCTTTTTGGGCGTCCTCATTATGTATGGCACTGAAGCTTTGTTTTTTTTTTTTTTTTTTTTTTGCTCTTTTTTTGTTTTTTTACTCTAGAGATATGTTGTAGCTTTCACACTTCGACTTAGAGTGATTTATGCTTCTTTCTTTGGTTGGCAAGTCTTTGTACTCTCAGTACGTGTTTCTCAGGACAGCGGGACGTCACAGCTTCGTACCAAGCTCCATATTACTGAGTTGGAACTTGCTCAGTGTCAGAAAAGACTTTCGAAAGACGAAGCGGAGCTCAACCACTTGAGAAGAGTGTTATCCCGTCGAGAGATAGTAGCGCAACGCGGTGATGAGGCTTTGCGAGAAGTACCCCTGTTGGGTAGAAGATAATCCTTCGGGGGAGGCAACTATTCGAGAGTCTTCACGGGTTAAACTCCTTCGTCACTCCCTACTTTTGGCTACCACTGACTGAGATGGGTTGAAAAACATGGTGCTCGAGAGGAGTATCAATGTCGCCCATCTTAAGAGGACAATTCTCGAGTTTTCTGCAGGGAGTGTTCCTTGATTGAAGCTTAAGGTGAAGGATGATTCTCTCAAAGAGAGAATAGTTGAGTTAGAGATGGATGTTCACCGATTGAAGAGGCTTCTTGATGGTGGCAACATCATGAGAACGTCATGCTCTAGGAAGACCGTTTCACGAGTTGGCTCTTTGTTTGTCCGAAGTCCTGCGAATCCTAGGGGACGCTCAGAACGGAGTAGCCGGTTCATATAGCGGGGCATCGGTTGGAGGGGCCGCTAGAACAGTGGGCCCTGATGGTTCATCCCGGTTTGCGGGTCTAGAAATCTCTTCATAGGGGTCGAGAGAGCGGCAGAGCGCTCGTCGGCCGCGCGTATCTCTCAACAGGAGAGTCCCTCTTCCCAGGATGAGTTAAGGTGATTCTTGGAGTTTTGTAGGAGCTTGTGTCCCAATAAAACTTGTAACCCCAATTTTTATTATGATATAAGATCGTCTCAACACTTACGCAATGTTTTTGTTGGTTGTGCCTTTCTGATCCTGTAATTGGTTTCTTTTTGGAATAAAAATCTGCTAAGTATTTAAGTGTTATTTTCTCTACGTTGGATCACTGGAATGTCGTGAGTTTTGTTTAGGATTTTTCAATAGTTGTAGGAGCAATTCCGAATGGCGAGCTACTTCGCACTTACTCGTTTGCAAGTGGCTAAAGTGGCATCGAACTAAGTGTTGTACTCCGAACTTATCATTTAAGAGTTTTCGACACTTGTGGGAGTAATTCTGAATGGCGAGTTACTTCGCACTTGCTCGTTTGCAAGTGGCTAAAGTGACATCGAACCAAGTGTTGGACTCCGAACTTATCGTTTAAGAGTTTTCAACAGTTGTGGGAGCAATTCCGAATGGCGAGCTACTTCGCACTTGTTCGTTTACAAGTGGCTAAAGTGGCATCGAATCGTGTTGGACTCCGAACTTGTCGTTTAAGAAGTGTACGCTTTTAGGGTAAAGCAACCAGTTTTTTACAACAGTTTTTTTGGAAAAATAAACTGTGTTTTTATAAAGGAGAAAACTAAGTGGCTACTTCTAAGTTGCGAGCCTTTATTACATGGTTATGAAATTAAAAAAAACGGAAGTAAAGAAAAAACAAAGGAATCTAGCCTTCTTGGAATTTTATCAAATGCTCTGCATTCCAAGTTCTTGGCACTCTCTTCTCCCACGGGTTTTCAAGTTGATCGCGCCAGGGCGGACAACTCTGCAAATCCTGTACGGCCCCTCCTAATTTGGAGATAGTTTTTGTAACCCCTGTTTTCTGTTTTCTGTATTTTGGGAGTATTTTCTTTTTTCTTGTATTATCTAGGTTTGGGTTCTTTATAAAATTCTTCGTTTTCTTAAATTCATTTCATTTCAAAATATTTTGTATCTCCTGTTAAAATCCGTCCTTTTCATTAATTGTACTTTTCAAATGAGTCTTATACTATAATACAAATCCTATTATTTGTGTTATTATTATTATTATTATTATTATTATTATTATTATTATTATTATTATTATTATTATTTTGAAGTACAACCCATGTATATTATTTGTATGTGACTATCCTAATTATTTGTGAAAAGTTAAATATTAATCTAATTTTATTTTTCAAATTAACTTTATTAAACCCTGTAAAATATTATTTTGCAACCTATGAGAATTTGGGAAATTGTATTTTATAAATCCTATTTATTTTTTTCCCTATCGGATTTTTGAACTACACCCTATTTCTATTCTTAATGGATTTTAAAACCCAAAACCCAACACCCTATAAACCCATTGCCCGTTTAACACCCTAAACCCTAATTTAACCCAACTACCCATATACCCTGTTTACACCACACCCCTATATATAATACCCCCCCTGTTTACCCTAACCCTAACCCTATTATCTAATAAACCTACTCAGCCGCTTTCTCATCTATCCCCTTTCCCGATCCTCTACTTCTAAAGCCACCTTTACCTTGTTCCTGCTCCCATTCCTCTCTCCCTTCCGCTCTTCCGACCTCTTCATCCCTGTCCCCAGTCGCGCCGCCTACCTCCTCCGTTCTCCGCTGCAACCCCCTTCTGTCTCTCCCCGTTCCCCGAGCAATCTAGTCGCCGCCTCTGCCAGCACTCCCAGCGACACAACGCCGCAACCCTCTGGCCCTACTCCACCGCATTGCAGACAGCAGCCCTCGGTTGCAGCTGCCTCACCCCTGCAGCGATGCGCCCTCTACCCTTCTCCCTAGTCCCGTGCTCCGCGCTGCAGCGCCGCCTGCTACACCTGTAGCGCCTCCGTTGCTGGCCTACCTCCTTCCTAACGTCGCGATGGCACAGAGAAGCAGTGAAAACACCAAGGTGCTATGCTTCCCTGTCCAGTCGCCACAACAGACCAGGGCTAGCGCCGCTCCCCTGTGTGACGTTCTTGTGCTGTCTCTGTCTGACAGCAGCAACCGCTGGCAGCAACTTCAGCCGCATGCAGCGCTGCCGTCGTCGTTCTCTCGCCGTGCACACACCGGGCTACTTGGGCTCTTATGTGCGTGGGTGATCTCGAGTTGTGATTACTCGCTCGAGTGTTCGTTGGTCGTTGTGCGTTCGTGGGCTCGCGTGACTTGTAATTTGTTGGTATCGTATTCGTGCCCGAGAAACCGTTCTCGTTATTCTTGCTCCTGCTTCGTCATTTCTGTCGTCGTCTCTCAGGCAAGTAATTTGTATTCCTTTCTTTGTGTAATACAAGTACTAAATATCGCCTGTAGTGTAGGTTTTTTCTAGAGAAAATTCTTGTGTGAAACCCCTTGTTGATCTTGTCTCTATTGTGTTGACCCGTCCATAGTTGCCTCATCACACACATGACATGAAATAAGCTAGGGATGACCACTTCTTGTTGTATACGTGCATGTTGTTCATGACTTGTTGTATGATCTCATTTGCTTGATGTGTTATTCGTAGTATAACTCGTTGTAGACTTGTGGAATACCCTATACCATGTTGCTTGGACATCTATTATACCCTATTTCATGTTTGGTTGCGACTTGGACATGTTTCATATGATCTATGTTGATTTATGCATAAAGGAATTTCAGTTTTTGTGTTACCCCGTTTTTGTTTAGTAATTTAGACCCTGTTAAGGTCAGTATATGAAAATTATTTGTGAATTAGAATTGTAGAGAATTCTGTCTACTTTCCAGAATTTTTGACAAATCTCAGTTTCAATTTGTGAGTTACGAGTTATGACTATTTTATGACAGATGTGTTTAAAATTCCTGATTTCGTTTTATATGAATTCTGTACGGTAAATTATTTTTCTACTGATGCTAAAGATAATATTTTGATCCAATATTTTTCTGGTTACAACTAGACTTGATTTGGATTAACCCCCAATTTTTATGGATTTAACTGATGACTTTTATGAAATATTATATGCTTGCAAACAACTACTATACTTACACAATTTTCATGTTGTTCACTAAAGATACATAATTTCAACCTGATTCTATTTGCTTTCTATAAAAACTTTTTGAATATAAACTGTAGCCTATTGTATCTATTTTATCACCCTTTTGACGGATCTGGATTTCGATTTATATTTTATGAGATATTGCTGTTTTAGTACTGCTGTGTTTATGATTCCATATTTTCAAAACTGTTGTATCATTATACTTTCTGATTTTAATTGAGTATACTATCTATGTTGGAAAATTATGAAACTTTATTTTCTATTACTAAACATACTAGGGAACACCTCAGATTTTTTGTGGATTAAATTAGTAAGTTTTTATGCTATTTTTCTGTTCCTAAATATAAACTTCTGATTTCTAGCTGAACACATTTTCTGCAATACAATCCTGTTTTGAGACTTGTTGTTATGAAATACGATCTGACTTATATATATTTGCTAGATTCGGCCGAGAGTCTATTTTCCAGATCTCCTGATGAATCCAAATTTGCATATTTTTAGCAACAGAATTTTCAGATTTAGTATAGTACTGTCTTGCTGTCCTAGACTAGAATTTTCGGTGTTCTTCCCTTTTATGAGTTGTCTTTCATCTGTGCATGTTTATCCTTCAACCCGAACCTTTTACTTATTTATACCATATTATTCTTGCTCCGTTTGTGACACCTATATGCCTGTTTGATATTAATAACAAAATAACCAAGTCGGGGTTAAGGGAAAGATCTAGTAGTGGATAATATAGAAATGTGTACTTAGAAGGGGCCCCATGTTTCCCACATGATTATCTGCTACGTGTTTATGACTACATGATACACGACTCTGTCTGTCTGATTACCTGACTGCACACTTCCCAATAGGAAGGTGTACTCATAAGAGAACCAGTAGGTTCTATCTGTTTGTCTGGATCTGCATCTGATATCTGTCTGTCTGATACCTGTGTACACGACCCTATATAGTCCCCTACGAAATCTAAATGTAACTTGTTTGAATGTAGGAACCATGTCGTAAAAGTTTGGTACGCATGAAGTGCTACCTAGATAGTAATAACACAAGACCTGTAATAACAAGATATCTGTTACCTGTTCACCTGTATCTGTTATCTGACATTTGTTATCTGTTTGACTGTTACATGCTACTGGACATCTGTTACTTATTTACCTATCTGTATAACATTTGACCTCTGTTACATATCACCGTTACTTGTTAGCATACCATGTTACTTGATTCTGTTTTTTGATTCATATTAGACATTCTGTTTTGTTCTATCATATCTATTCCATGTTATATTTGTTTTTGCTGTTATTTTATATTTGTTTACCCTTTTTCTGTACTTGTGTCTACACTACAAGCGGCCCGTAACTTACATTGACGGACGTTTTGTTTTCTTTTTCTCTTCCTACAATTTATTAAATTGCAAATTATGGATATTCGCAGCTGGATGGAGTAGGTGATATGAGATTCTAGATGCTGGAGTTTTGCTATTTTTATTTCCTATTGCTTATTTTGAATAAATGTATCTGTTATTTGGATTATTTTGTAATAGGCAGTGTGACCCAGGATTATTGACTTATTCAGATCTGGTTTATTTGAGATTATTAATTTTTTTTTCAAGTAATCCTATTGGTATATTGATTTGGTTATGCATGCTTGGTTGACTTCTCTTGCTTCCTACTTTGATTATTCCTGTGAAATGTTGTAAAGATCCTGACAGCTTATGGATGATGAAAATCATTCGCTGAGCTTAGTCACGTATCTGTATTCCGTATTCTCTTTTTGGGAAGCGAGGCGTGACAGTTTTCCTTTCTTGCTCGGGAAGGAGATCGATAACTTTCTAAGGACCATGTATCCTTCTTTGAGATTTGTGGGGCGGACCTTCTTGTTGTAGGACTGCTCGATCCTGCACTGGTAGATCTGTTGGCGAATAGATGATCTTTCTCGAATCTCACCAATGAGGTCATGATTGCCACAGAGATTGTTGGAATTTCGTTCTTCATTGAAGGCTAACAAGCGGGGAAAGGGTAAGGCCAACTTCGAGTGGGATTATGGCTTCTGAGCCATATGTCATGTTAAATGGAGATTCCTTGTCGGGGTCTGTTTAGTGGTGCAGTAGCTCCACAGCATATTGGGAAGTTATTCAACCCTAACCCTTTCGCAGATTTGTTGAGTCTCTTCTTTAGGCTGGAGAGAATTTGCCTGTTGGCATTCTCTGCCTGACCGTTAGATTGCAGGTGGGATATTAAGAAGAATCGCTGCTGAATGCCGAGTTCCGCACAGAAGTTGCGGAAGGCCACCCCTGTGAGTTGGGTCCCGTTGTCAGTTCTAGGATCTGTGGGATGCTGAATAAGTAGACAATGTTCTTCCAGAAGAACAGCTGGACCCTGTCCTCCGTAATTGTTACTAAGGGTTCGGCTTCAATCCATTTCGAGAAGTAATCGATCACATCAACAAGGAATTTCTTCTGACCAGGCGCCTGAGGGAAAGGCCCGAGCAAGTCCATTCCCCACATGGCAAAAGGGATCAGACTGGATAAGGAAGATAGCTCGGCTTGAGGTGTACACCGAATGGATGAGAACCCATGATAGGGGGCGCACTGGCGAACATGTTGTTCGACATCACTAAGGAGCTTGGGCCAGAAGTAGCCATAATTTAGAATTTTGCGGGCAAGGGACCTTGCTCCCGTATGGGTTCCACTGACTCCTTCATGAAGCTCTCTGAGGTCGTACTGGGCTTCCTTAGGGGAGAGATACCGCAAGTAGGGTCTGTTGTCTATTTGGGTGTAGGAGCGCTTGTTCATAACTCCCTCGGTGAGCGTATATCGTGCGTGTAACCACTGTTTCCCCAAAAATGTATTTTCTGTGTATTTTCGGTATTTTAAATTTTTCTAAATTAGTTTTCCGCTTTCGAACTATTTTTGTTAAAATGTATTATTGGATCTTCTATTAAATTTACTTTTGATCATAATTTTAGCTATAACTATTTTTCTATGATTTTTGTATTGTAAGACAATTCTTATTATTGTTATTATTACTTTTATTATTACTACTACTGTTATTATTAGTACTATTATTGTTATTATTGTTATTGTTATTGTTTTTATTATTATTATTAGTATTTTTATAAAATCCCAATTCTATATTTTTATTGGTTATTTATTTTCCCAAAACCCCAAACCCATTTTTATTTTATTGGATACTACCCATACCCATTTACCCCTAACCTGTTACCCTCTATAAACCCTAACCCATTCCCTTATATTTAAACCTACCCCTGTGCCTGTTCTCCTACCTCCTAGCCCCCGCCGTCTCATCTTCTCCCCTAACCCATCCCTGTCCCTTCGTCTACCTCCCGTCTCCCCCACTTTGCCCCACCTGCAACCACAACGGCCTAAACACATCTTGTGCACCTCCTCTCCACCTTCTCCTGTGCACCAGTGTTCCCCCTTTCCCTCCTCCCGACTGTTTGCACCGCTTGCAGCCAGCCGGCGATGCTCCTACAGTCAGCGCGACCCCCTGTGCTGTCGACCCCGGTGCTCCCTACCTCCCGACGCTACAGCCCAGTTTCGCCCATGCCTCGTCTCCCTATGCTGCTCTTCCTTCGACAACTACCAGTGCCTCCACAATGACCTCTCGACGCTCCCCTGTGCAGTCACCCTCCCGAAGCAGCAGCCACCACAGTGCCGTCCGCCGTCTTCTCCCTGCAGCGCGCTCCCTACGCTGTGGTCCTCCGTCGATGGTACAACAGCCCCGACCTGTCCGCCCGACGCCGGCAGCTCCCTCCATTGCCATCCCCGCAGTACTCTGCCTATTGTCGTGTCGCTCGCCTGCATCACCAAGCAACAACCAAGCTTTTAGGCTGTTTGTGTTTTGATCATGTTGGATCTCGACTGTTGGATCGCTTCCTCATCATCCTAATCATCATGATCTCGTCTTTGATTGTGGGCTTTCGATTTTCTCTTGATCATACGATTAGATCCTAGCCGTTCGATCTCTTCTTGATCGTCACGATCATGATGATCATCAATTTCCTTTGATCGCAGCCATTCAATTGATCGATGTTGATCTTCATCATTATCATCACCATCGGGGTTATCTTGGCCGTTCGATCGTGATCATCATCAACTTCATCATCACCTTGATCGGGACCGTCCAATCTTGTTGATCTTGATGTTGACCTTTGATCTCAGCCGTCCGATTGTGTTCGTGATCGTGTTCGTGATCGGTTGTTCATCTTGTTCATGATCATTGGTGTTGTGTTCGTGCCCGGGAATCCGTTCCCGTTATTCTTGCTTTTGTGCTGTTTTCGTCATCGTCTTTCAGGCAAGTAACTTGTATTAAATTCCTTTGCAAATACAAGTACTAAATACCGCTTGTAGTGTAGTTAGGTTCTAGAGACAATTTGTGTGTGAATCCCTTTGTTGATCTTGTCTCTATAGTGATGATTTGACCACAGTTACCTCACGACATACATGACATGATATAACCTAGGATTGACCACATCTTATTGCATACATACATGTTGTTCATATGATATCTTGTGCTCGTTCATGTTATTCATGGTAGACTTGTTGTGGACTTGTGAAATACCCTATATCATGTTGCTTGGACATCTAGTACACTCTGTCTCGTGTTTGGTTGTGTTTTGGATGAGTTCTATGTGAACTAGTGAATTTTGTGCATATGAGATATTTTCAGTTTTGCTGGCTTTTCTGTTTTGATCAGTATTTTAGACCCTATTAAGGTCAGTATTTTAAAGTATTTTGTGAACATGAACTGTGGAGGATTCTGTCTATTTTCCAACACTTTTGACGGAGCTCAGTTTCGATTTACGGTTTGTGAGTGATGTCGATTTTACTACAGTAGTGTCGAAAAATTTTCAGATTTTATTTTCTATGAATTATGAAGAGTGATCTATTTTTATTTTGGTGTTAAAATTACTATTTTGATATGAAATTTTGCTTAGTACTTCTAGACTTGATTAGGGTTTACCCAGAATTTTGGTGGATTTATTTGAGATGTTTTACAAACCTTTTCATGCTTGCAAATAAAGATTTTACATGCAGAATTTTACTACTGTTCAGTAAAGAACTTGATTTTTGATTTATTTCTACTTGCTGTTTCTAAAATGTTTCTGAATATGAAAATTAGCCTACCGTATTTATTTTATTAAGGTTTTGGCAGATTTGGATTTCAATTTATGGTTTGTGAGATATTGCTGTTTTCGTACTGCAGTGTTTACAATTCCAGATTTATAAAACTACCGCATCTTGATGTTTTCTAATTGTTATTGACTAAACTATTTATATTGGAAAATTATGATATTTTATATTCTGATACTACACATATAGGGGAATACCCCAGATTTTTAGTGGATTTAATTAATGAGTTTTCATGCTGTTTTCCTGACTGTGAATACAAAATACTGATTTCTGACTGAAACACGTTTTCTGGATTCAAATCTGGTTTGAGACATGTTTTTGTGAAATACCATATGACTTATATATGTTTGCTGGATTCAGAAGGGAGTCTATTTTCCAGATTCTTCGATGGATCCAGATTTGCATTTTTGTAGCAACAGGAATCCCTGTTTTACTACTCTACTGTCTTGCTGTCCTGAATTAGAACTTACACTGTTTCACTCTTTTATATGACTGTCTACCATCTATGCATGTTTATCTGTTACCCTGAATTTGTTGTTTATTATACCATGCTAATTTTGCACTGTTTCATACACATTCATGCATGTTTGATAATTATAATAAAATGACCAAGCCGGGGTTTAAGGGAAAGATCTAGTAGTGAAAGATATAGAAATGTGTACTCGGAAGGGGACCAGTGTTCCATACTGAGCAATTTGTTACTGTTACTGTTACTGTTACTGTTACTTCTACTGTTACTGCTACTGTTACTGCTACTATTACTGTTACTGATACCTGAGTACACTGCCCTATATGATCCCCTACGAAATCTAAACGAAACTGTTTGAATGTAGCAACCATGTGATAAAAGCCAGGGCGCATAACGTGCTACCTAGATAGTAATAAACACAAGACTGCAAGAAGTGACATCTGTTAACTGGTATCTGTTACATGTTATTGATCACTGTTACCTGTTACTGCCTGACTGTTATCTGATACTGGTACCTGATACTATTATCCGTATACCTGTCTGCATACTGTTGACACTTGACACATGTTACTTATACCTGTTAGTATACCATGCTAGTTGATTCTGTTTTCCTAATTCATGTTAGAGATTATATTCTGTTGATATGACTATACCATGCCATGTTTGTTCTGCTATTACTTTATATTTGTTATTTATCCCATGTACTTGTATCCTGCACTACAAGCGGCCCGTAACTTGCATTGATGGAAGTTTTTTTTCCTATTCCTTTAATTGTTAAATTGCAAATTTTGGAGAACAGGTACCAGGTGGTGTTGTTGATATGAGATATTAGTGCTGGATTTTGCTATCATTATTTATTGTTGCTTGTTTTGAACAATTGTATCTTGTACTTGGATTTATTTGTATTTGGGCAATGTGACCCATGATATTGACTTATTCAGATATGGATTATTTGAGATTAATATATTTTGGTTTCAAGTATTCTTGTTGGTATTTGGTTCATATATGCATGCTTGGTTGATTCTTTTGCTTCCGACTCTGATTATTCTTGTGAAATGTTGTAAAGATTCTTGAACAACTTATGGATGATGAAAATCATTCGCTGGGCTTTTGTCGCGTATCCGTATTCCATATTCTCTTTTTGGGAAGCGGGGAGTGAAAGCGCGGCTCTAGTTCTGACTTTCCTAGCCTCTTTAGGGTCTGGGGGAGGATTCCTTTTTCGTGGAATTCGAGGAGGGGCTTCATCCAATTTTTCCCGTGTGCCAGGGGTGGTATCTGCATTAGTTCGAAGCTTCCTTCCTCAATGTTGGGTCTTAAAAGCACTTCGATCAAAACAACGTGCTCAAGCCATTGGAGAGAAGAGGAAGCCAACTTGGACAGGGCATCTGCCTGCCCATTTTGTTCTCGGGGGTCCGTAGGACTTCTGCTTCTTAGATTGTGGCTAGCAGCTCTTTAACCTCAGCCAGATATTTGACAATTCGGTCATCTCTAGCCTCGTACTCCCCAGAGACTTGGTTTACCACCACCTGGGAGTCGCTAAATACTTTGACGCGTTGAGCTCTAGCCTTGCGTGCATGGAATAAACCAGTTATAAGTGCTTCATACTCTGCCTCATTGTTTGACACTCGAAAATTGATGCGGAGCGAGTATTGGAGAACGAAGTCATTTGGGACGGTTAGGATGACCCCCGCTCTGCTTCCTTTAGCGCATGAGGACCCATCGACATAAATGCTCAAGAACGGGGGTTCCTTGCCTTCCTTGCAAGGGTCAGGATAGTGCTTTCCACTATGAATTCTGCTAGGGATTGAGCCTTAATAGCGGTCCTTGGCTGATAGCTGATATCATGTTGGCTCAGCCCGATGGACCTTTTCATAAGGCGCCCCAAAATTCCATGCTTGTGAAACACTTTCGGTAAGAACGACCACCGAATGGGCTTGGAAATATGGGCGGAGCTTTCGAGCAGCCATAACCAGTGCATAGGCCATCTTTTCTATCTTTGTAGCGGAGTTTGGCATCCCGGAGGACCTTACTCACATAATAGATCAGCCTCTGGGATTTGTCTTCTTCCCTCATTAGGATGGCACTGAGGGTTTGTTCTGGTGTGGAGAGGTAAAGATAAAGAATTTCCCCAGGCTTGGGCTTACTCAAGAGCGAAAGGTTGACCAGATATGCTTTGAGTTGGTCGAAGGATTCTTGCTGCGATTGTCCCCACTCAAAGTCTCTCGTTCCTCTTAGGGCCTTGAAAAACGGGTGACACTTCTCCCTGACTTGGAGAGGAAATGCCCGTTGGTGGTGAGGTGCCCTGTGAGCCTTTGTATTTCCTTAACACTGGACAGGGGGCCATATTCAATATGGCTTGGATCTTCTCTGGGTTGGCTTCTATGCCCCACTGGCTAACCAAAAACCTAGGAATTTATCATACGATACTCTGAAGGCACATTTAGAAGGGTTGAGCCTCATGTTGTGACTTTGCAGGACATCGAAGGCTTCCTGGAGGTCGACCACATGGTCCCGTTTCCTTGAGGATTTTTACCAACATATCATCCACATAAACCTCCATGTTCCCCCCGATTTGTTCCATAAAGACCATGTTGACGAGGCGCTGATATGTTGCCCCAACGTTCTTTAGCCCGAAGGGCATGATGCGGTAACAATATAGGTCTTGATTTTTCGTGAAAGAAGTCCTCGAAATATCAGGAGGGGACATTCTGATCTGATTCTACCCAGAGAAAGCGTCCATAAAGCTCAAGAGTTCAAGACCGAAAGTGGCGTCGATTAGTGCATCGATATTAGGAAGCGAGAACAGATCTTTTGAACAGGCCTTGTTCAAATCTGTGAAGTTGATACAAATTCTCCATTTTCCATTGACCTTTTTCACCATCACGATGTTGGAAAGCCACTCGGGGTAATTAACCTCTTGGATGAACCAAGCCGCCAAGAGTTTATCTACTTCTTCTTTGATTAGTGCATCAATGCTAGAAAGCGGGAAGTGGCATCGATTAGTGCATCAATACTAGGAAGCAGAAATGAATCTTTTGAACAGACTGTGTTCAGATCTGTGAAGTCGATACAAATTCGTCGTTTTCTATTGGCCTTTTTCACCATCACGACGTTGGAAAGCCACTCGGGGTAATTAACCTCTTGAATGAACAGAGCTGCCAAGAGTTTATCTATTTCTTCTTTGATGTCTTTCTGGCAGTTCGGTGCAAACTTGCGACGCTTCTATTGGATAGGTTTAGCTTCGGTAGATATGCTGAGGTGGAGCATGAGCAATTCTTCCGAGATAT
This sequence comes from Hemerocallis citrina, assembly GCA_017893485.1. Taxonomy (NCBI): domain Eukaryota; kingdom Viridiplantae; phylum Streptophyta; class Magnoliopsida; order Asparagales; family Asphodelaceae; genus Hemerocallis; species Hemerocallis citrina. The sequence goes on from CM030361.1 coordinate 250,937,595, forward strand.
CGGGCACATCGGCAGCGGTCTATGCAAACAGGTATCGGTTCCCCCGTACGCATTGGACGATGTCGGCTTTGACTAGGTGGGGAGAACTCTGCTCACTTGGAACGTCTTGGTCGGGTCTTCTTCGGAAAAAGCCACTTCTTCAAACTCATCGATTGGCTCCGAGACGGCTTGGTTTCTCCCTTGGGGGAGCTCAAGGGTTTCGAGAGAGAGGACCAGGACCCCCTGTCAAAGACATGTAACATTTCCAGGCAGTCACCTGGCTCCCCCTGACTTCTCCCAGCCCTACGGAGGTTGGAAATTTCATCTTCATATGGAAGACGGAGGGTACGGCTTGAAGCACGGCCAGGCCAGGGTCGGCCAAGTATGGCATTGTATGCAGCCTTTACATCGACAACCATAAAATTCATTGGTTTTGTTCGGGTGGCTGGGGTTTAGCCACCGATTACGTCGAGAGTGATAACTCCCTCGATGGTCACTGAAACCCTGGAGAATCCATGGAGAGTGTAGCCGGTGGGTTTGAGGCGGTCTCGGGACAACTTGAGGCCTTGGAAGGCCTCTCGGAAGAGGATATTGACAGAGTTGCCATTGCCGACTAGGATTCGGTGCAATGCATGGTTGGCCATGTGGAGGCTAATTACGAGAGCATCATAGTGAGGCATTTAGATGCCTTCCAAGTCTCTATCTGAAAAGGTCATGTGGACCCCAAACTCTTTGGGCAGAGGATGGTTATGTACTGAGTTTACTTCTCGGATGAAGGCTTTTTGGGAGGAGTTCGACTCTCCCTCCTTTGGGCCTCCGTGGATGAGGTGCAGGATTGCTTCAGGTTCGGAGTCAGGTGTAATACCCCGTATTAGATGGGCCTTCATGGTGGGCTTAGTAACTAATTTACGGTTAGATGAGCCTATAGATTTGGTAGTGTGTGTATAGAGCCTATAGAAAGAATGAATTAATAACTATGGTGCAATGGTGTTCGTAGAAGGTGGTGGTGACTTAGTCCCACATGGAAGGTGAGTTAGGATTGTGTGTGTATATATTAGGAAGTCTATGATCAAGAGGCACCAAATAGTCCGGACATCTTTTGTGAGGCAGCCTGTGGTGGGTAGTTGTTAGAATTTGTTTGAGCGAAGCTCGGAGTGTTACAAATGGTATCAGAGCCGACTTTCAACACCAATTGTGGGTAAGAGTGGGTGAAATGTATGCCTGGCTGAGGACAGTACGCTGGTAGAGAGACTATGGGTAGTACGCTAGCAGGGTACTCCACTCCACATCAGTTAGAAAGGCGATCCTGTATCAGCTTGCAGGGTCCCAAACTCAGCGAGGATGTCGAGTTCTTAAGGTGGGGTGTATGTAATACCCCGTATGAGATGGGCCTTCATGGTGGGCTTCATGGTGGGCTTAGTAATTAATTCATGATTGGGACCTATAGATTTGGTAGTATGTGTATAGATCCTATAGAAAGAATGAATTAATTACTATGGGGCCATGGTGTTCATGGTAGGTGGTGGTGACTTAGTCCCACAAGGAAGGTGAGTTAGGATTGTATGTGTATATATTAGTAAGCCTATGATCAAAAGACACCAACTAATCATGACACCTTTAGAGAGGTAGTCTGTGGTGGGCAGTTGTTAGAATTTATTTGTGCGTGGCCCGGGGGCGTTACAAATGGTATCAGAGGCGACTTTCGACACCGATTGTGGGTAAGAGTGGGTGAGATGTACCCCTGGCTGAGGACAGTATACTGGTAGAGGCCAACGACAGTACCCTAGCAGGGTACTCCACTACACATCGGCTAGAAATGCGATCATGTATCAGCTTGAGGGTTCCGGGCTCAGTGAGGATGCTGAGATCTCAAGGTGGGGTGTATGTAATACGCCGTATGAGATGGGCCTTTATGGTTGGCTTAGTAATTGAATTCATGGTTAGATGGGCCTGTACATTTGGTAGTGTGTGTATAGAGCCTATAGAAAGTGTCACGCCCTGCTTCCTAAAAAGAGATTACGGAATACAGATACGTGACTAAGCCCAGTGAATGATTTTCATCAGCCATAAGCTGTTCAAAATCTTTACAACATCTCAGAGGAATAATCAGAGGCGGAAGCAAAAGAAGTCAACCAAGTATGCACATATGAATCAAAATGTCAACAAGAATACTTGAAACCAAAATTTTATAATCTCAAATAATCTAGATCTGAATAAGTCAATATCCTGGGTCACATTGCCCAAATACAAATAAATCCAAGTACAAGATACAATTGTTCAAGTAGCAACAGGAAATAATAAGAAAAACTCCAGCACTAATATCTCATGTCACCAACTCCATCCGGCAACTGGTCATCCTGGTCTGCAATTAATAAATTGCAAGAAAAAGGAAAAGAGAAAATAAACTCCCGTCAATGCAAGTTACGGGCCGCTTGTAGTGCAGGATACAAGTACATGGGAAATATAACAAATACAAAATAACAGCAGGAATAAATATAACATGGTATAAGTGTGTCAACAGAATAAATATCTAACATGAATCAGGCAAACAAAATCAAGTAGCATGGTATACTAACAGGTACAGGTAACATGTATCAAGTGTCAAGCAAACAGGTAAACAAGTAACAAGTAAATAGGTAATCAGGTATACAGGTAAACAGGTTAACAGGTACAAATACAGGTATCATGTAACAGGTATCAGGTTATGTAAAGACTTGTATTATTACTAACTAGGTAGCACTTCATGCGCCTTAACTTTTATCACATTGTTGCTACATTCAAACAGTTTCGTTTAGATTTCGTAGTGGAGTCCATAGGGCAGTGTACTCAGGGATCAGGATAACAGGAATAACAGGAACAGGTAGAACCTAGTGGTTCTCTTCCGAGTACACCTTCCTATAGGAAAGTATGCAGTCAGGTACAGGAACAGGCAGAACCTAGTGGTTCTCTTCCGAGTACATCTTCTTATAGGAAAGCATGTAGGCAGGTACAGGTAAACAGGATCGTGAATCATGTAGTCATGAACACGTAACAGGCAGGACATAGGTCCTCTTCTCAGTACACATTTCTATATTTTCCACTACTAGATCTTTCTCTTAACCCCGGCTTGATTATTTTATTATTATTAGCAAATAGGCATGTATATGTCACAAACAGAGCAAGAATAGCATGACATAAACAAGTAACAGGTTAAGGATGAAGAATAAGCATGTTCATGTGAAAGATAACTCAGAAAAGGATGATACAACGAAAACTCCAGTTCAGGACACCAAGACAATACTGCACTAAAATCGAGATTCCTGTTGCTACACAAATGCAAATCTGGATTCGTCAAAGAAACTGGAAAATAGACTCCCGGCCAAATCCAGAAAATATATATAAGTCATATAGTATTTCACAAAAACATAACTCAGAACTGAGTTAAAACCAGAAAACGTGTTCAGCCAGAAATCAGAAAATTGTATTCAAGAACAGGAAAAAAGCATGAAAACTCATTAATTAAATCCATGAAAAATCTGGGATATTCCCCTATATGTTTAGTAATAGAAAATTAAGTTTCATAATTTTCCAGCAAAAATAGAGTAGTCAAGTAAAATCAGAAAACAACAAGACACGACGGTTTTATAAATCTGAAATCGCAAACACTGTAGTACGAAAACAGCAATATCTCACAAACCATAAATCGAAATACAAATCTACAAAAAGGGTGATAAAATAGATACAGGAAGATAATTTTTGTATTCAGAAATATTTTAGAAAAAGCAAGTAGAATTAGGTCAAAAATCAGGTTTTTTACTGAACAGCGAGAAAAATCTGCTAGTATAGTAATTGTTTGGAAACATAAAATGGTTGGTAAAACTCATCAAATAAATCTACAAAAATTCAGGGTTAATCCCAATCAAGTATAGTTATACTGAGCAAAATGTCAAATCAAAATAATAATTTTAACACTAGAATAAAAATAGATTACTCTTCAAAATTCATAGAAAACACAATCTGGAATTCTTTCGACACTACTGTAGTAAAATAGACATAACTCACAACTCGTAAAACGAAACTGAGATCCGTCAGAAGGGTTGGAAAATAGACAGAATTCTCTATAGTTCATGTTCACAAAATATTTTCAAATACTGACCTTAATAGGGTCTAAAATACTGAACAACATCAGGGTAACAGAAAATACAGATTTGCTTTTCGTACACAATCAACATGGGTCATACGGAACTTGTCCAAATCATAATCAAACCCGAAATATGTTGTACTAGATGTCCAAACAACATGGTATAGGATATTTCACAAGTCCACAACAAGTCTACCACGAATAACACGAATGAGCACACGATATCATATGAACAACACGCATATATACAACAAAAGTGGTCAATCCTAGGTTATTTCATGTCATGTATATCATGAGGTAACTATGGTCGAATCAACACAATAGAGACAATATCAATAAGGGGTTTCACACACAAATTGTCTCTAGAACTCAACTACACTACAGGCGGTATTTAGTACTTGTATTACACAAAGAAAAGAATACAAGTTACTTGCCTTAACCGACAATAAAAATGATGATGAACAAGAATAACGGGAACGGATTCCCGGAGCAACGAATATAAAGAACCACGAACAGAAACCACGAACCAAACCAACATGGGAACACGAACGGCACCACGAAAGCAACCACTAAAGCACGCGCACGGCGACGAGGCTATCACTATTGCTGCAGGCTGCTGCGACGGGGAAAACATAGCAGGGAGGGAGGGGAATCAGGTGTTGGCATTGTTGTTGCTGCTGCTGCGGGACAACATCGGGACGGAGGATGAGCAGTTGGAGAGAAGGTGGGGGATCGGGAAGAGGAAGAATGGGAGGACGGAGAGAGACTGAGAGCGAGGTAGGGCTGACATGAGGGTGCACAAGAGAAGCTCGGGAGGGGTAGGGTAGGCGACTAATGGAACAGGGAAGCATGGGTTCAGTACTTATATAGGTGGTGTCTTAGGGTTTCTAAAGGTGTGGATCGGGTGCATGGGTATCGAGTGCAAGATATAGGCTGGATATGGTTTAGGGTGATTAGGGTATAGGGTGAATGACGGCACAATAAATGGGTTGGGTTTTAGTGGGTTTTGGGTGTTGGTAGAGTAATGGGTTTAGGGGGTGGTGTTAATGGTTTTAAGTACACAGTGGTTTTGGGTATTAGAATATGTAATAGGTGTTCAAGTTAATGGGTAATGGATAGTCCAATAGGGTATAAGAGTATTAATAGGTTTAAACAATGGTTCAAGAAATAGGGCAAATCCACAAGGAAAATAAATAGGGTGATTCAAAAATGAAACGGGCACAGAAAAGAACAAATAAAATAGGCACGAGCAAATTGAATAAAGAGAATCAAAAGTAGACCGATCAAACAGGGACGAAACAATTGAGACAATTAGATCAAGAAAATCAAATAAAAGGACGAAAAAATAATAAAATGAATATATTGAATATAAAATCAAATATACGGTCCAAGAAAAAGATACAAGAAGAATACAAGAAGAGAAATACACCAAAACAAAAATTACACTAAAAAATACATAAAACGAAAAACAGGGGTTACAGAAAGAATGAATTAATTACTATGGGGCCATGGTGTTCAAGGTAGATGGTGGTGACTTAGTCCCACATGGAAGGTGAGTTAGGATTGTATGTGTATATATTAGGAAGTCTATGATCAAGAGGCACCAAATAATCTTGACACCTTTTGTGAGGCAGCCTGTGGTGGGCAGTTGTTAGAATTTGTTTGAGCAGGGGCTCGGGGTATTACATCAGGGGACTCAACATGTGTTTCAGCTTGCTTGCTCAACCCTCGAGGTGGAGGAGAATCAACTTTGTCCTTCCTAATAAACTTGGCTAGTTGCCCTCTGTGAATGAGGGCCTCGATCTCGTCCTTAAGTGCCCGACAGTTGTCTGTGTCGTGGCCATGGTCCATGTGGAATTGGTACCACTTATCTCCGTTCCTCTTCTTGCCAGGGGTATTCATCTTTGGGAGAGGTTGGAGCAGCCCTTCCTTACTGACCTCCATGAGGATAGTCGAGACACTGACATTAGGAGGAGTGAATTTTTGAAATGGAGAGGAGGGTGGCGCTTGCCGCTGTTATCTTTCTGGAGCTTCTTAGTACCTTCTTTATCTTCTCCCTTCCATTTGTTCTCGGACATGGGCTCTTTCTGTTCATGAGGATGGAGGGCTTCTTCCGTCTGGATATACTTCTCACTCTTCAGTAGGAGTTTCGAGAAGTCCCAAGGTTGCTTCTTGGCGAGGGATGCTTTTAGGTCAGCATGGTTGATGTTGTGTCGGAACGCTGCTGAAGCCATAGACTGATCAAGAGAGGTGATAGACTGAGCCTCGGTGGTGAAGTGCCGGACATAGTCTCTCAGGCGCTCGCCCTTCCTCTGATTGAATGCCAGGAGAGATGCGCTCGTCTTCTCGGCTCGGTGGCTGCTGATAAAGTGGGTGAGGAAGAGTTCCTCAAACTGATCGAACGAGAAGATGGAGGCAGGGGACAGTCAGGAGTACCATTCCCTCGCAAGTCCCTTCAATGTGGCTGGGAAGGTCTTGCAAAGAAGCGCATCTGAGGCTTGGTGAATCATCATGAGAGTTTCAAAACTCTCAATATGATCGGCTGGGTCTGAATCCCCGTTGTAGGCCTCGAAGTGGGGGTCTTGAAGGTTTCAAGGACCGGAGCATCCATGATGGCCCTGGAGAAGGGAGGCCTGCTCGAGCAAAAATTCTTGGCCCGCTGTTCTTCTTCTCGATTGAGTCTGCTAAGGCACCTCTCCATCTCTCGGAGAAGGCAATGGACCGAGTCGTCCCTCTGGTCAAGTCGGGGTTGACCCTCGTTATTCTCCTTCGCGAGGGGTGTCATGGCAAGGGCTTGGTGCACGTTGTCCATGACTCGGGGTATGGCGACGGCTAGGTGCTCATTGATCGTGACTTGTGGCAATGCTGAGGGCTCACAGGATGTCCTCTTTGATGTTCTGGAACTTTGCCTGAGTGACTGGTGCCCCTCAATCTCGACGATCTCTTGGTGATGATCGACTTGTTGAGGTGAGACTTCTCCACTGACGAAGTTGAGGGTAGTCCCTTCGCCTCCTTAGGGAGGGGGTTCTTCCAGATCTTGTCCTGTGGGAGGACTGAACTCTCTGGGCCCTTCGGTGTTCGGGGTGAGGGAATTCATCAAGGGCTGGCCTCTTATTCAAGAGAGTATGGAGGTTTACCCCCTGCTGACGGTTAACAATGACTTGACTAAGATCTCCCGTCCCTGGAGGACTTTGAGAGACCAGGGAGTCGGTTGAAGGATTGTAGACCGAGACATGGTCATGGTGAGAGTGTTGTCCCTGACGGCTTCGATGGCAACCCCCGGGGTAGCCCCCCTGGACCTAGGAGGAGCCTATTAAGAATGAGGCTGTTCAGGTTGTGGTTGTTGAACCTGTTGGTCTGGTTGAGGAAGAACATCTTGGAGTGGAGGAGGAGGATGAGGAGTGGCTCTTCGGCTGGAAGCCACTACCTTCCCTTTTCCTTTTGGAGGCATGGCTAGAAACTACTTTCACAGGGGATATGTGGTTGGATCGCTTTTTCATTTTCCACAGACAATGTCAATCTGTTACTACTAATTTTGGTATGGGAGCAAACAGCTGATTTGTAAATTCTTCTAGAAATAATAAAAGCGAACCTGCTGACTTCTTGCGAGCGTCGACCATTTCTTAACCCTGCCAATGACCTACAAAAAGTTCGAAACACCGGGATGGATCCCTGTGACGAACACTCCGATGCTCAAGTCAGTATTCAAGGAGATTATGAAAGAGCTTTTGTGAAAAAATATTGATTACCTTTTTTTGGTCAGGGGTAAAGGGGTATTTATCTCTATGTCCCGGTGTTTTTTGATAAGCTAGAGAGTTCAAATCGTTTCATGAAAAGAGATTTGGTTCAAACTGCCTCTTAGAGATAATCATGAGTTTGAATTACTCTTTAAATATCATAGGTTTGTTCATAATGGGATGTCGCCCTGACCCAGTATGACAGACCCGTTTCTGGGTTATTGGGATTGGAAAAGACCCAGTTCTCATTTTTGGACACGTTTATAGGTGAAATTACTGTTTTACCCCTAGAGCTTTAAGATTCGTGCTCGATTTGAACAGTCCCAATTTAGTTCTATTTTTACCCATATCATTAGCCAAGTTGAGTATTTGCTTTGTTTGAGAAAACCAAGTGTGAGGTTTGTTTGTCATCATTTTTGAGTTTATTTGTTGTTCAGTTGAATGTTTCTTATCTAATTCAGAACTCTGTTATCAAAACAAAGAATCTTATTCATAACCTTCACTTATCTATTCTTATTGTAAGGAACAACCTGAAGCTCTGATACCACTTGTTAGGAGCTGAGTTATGTAACAACCGATCTAATGAACAACCAAGCAATAGTAGAGCCAACCAAGAACACAAAGCACACAATTTTATCCCGGTTTGGCGAACCTAATCCGGGGAATAAAGAATTGAGATATTATTTAACTAGAGAAAATACAAGAGTTAAAACACTCACGCCAAGAGCATGTCTGTTTGTAGCGCCCCGAATTCCGTGTACTGAAAATTCGTAACACATTCCAGAATCTTTATTTCAAATGAGTGCACAACATATAAAATGATAGGAAATTAAACTTTATGCGGTCCATTTCTGCGGTCCATTTTCGCTTCTGCGTCGAATTGGTGGTCTCTTTCCACTCCTGAACATCAGTGATCACTCCGATCGATCATAATCGGTGGTCTCTCCACTCTGCCCGGGTCGGTAGTCTTTCTCCACTCCCGGTCAAACTGGTGATCTTTCTGCCTTAGCTCTGCTGGAATAGGTGGTCTCTCTCCTCTCCGGACGCTACCAAAAGTTATCCTAACATAAGGCGAATCAGTAGGCCGAAACCTACTTTGCCAAAGGGTGCAGAGTTAAACTCTTGCTTCCCATTCTGATGGATAACAAAGAGCATAGACATATTGTTAGGGGTATATCCCCTAGGTTCCGACCGGAGTTGCGGTACATACGTCCGCCTCATGCTCTTATCACTAAATTCCACACTTGTCCCCTTGGAGACGTGCCGCACGTGCCCCATTTGACAGGTGAGTACATACCCAACTAGTGTTTGTCCTTACAACCAATAGTTACACGCGGTCTTATGCAACAACTCATCTCTCCGGGTTTGCCTTCATCAATGTCCGGATGCAGAATTTGCCCATGGACTTCCAGTTGCAAGTTTGGAAGATTTAGGGATAAAATACATACTATGGCCTCTACAATAATCAAAACTTCTAAGGAGTACTACAATTAGCAAGTATTATTATTCTAGGATTTCTAGTCCTGTCTCATTATCAACTGGATTCACTCCATTCCAATAGTTCTATTCTATCTAATATTATCATGATACAAGAAATTCCTTACCCTTAATTTACCTTTCCAATAGTACAGAAGTTCCTCCGCCATATTTAACTTCTAGGTATTCAACTTCTTCGCAAAACTCCAAATCTCACACTCCGCTCATCCATTTCGTAGCTTCCGGACTACCTAATTGTGGAACTAAAGCGTTAGGAGTTCATCCTCACATTCCGAAGATTAAGACAATTAGTCTAAACTCTTATTCTAGAGTTCAAGTGATTTCTAATCAACTACACCCAACTAGGGTCCAACTTGGCCTCCAAAATCAAATCCATGAGTTGGCCCAAAATCAGCCCTAATCCGGCCAAAATGAACAACATCAAATTAACACTCTGGAACAACAACACCATATGCCAAAACAGTCGTTAATAAACTTTTCTCAGATCCGTTCCAAAGGCTATTCGAGTCCGAACATACACCAACTAGTAGAAACAATATACAACACTATTATGCATGAAATGGGGGGTATTTACTTTACATCTCCTACACAACAAATATGGTCATCCCCAACCATCTCAATGCACTATATGTTATGTACCTACACATATATAAGCATTTCGTCGAACACTTCATAGCAACTTAAAATTTTCTCGTACTACGTTATTTCACACATGTATATGTACTAACTTATATTCATATGATATCATAGCCCCAATTGCAACTTCGTTTCTCTTAGCATATTATTCTACTATACATTTTCATTCACATACGCCTATATCTTCATTTGGACTTTCATCGAACACCTTACGTGCAAACCTTCTGCTATATAATTTTCACAACAAAACCCTAGTATAAATATGTATTCCTACACATTTTTCTATGCATATATAAATCCAATATGCATGACATAGAATTTAATCTATATAGTTGTTGGGATTTCATCACTCACAACAAAACTATATCTTTTTTCTATTCCATCTACTTAGTTTCTTTTACTACTATAAACATTTACTTAATTTCTTTTGTTGCTATAAACATGAACTTCAAACATACACCCCACAATTTAATCTACATTGTATATCATGCCAATCCACGTGAGTTTCAAACACACATATAACAAACAATCAATTCATGAAAATAACGTACAAAGATTAGGAGAACACCCACCTTGTTATGGAGAGCGCAACACAACAATTGCCTCCAAACTTGCTCTCTTCTCCTCTGAGCTTTTTTCTCCTCCTACTAGCTCGCTTAGATCCTTTCCTCCTTGTTCTTGTGACAAGTAGCTAGAATAGCACTTAGGGAAAATGAGAGAATTTTTGGAAATGAACTGAAGTATGGAAATGAGCAAGGTTTTCCCCTTGCTCTCTGATTTATATTGGCCAGCCTAGGGTATGGGGGAGGGGATAAGAATGAAGCATAGGGTGCCTAGGTGTCCCAACATATTCATGTAGGGGTGGCTAGGTGTCCAACATATTTATTGGTAATGTTGGCTTGTGTTTGCTTAGTGTCCATACAATCTTAATGAAATGTTGGCTCATGTTGCCTAGGTGTCCATACACTCTTTATGAAGTGTCTCCCTTCCTTCCTCTAGGTCAAAAATTATGGCTCTCCCTTTTCACATTTGTAGCATACTCATGTTTCTTATGGTAAGGTGTTCACGTGCCGTTCATGTCACAAATGTGCACGTGTTCATAAACAAGTTAGTTTTGTCTCTGGTTGAGCTTATTTGAGTCTAGCTCATTTGAGTTAAATTGGGCTGAGCCCAACCTTACAACTCAAGTGTTTGTTAACACTTAATTGGTTGTCTGATAAGATGTCAAAAACAACTTATGACAACATACACCATTTATCACGTGCAACAATATTCATATACAAAATATTGTTGTCCATAATAATTGTTAATTATTTTGAGGATACTACATCACTCTCTCCCTAGAATAGTTCCGTCCCCGGAACTACACTAGTGGAGAGGAACAAATACCAAAATTATCAACTATTCAGGAACGCATTCCTCAACAGTCTTCAGATTCCCAAGTGGCGCTCTCTATGAACTGGTTCCTCCTAAGTGCTCGTTGCCAGCTAAACATGTCTTCGTGTACTCGGTGAGACTCCTTCTGCTTGCCCATCCGTCTGCGGTTGAAAATCTATGATGAAGTCGGTTCCTGTTCCCTAACTGCTTGTAGGTTCCTCCAAATCGAAGACCATCATCATCGAGACTTCTCGGAGCTTCATAATTCCTTTGATGCATACTTCCGCTAGCTTCTTCAGTGAGCAGGTGCACCTTGTTGCCAGAAAGCGCACTGGTTTGGTCTACTTCCATCAAATCGAGTCGTTATTCCTTGGACCTCTAGGTAGCCTCTTAATGAAGAATCGCATTGATATTCTCCCGCTGCTATCCTAAAATGGGCAATGGCTGCTGTAGTCCTCCTGACTTCAGGATTTCTGCCATGATCTTTTGACACGTGAGTAAGCTAGCCACGAGGTCAATACTGTCCTGCTTTGTTGCTGCCCCCCGGCAATGCTACTTCACGCCTCGATACATCTTCTGTGAGTCAATAGCCACTCCCTCCTTAGAAAAAGGACAAAGCCAAAATACATTTAGTTTTTTAGACTCGCTCTTGGAAAGCTCTGCCTATAATGTGCGCTCTTACAGCTTTTACAACTCTTCTGTGAAGTATTTGGCATGATCCTCCTTCGTCTTCGACATATCTTCTTCCTGGACGTGAACCTGGTGGTAGCTTGACTATGGGTCGATTTTGGAGAACACAACTATTCCTCCAAGTTAATCAAACAAGTCATCAATTCGATGTAATGGATACATGTTTCGAACTGTAACCTTATTCGAGTCATAATGCTCGATGTGTACCCTCACTGATCCATACTGCTTCCTTACAAGTAAAACGTGGCTTCTCAAGGAGAAGTACTAGGCGTAACGAATCCCTTCAGTAGTAGCTCTTCAGTGTACTTTACTATAGAAATACTTGACCATCTGGACAAGATCTAGACCACCTGGCTTTCTGCTCGCGGCTTTAGATTTAGGCATCTAGTTCTTGTTGACCTCCACGAGTGTTCCTTTCGTCTTCCACGTCCTAGTAAATTCCCGTCTCGACATTGAGATCACTTTCGTTGGCATCACAATTGTTTTATTGGTGACTATGGAATGCTAAGTATAACATAACTTCTAGAAAATAATATAACATTCCAATTTCAAACCACAACATCATACTTATTTAATCCAAGTATATAAGGTAACCTACATCATTCCAGTCACAACGAGAACATAACATTTTCAATAGCAAAGCATATTCAATCGAGTCACACACAATACTATCTCCCTATCAACTACTATCAGAACAACATCATACCAGTCCATGCTGCGAGCATTCTTAGCCCTTGTAAATTCTACTCACAACTCAACAATCTCCCTTTCAAGCCGTTCCTGGTGTTGCTTAGATTTCCTCTTCTCCTCCCTTAGTTGGTTCATGAGTTGGGTGAATTTGTGAGCCACTCGTTGCTGAAATCCTTTAAGGGATTCAACCTCCGCTTTCAGGAACGCTATACTCCACTAATCCTTTAACCGCTGCTTCGTGATTTGACTCGTCCTCAATTGATATCTAATCAGTTGGTGGCTCAATGCAGCTATCTATTATGGCCTCTGTTCTGGGACATAGCAATATCAGTGGACTCTCCAGCTACTGATCCATAGAAGATTAAGGCTCTGAAGGAATGGTCCCAAGCCAAGATGGTAAAGGAAGTTCAGAGCCTTTTGGATCTAACCGGGTACTACAAAAATTCATCCAGGATTATGTCATGATAGCAGTACCACTTATAGCAATGACCAAGAGGAAGAAAAGTTTTCAATGGACTCAGGAATGCAAGAGAAGAAGAGTTTATGAGTCGGTTGATTTCTGTGCCAATATTGATTTATCTTACATCAAACAGACAAGGGGTATTATGTGTCTAATTTATATATATATATATATATATATATATATATATATATATACTCATTTACCCATAAAAATTGCTTGTATTCGTCTATCTTGTTAATAATTTATCTTATTTCCATAGTTTTCAGTTAATTAATTATTTTTGAAGGAATAAGAATTTTTGATGCAAAAGGTGAAGATTTTCGGTAAAAATCAACAAACAAAACAAGGAGATTGATTGATTATTTTTTATTGATTTGTTGAAATTTGAATTTTACAATTTGGTCCATGTGAAAAGAAAAATAGAAATTTTAATTGCCAATAGAGGTGAAAATGAAATAAACAAATTTAAAAGGGTTTAATTGAGCTATTATGATTATTAGTTAGTTTAATTAATTTAAACTAATTAATTTTATTTTTATTTTTAAAACCTAAATTTTGATTTTATTTTTGTGTGTGTGCAGCACGTGCTTCAAGAAAGAAAAACAGAAGAAAAAGAAGAAAGCAATAAAAAGCAAATTTGAAAATGGAAAGAAATAATGGAAGATGGTTATGTGCAAAAGAAAACCCTAATAACCCAGGTTCGGATCCCTATAAATACAGCAGTCAAAAGCAAATCAAAGACATGCTTAACGATAGAGGGAGAGCGATGGCTGACCTCTTATTAAAAATAAAAATTTTAAAAAAATTTATTAAAGAGAAGAAGCAGAACGACATCAGCAAAGTAAAGGAGAGAGAGGGACGAAAGAGACTGGGTCTGTGGCTTTGGCACGGAAATCGAGGAAAAGAAGAGAGAGAAGGAGAAGACAGAGGGTGCAGACATGGGCGGCACAGTTTGACGCGGAAATGGACGGAGGAAAGGAGATAGGAGAGAGAGCGTTGCGGCACGGAATTCGAGGCTTCAATTTTTTCAACAAATCTGAGTTCTTTCTGTCTCTCTTATCTTTTTCTATTTTTGTTATGCAATCAAATTCTATGTTTGTTAGTTGCAAATTTATTATGAACTAATTTTATTCTTCTAGGGCTTTGATGTAGCCTAGTTTTGAAAACACAATTTTAATTCCATATTATTTTTCTATTTTTCTATGGCTGTGTGTTTGATTTTTGTTCTAAATGCTTACAATTGTTTGACCAACTTCTGTATGACTTATTAAATCATGGAGAGACCGAACTAGTAATTTGTGATTTCGAATTTATAAAATTAAACATCGTTACAAGAGCAAACCTGCTGTTAATGTGACCGTTAAGAAATCCATAGATCTTAATGAATTTTTAATAAGTAATTTGTTCATGAACTATAACAAATAATTGGTTGAGAATCTAGTAATTTCGGTACTCGATAAAATAATTAGTCCTTGTGGGTTCGACACTCTTTTCACATAACTATACTACTTCTTGCGATTTTGTACACTTATAAATATATCACATGAAGTTTTTGGCGTCGTTTCCGGGGACGAATTATTTTTTTATTGATATTGATAATTTCTAGATTGTTAATAATTTGGACTTTTATATATATATATATATATATTTTTTATTTATTTATTTACTAGGTTTGCCCGTTGACACGTGCCTACGGTACGTCTTCGAAACGGTGCACCTGGTTTGATTATATAAAATAGTTTTGGGGGTGCAACAAATTAATTGAAGTAGCAAACATATTATATAAGAAAGCAGTATATCTACCTTTATGCTCAACCATCGCATTCTTGATCATTAGCTTGAACTTACTTAGAATACATATAGTTTTTTAGAAACACTGCATAATGTTTTTTTTTTAACTACAGCATCACTTTTAGAAGCTTGTTATCGTTATGCGAGGACATTACCATATAAGTTTTATAGAGCTTACTCTAATGCCATAACCACTATGAGCATGTCTAAATACAATGGTAACGCAAGTGCATGTGTGAAGGTATCTACAATACAAATAATCTAAACATTTATTTGTCTGAGACTCAATTTGCAATTAAAATAACTCTTATTATTATTTCAACCAAAATGAAATACATGAAGTTTTCAAAACTCTAATCCAAGCTAATCATTTCTTTTATCTCCACTTTGTCTCCCTATTGCACCTTTATATAAAAAAATCAAAATGGATAAATAACAAATTTACTTTAGTTGTCTTTTTTGAGTGGAGTCAAAAAAAAAAAATTGAAATTTGAAATTGGAAATTTTTTAAATTTTTAAATTTTTTTATTTTGAAAATTTTAAAAATTTTATTTTTTGTTAACTTTTAAAAATTTTTAAAAAAATTTAATTTTAAATTAAAAAAAAAATTAACTTTAAATTTAAATTTTTTTTTAATTTTTTATAATTTTAAAAACTTTTGTAAGTTTTTTAAAATTTTGAATTATTTTTAAAGTTTGTAAATTTTTTATTTTTTTTAGTTTTTAAGTTTTAAGTTTTTTTTAAAAAAATTTTAAAAAAATTATTTTCTCAATTTTTCGAATAGGAGAGAGAGAGAGAGAGAGAGAGAGAGAGAGAAATAATTAAATAAATAAAGGTGTTGTTTTGGGTGGGGGATTTGAATTTGAGTTTTGGAGGGAAACTTTTGGGAGGAAAAATGTGTTTTGTGAGGTTAGATTTAGGCCTTTGATTTTGGGGGATGGAAGGTGGGCCACTTGATAGCTTTCTTTGTGTTTTATTATATAGATTAGTATTTCTGTTATTTAATAGCTATATTTCAGGACATAGAAGTGTATCATCATGGAAAATGAGGGTAATGGAGAAGAAAATAAGGCTTTGAGAGACTATGCTATGCCCTCGCTTAATGGAGCAACATCAAGTATAAAGTGGCCAGTTATACAAGCTAACAATTTTGAGATTAAACAGGTGATTATTCAAATGATTCAACAGACTGTTCAATTTGGGGGACTATCGCACGAGGATCCTTATGTTCACATTGCAAACTTTCTAAAAATTTGTGATACTTTCAAGCACAATGGAGTATCTGTAACCCATGTTTCCCCAAAAATGTATTTTCTGTGTATTTTGGGTATTTCAAATTTTTGTACATTAATTTTCCGCTTTCGAACTATTTTTGTTAAAATGTATTATTGGACTTTCTATTAAAGTCTATTTTAATCCATGGTTTTATTTGTTACTATTTTCCAACAAATTTATATTATAATACCAATCTTATTATTTTCACTATTACCTGGGTTTCTATTATTATTACTACTATTATTATTTTTATCACTTTTCTTATTATTATTATTATTGTCAGTATTATTATTATTATTACTGTTATTTTTAATACTATTATTGTTATTATTGTTAGTATTTCTATAAAATCCTAATTGTATTCATAATTATTTCAAATAAATTTCATATTGTAGTGCAATTTTATTTTGTTTTATAAACCTACAATTTTATTGATTATTTTATTTTCTTAATGGATTTTTAAACCCAAAAACCCTACTCTTTTCCCCTACCCGAAACCCATTCCATCCTATGCAACCATACCCTGTTTTTATATATGTAACCACCTATTATAATCCCACATCAGATCCTATTCTCCAAAAACCATATGAACCCCCCAGAATCCATATTAACCTTATACCATTTATACAAACCCACTACCATATAAACCCATTCATTACCTACTGAAATTACTACACCCCAGTTTAATCACCTAATACCCATCATCAGATTATTACCCGTTAATTACCTACACCTAATAGTCCACTTATATTTTTTCCTATACTATTATTTACCCTGTTTCCATATCCCTACCCTATTAATTTATACACCCGCACCCACTTACCCTATCTACCCGATCTGCATGCATGTGAGCCGCCTCAAAATTTCCCCCCTAACTCTAGCATCATTTAGCCTCTATATATGTGAGCCGCCTCAAAATTTCCCCCCTAACCCTAGCATCATTTAGCCTCTATATATATATATATATATATATATATATATCCCAATTCCTTTCACCTGCCTTTCAAACCACCGAAAAAAAAATATATATAAAGAAACCCTAGCGGCTGCTGTGCACATCCCGGCTTCCACCCCTCAATTTCATCCCGTCCACTCTTGCACCCCGATCCACTGCACCCCCGGCTCCATCCCTCTCCTCGTCCCTCTTAGTTCGTGAGTGGGTTCTCGTTTGTTCGTGGTCTTTGTACGTGGGTTTCGTTCGTGGGTTCGTTGATTTTTCGTTCATAGGTTTTGTTCGTTGCCGGGATCCGTTTCCGTTATTCTTGGTGTTCTTCGTTTTCGTCTTCGATTAAGGCAAGTAACTTGTACTCAAATTCCTTTGTATGATACAAGTCAAAAATACCGCTTGTAGCGTAATTGGATCTAGGGACGACTCTTGTGTATTATTCGTGTTGGGTTTAGTCTCTATAGTGCTATTTGACCATAGTTGACTCATGACACAAATTTGACATGAAATAACTAGGTTTTCGACCGTTCTTGACTAGATCATGTATGTGAACTATTTGTGAGAATTTAACTATTTGTTGAGATCCATGTTTTAGACTTGTTTTGGAGATGTTAATTACCCTATTTCATGATGTTTGGACACTTGGTAGACTCGATTTCATGTTTGGTTGTGTTTGGATCTAGTTTCGTTTGAATTATGTAGATTTTGGTTTTTGAGGAAATTCTGGATTTTGCTGATAATCTGTCTTGATCAGTAATTTAGACCATGTTGAGGTCAGAATCTTAATTTCAGTATAAAAAGTGAGTTTTAGAGAAATTCGTATTCTTTCTAACCCCTCTGACCTTGCTTGATTTCGTTTTCGTATGGGTGAGATATGACTGTTTTAATACAGAGTTGTATATAAATTCCATATTTCGTTTCTTTTTGATTTTGATGACTAAATTATTTTGATGCTTGTGCTACACATATTATTTTGATCTGAAACTTTGTTAAGTATTTCTATATCTATCTAGGGATTGTCCAGAATTTTGGTGGATTCTATTTATGAGTTTTATACGCCATTTCATGCTTGTTTATAAAGCTATACTTGCTGTATTTTGCTCACTGTTCTGTAAAGAATCATATTTTCACCCTATTTCCTTCTACTGTATGAAAAATATTTTTTAAATATAAAAGTTATATTATTTTGTCTATTTTAATCTCCCATTGGTGGATTTGGATTCCGTTTCACAGTTTGCTAGATATTTCCGTTTTCGTATAACAGTATGGGGAATTCCAGATTTAGCAAACTATCATTTCTTGATGTTTTCTAATTTTCGTTGGTTAAACAAATTTTACTGGAAGATTATGAAACTTTATATTTTGAATCTAGACATATAGGGGAATACCCCAGATTTTTCTGGATTTAATTGAGAGGTTTTGATGCTGTTTTTCTGACTGAGAATTCGTTTTACTGATTTCTGACTGAACATGTTTTCTAGATTCAAACCTGTTTTGAGTTATGATGTTGTGAATTACTATATGACTTATTTATATTCGCTGGATTCGGTTGGGAGTCTAATTTCCAGATTCTTCGACGGATCCAGATTTGCATTTCTGTAGCAAAGAGATTCACTGTTTTAGTACAACATTGTCTTGCTGTCCTGAATTAACATTTGCATGATTCCATTCCTTTATGAACTGTATATCATCTGTACCTGTTTATCTGTCACCCTGAACTTGTTACATATTTATATCATGCTATTATCACTCTGTTTTTTGCACATACACGTTTGTCTGTTGATAACCATAATAAAAGTAATCAAGCCGGAGTTTATGGAAAAGATCTAGTAGTGGGGAAAGCATAGAAATGTGTACTTACAAGGGGGCCTGTGTTTCCCATATGATTATCTGTTATCTATTATCCGACCCTATTTACATTACTTCTTATAGGAAGGTGTAGGGAAGAAGAGAACCACTAGGTTCTATCTGTCTGTTTGGATCTGTTATCTGACCCTGTCTACATTACTTCTTATAGAAAGGTGTAGAGAAGAAGAGAACCACTAGGTTCTATCTGTCTGTCTGATCTGATTATCTGATATCTGTCTGTCTGAACCCTGAGTACACTGCCCTATGGACTCCACTATGAAATCTAAAGCGAAACTATTTGAATGTAGCAACCATGTAAGGTGGGCTGCAAGAAGTGCTACCTAAATAGTAATCACACAAGACTTATAAGAACATGACACCTGTATTCTGTTATATGTATCTGGCTATCTGTTATCAGATCATCTAATTACCTGTTATCTGTCGGACATTATCACTTGACACTATTTTGACACTATCTATATATCTGTCTGCATGCTTTTTTGACTTTGACACTTGACACATGTTATCTGTATCTGTTAGTATACAATGCTATCTGATTTGTTTTCCTGATTCATGTTAGTTATCACATTTCTGTTGACACATTTATACAATGCTATGTTGTTCTGTTGTCTTATATTTGTTATTAGTTAGTTTCTCCCCATGTACTTGTATCCTACATTATAAGAGGCACGTAACTTGCAATTGACGGGTACTTGTTTTCTCTTTCCTTCTCCTGCAATTATCAATTGCAGATTTTGGTGATCAGCTACCCGATGGAGTATGTGATCTAAAGTTCTAGTTGGCTGGAGCCTTTGTTAGCTTCATTTTTTTCCTGTTGCTCATTTTGAACAATATATCTGTTACATAGATTCTTGTATTTGGGCAATGCGACCCAGGATATTTGTGTTATTCAGATCATGATTATTTGAGATTAATACATGTTGGTTTCAAGTATTCTTGTTGGTATTTTGGTTCATATGTGCATGACTGGTTGATTCTCTTGCTTCCGACTCTGATTATTTTGTTATATGTTGTAAAGATTCCTCAACAGCTTATGGATAATAAAAATCATTCGCTGGGCCAATGTTACGTGCTCGTATTCCGTATTTTTGGGAAGCGGGGCATGACAGAATCAGATGATGCAATTCGATTGAGACTCTTTCCTTTTTCACTAAGAGATAAAGCGAAGGCTTGGCTAAATTTTCTACCACCGGGTGTTATTACTACTTGGGAGGGACTTGCACAAAAATTTCTAGCTAAGTATTTTCCACCGACAAAGGAAGCGAAGCTAAAAAATGATATTACCACCTTCATTCAATTTGAGACCGATTCTTTGTATGATGCGTGGGAGAGGTATAAAGAGTTATTAAGAAAGTGTCATCTTCATGAACTACCGAAATGACTGTAAATTCAAATATTCTACAATGGTTTGGGAGTTACAAATTGATCTATGGCTGACGCAGCAGCTGGAGGTGCACTTATGAGCAAACTCATGAAGCTGACTATGAGGTTTTAGAGGAGACGGCATCTAATAATTACCAATGGTCTTTAGAGAGTACATTGCCAGGAAAAGTGGCTGGAGTTTTCGAACTTGATCCTATTATTACTTTAACTGCAAAATTTGATATTTTAACTAAACAAATCGGTAATATAAATGTTAATGCTATTCAAACTAATATGACTTATAATCTTTGTGCAGGAAATCACTTAAGTACAGATTGCCAAGTATGGAACCTATTTGCTCACTCACAGTTCGATCAAGCAAATTACGTGTCCAATTTTTAACATCAAAACAATCATTATTTCGAACACGTATAATCCAGGATGGAGAAACCACCCCAACTTTTCATGGAACAATAATCAAGGAGCAATTAGACCACCTCAAAATTTTTCACAACAAGAAAAGAAGCCTACACTTGTGTAACACCCCGAATTCTAAATAAGCCTGAATTCGAACTTCCACAGGATCTTTACACTTCACTTCGTACAATTTTACAAGGAATTTAAAACTTTTATTACAACAAGGTCTTTTACATCAACACGCAGCGGAATAACTAAAATACAACAATGATAAATGTACAATTGTAACAACTTTAGCATTTAAGTAACCATCAGCATCAAATTCATCTTTATATCTTCTTATAAATTCCAAGTCCTTCATATGAAACTACGGGCACGTCAGTTGCTTACAACCGACGAAATATTACACACGGCCATCCTCGCTATGCCGAAAGTATAACGATTCTTTATTACTTTAACAAACACAAACTTGATCACAAACACAGCTAAAGAGGGACTATCCTATTTATATAGTGTGTGCTTGTGCACTTAACCTTAATGCAGTTACTTATTATCTCATGACACTGATGCACACTTGTTCTAACTTATGCATGCCATTCTACATAAATCCGAGGGCAAGCCCTTAACCGTTCTTCATCTTGTAGGGTTCAATCCCTCGTTATGAGTTAAACTAATACGATAACTACGGTAAGTATCTTAGATGTTTTATGAGTTATGAGCCCATGTCCAGACAGCCTGGTGGGGAATCCCATATCATGACATGAGGTATCATGTAGAAATCCTATGAACAATTCGCTTCCATCATCGGACAATGGCACTACATAGTCACCAAGCACCCCACAAGCTTCGCCACGATCTTGATAATTCCGGAGATAGATTCACGTCATCACATAACACATTATGTAGACAGCCTGTGAAAATTCCAACACCGTGAATCTGAGGCCTTCATACTTTTGTTTTTCTCTTACTTTCATCACTTCTCCACTTTAGTATTGTCCTTAAGTTTTTAGTTTGTCTTAGAATAAAATCATCACAACCTAGAGCTAGCTTACCCTACCGGATTTAAAACAAACAAAAGACACAGACAGCCCACAATGGCTACTTCTCAAGAAATACTCAACCCACACTGGTTGCTTTCAAATTCATATTAATAACAACTATCGGTTTCTAAGGGTCTCGCCTAGACTCTAGATTCCAACAACTATCTCTTTCTATAGATCAATAATATGTTACATTCAATCTCAAAATAACATTTCAATTTCCTTATTCACAAACTCTTCCTCAAAGAAAACATTCCTTTATAATCTCGTAACATGAAATAATTCAATTCAACTTCTTTTATCAATTTAATCACTTATAGCATTGTGAGCAATTCAAATATTCTCTTAATCAAATGTTAATAACCATAAAATCTCATCGAGAAGAAATTTAATTGCATCCAAAATTTTCATTTTTCTTTAATTATACAAAGCCACATTTTAAGAAGAATTATCAAGTTCTTCATTCCATAGTTTTAATATAAAAACACTTCTAATTCTCACAAATATATGTCAAAATATCGTAGAAATATTTCTTATAAAGTCTAAATAATTTTAGAGGAATAATAGATTTTTTCCTAATTTTTATACTCTTTAAAACCCATAAATATGTAAAGAAAAATCGAATTTGCATTAAAAATGGCCAAGCCAGGATTCGAACCCACAACAAAGACCAAATCCCGCCCATGAACAGTGACAAATCCAAAGCGCACCTGAAGACCAGAAGGGCTAGAGTGACTAACTGATATGAGATGAACTCGAAAGTCTCTTATACTGATCCTCAGTCACTTGAGTAAAAATCGAAATTTTAATAAAACAGAGTATTCCAAGACTCGAACCCGGGACTTCTAAGCACGGTTCACAGCGCCCTATACTCACATCGAAAGCCATTATACCCAAACCAATTCTCTATAATGAAGAGGGATTAAAATAACTTTATACGTACTGTCTAATTGTGAATTTCCCTTTACAAAATTCGATTACTCAACCAATTTAGACCATTCAAAGATCTAATTCTATTCCAGAATGTATTCTTTCAAAAAAACAGTATGGTGCATATATTTAAACTTTATAAAATTCTCATTTTTGACAATGCAATAAAATTTTCCCCAAAATAAAGTGTTGTCTCTCATCAAATTTTCAAATAAAGTGTTGTCTCTCATCAAAACTTCTTTATAAAAATTCCTTATACTCATAAAATATATATTAATGAGACCATTTCCAAATTTTTCTATTATAATAGCATTTTAAAACTATTTCCATACATGTCACATTGTCTTGACTCTTATAAAAATATTCTACTATGCATCAACAATTCATTAGATACTATTTCAATTTTTCTCTTTCTAATTAGCAAAGTTCTCGTTATTTATTTGAATCACAATAGCATTTCAACACATCATGACACAATTAAATTAAGATTAAGTAATCTACATTCATTCTACCAATCAAAATTTAATAACTAAACCATACATCAACTAGCATGCATCCTACTCCTAAATTAGAAAGGATTTAAGAAACACCCACCCAAGAGCAGAGTAGTAGAAGCAAATCCCATCACATAAAACTCCAAAAATCCATAAAAGGGGAGCCAAAAATCACCACCGAAAGCAACACCAAGTCACCCAAAAATTCCAACAGCATGGCATTCCCAAAAGCATAGCACCCTCACTCCATTACGGCAAGCATAGGGACATCACTTACCATCTCTCATTTCATATACATATATATGTATATACCTACATAAGTATATATATACATGCTTATATATATATATATATATATATTGTATTGTATGGTGAAATGAGTGGAGAAAGCAAATCAAGGCATTTGCAAGAGGGGGATTTCGGAATCTGACAGAGAAAGAAAGAAAGGAGAGGAGGATAGTGTGAGTGAATGGCCGGTTTAGGGATCATTATATAAGTAATTAGGAGTAGTTATATTAACTAACCACCCACTAATACAACCCACTAATCCACTCATCAAGCCACTAATCTAATTCAAAACATTTCCCTCTAATCCAAAACAGCCAGCCACCTTTCTTTTGGTATGCACTTTGCACGTGTGCACGTGCACGTGCTTTGTGTACACCACAAAATAATATTTTTTATTTAAAAACATATATTATATTATATATTATGTATTTAATTAAAACTATTTTAATTTAATTAAAATTGGAGATTTCATGCATGAGAAAATAGACACACTCATACTTCAAAATTTATTTTTCTAAAAGATAATGTAACTAATACGTGCACCGCAAAAACGTTCGTTGCACGTAAAATATTAAAATACGAAATCGACTTTATCAACGAAAAATATTTAAAGATAATCAAAATACAACATAAAAAAAATATTTATGACACATTCAATAATGTAATCAATACGTACAATAAAAACACGTGCACCACGCGTATAATAATATTTAAATCAAAACGAGAAAAAAATGAATTTCCGTTTATAAAAATGAATTCGAACAAGTCATGGAATAAATAATTGAAACACATCAAAAATATTACCTATAGCGGTACAAAATACACGTGCGTAACACGCGATGGGCAAAATTATCATTTTCAATTTTGCGGGGTGTTACAACTTGAGGAGATGTTTATATAGTATATGCAAAAGAAAGATTTGATAATCCAAAATGTTGCAACTTCAACTTCAGCTTCAATTCGCAATCTTGAGGTTCAGATTGGTCAACTTTCAAATATTCTTAAAGAGAGAACAGCAGGAACCTTACCCAGTAACACTGTAACAAATTCTGAGGAGCATGTCAAAGCAATAATACTAAGAAGCGGGAGAACAATTGAGCAGCCACAAAAGACGTTGCCGACCAAAATGTGGTTCAAAAGCAACGTGAGATCGAGCAAATTGTGGAGGAACAAACGCAGCAGGTGGCCAATCACCATTCTAAGAAGGATAAAGGAGTTTCAAGCCAAACAATTTCAGGGGAGTTTAATTCTTACACTTATACTAATTCACCTTATGATCCACCTATTCCTTTTCCACAAAGACTTAAAAAGAACAATCTCGAAAATCAATTTTCTAAATTTTTAAGAAATTGCATATTAATATTCATCTTATTGAAGCTTTGGAATAAATGTCTAAATATGCTAAATTTTTTAAGGATATTTTATCAAACAAGCGAAAATTGGAAGAACATGAGATGGTGATGCTAATCGAAGGGAGTAGTGCAATTTTACAAAATAAGCTGCCTCCTAAACTTAAAGATCTAGGGAGTTTTACAATTCCATGCACTATTGGAAAATTCTTCTTTTGATAAAGCATTATGTGATTTAGGAGTAAGTATTAATCTTATGCCTTATTCTGTTCTCAGGAAATTAGGTATTGGAGAAGCAAAACCCTCCACAATCTCATTGCAATTGGCGTAGAGATCTATCAAGTACCCAAGAGGAATAATTGAAGATGTTTTGGTAAAGGTAGACAAGTTCATATTTCCAGCGGATTTCATAGTGCTTGATATGGAGGAAGATGAACAAATTTTGTTTATTTTGGGACGGCCTTTTCAAGCTACGGGGAGAGCTTTGATTGATGTTCAATAAGAAAAACTTATTTTAAGGGTTGAGGATGAGCAAGTAATGTTTGATGTTTTTAAATCCATGGAGGTTGCTGCTGAACCTTATTCATGTTTTCAAGTTTGTGAAACTAATCTGATTGTAGGAGAGACACATAGAGCGAAAGTTGAAAAATTACCAATTAAAGTATGTCCAACAAATTCAGCAATTCTTGAATCTAAGAAAGAAAAGATTTTAGAATACGTTCAAGTTGCACCATCTATTCATCCATTTTCTCAGCTAAAATTCAAAGAGGTGAGGATATCAAAGACACCATCTTCAAGAAAAAAATGACTTGAACTCGAGCTTGAGCCCAATCCCCACCTAAAGAGAAGTATTAGAAAAGATGTTCTTATGTTGTCGGAACTTTGCGTTACATAACCATATCAGTCACCATGTCTGGCTAAAGACTTAAAACTTAGCACTTCTTGGGAGGCAACCCATGCTTTCTTGTGCTGCATTTAGATAATATTTTTCCTTTAGTTTATTTTAATTTTAATTTTTGATTTAATTTTATAGGTGTATGAGTTTGGAAGTCATCGGGCGGAGCTATTTTCTACACCTGCATTGATGGCTGTTCTTCAGCAGGA
Source organism: Hemerocallis citrina (assembly GCA_017893485.1). Classification (NCBI taxonomy): domain Eukaryota; kingdom Viridiplantae; phylum Streptophyta; class Magnoliopsida; order Asparagales; family Asphodelaceae; genus Hemerocallis; species Hemerocallis citrina. The sequence goes on from CM030361.1 coordinate 250,963,649, forward strand.
TGGAGTCAGAATCTGAAAAGTGTTTCAATGAGAGATCGTAGGAAATTGTCTTAGCTTTCCAGAACAAAAAGAATCAGGCAATTTGGACATCTACCGCTCCAGATATCACTAAAACAATGAACGTTGCACTTCTAGAATTTTAACAAGAATCAAGGGAGAAATTCTAAACTTTTCGCATTCTTTTTGTTTTTCTTTTTCTTTTCCCATTGAGGACAATGTGATATTCAATTTTGGGGTTGAGGGTAAATATTTTTTTTATATATTTGAAAAGAAAAAACAAAACAGAGTACTGCAATTAGGCTTATCATTACACTTTTGAGTTCTTTATTGTGCTAAAGCATTGAAATAATTTTTTTTTAGAATAGACAATATCTTATAAAGCAAGATTAAGTATACTTATTTACTTTAGGATTATTGAATTTCAAAATTCCTTACACAACTGTGACAGTCATGTGATTATACATAAAAGAAAAATGTGATGTTTTCTTGTGATCACCTCCTTTGATCAAGTCCTAAACAGATTTTAAGTAAATAGAGTGAAAAAAAATAAAAAAATAATATGAATAAATTTCTATCTACTCCAATGTTTTGAGTTGCTTAGTTACTAGGGGTATTCATCATCAATGTTTACTTTTACGAACAACAAATAGCTGAACGTAGAGAGAGTCTTCACCAATCTCGAAGCGATCGAAGAGCTAATGGAAACTCTACATTAAGCGAAGGTATCAATTATCAAAACATTTTCCATATTTCACTTAATCTTCTCATCCTATGTCTTTACTCATAACTATTTTTATCTTATGAAGTAGTACGAAGGTTTGATGATAATGATCTGGATAGCGCTGCGTTAAAATTTACTAATACAAACATCAATGAAAATAATTCTGTTATGAATGAAGGTATGATTTGACACCTGCACTTTATTTTCTTAAGATTTCTTAGTTGTAATAATAATAAACATGCAACATTTCTACCACTACTACGAATTTTTTTATCATTAAATCATTGTATCAATACTGTTATTTAATTAGGTGGGTTTGTGGTTAATACAGACAACAATGAAGAAACTTCTATTGTGAATGAAGGTATGAATTAATTCCGCATTCTATTTTACCAAGACTGTTTTTTCCCTTCTGCTCAACTATGTCATATTTCTAAACCAATAACACAGGAACAACCGGAAATAATCAAGTTCCAAGAAGAGTTCGAACTATTATGAGGCACTGTAATTCTGCAAGAAACCATGTTCACTCATTTCGCTGTCAACAGTTTCATCTACCACCTACAGGAGTCAATAGGAATGCAATACAATTGGAAGAGTTTAGACGAAGACGACAAGAATATGCTAGAAATCGACGATTATCGATGTCTGAAGATCAATTAGCGGAACAAAGAGAGAGACATGGACAGTATCAAAGAAATCGGCCCTCCAATATGAATGCGCAACAATTGGCTGATGAAAGATCGAGAAATCAAAAAAATATGCAGAGTCGAATATCAATAATGAACGAACACCAAATAGCTGAACGTAGGGAGAGACTAAGCCAATATCGAAGGGATTGAAGAGCTAATTGACATTCTACATTAAACGAAGGTATCAATTATCAAAATATTTTCCATAATTCACTTAATCTTCTCATCCTGTCTTTACTCATAACTATTTTTATCTTATAAAGTAGTACGAAGGGTTGATGATAATGATCTTGATAGTGTTGCGATACAATTTACTAATACAGACATCAATGAAAATAATTTTGTTATGAATGAAGGTATGATTTAACACTGCACTTTATTTTTCTTAAGACTACAGAGTTTTATGCACTTTAACCGTACACCTCATGTCTCCAGCATTTGATTTCTTAGTCGTAATAATAATAAACATGCAACATTTCTACCACGCCTACGAATTTTCTTATCATTAAATCACTGTATCAGTACTGTTATTTAATTAGGTGTGTTTGTGGCTAATACAGACAACAGTGAAGAAACTTCTGTTGTGAATGAAGGTATGAATTAATTCGACATTTCATTTTACCAATACTGTTTATTCCTTCTTCTAAACTATGTCATATTTCTAAACAAATAACATAGGAACAACCAGAAATAATCAAGTTCCAAGAAGAGTTCGAACTATTATGCGGCACTATAATTCTGCAAGAAACCATGTTGACTCATTTCACTGTCAACAAGTTCATCTACCACTTACAAGAAGGTGCCCACACTGTGCGGGAAAATTATTTTTTCATGAATCAACTGATTTATTTTGTCAAAAAGGCAAAGTGCAGTTGCCGAGAATAACAGTTCCTCCTGAATTGATGAGCATTTATCTTGATCAGTCCGAAGAAGGAAGAACTTTTAGACAACATATACGTACTTACAATCATATCTTCGCATTTACTTCCATCGGGGTAAATCTTGATGACAGATTTTAGAATAATAGAATGGGTGTTTAAACTTTTCGTGCTCAGAGTGTCATATATCATAAGATTGGTAGTCTTATTCCACATAGTAATTCGAGGCCTCGAAATATGCAATTGTACATATATGATACCGAGCATGAACTTAATAATAGATTAATGGAAAGTGATTTGGTGATTAGGCCAGTTATGGAAAAGCTTCAAAAAATTCTTCATGCACATAATCCATATATCCATAATTTGCAGTGTCTTTCACGACGCTCTATTCTCGACAATTGAAAATTAATACTTAAGGAAATAACAAACCATGTAGGACAATATCATTTGCCTACTTCTTCACAAGTTGTTGCAGTATGGGTTCGAGGGGATAATCCTTATGATTGCAATGAAAGAGAAATTATTTTCAAAACTTATTCCAACCAACTTCACAATGTTCCAGATACTACTGGGTATTATGATCCTCTTCAGTATCCTCTTTTATCACCTTATGGGAATCATGGTTGGGATATCTACATTCATAATAACGGACGAAAAGTGTCATGTAGAGAATATTATGCATTTCGACTTCAGGTATTGACTATAGTTGACTATTTTAATTTATATTTCTTCCTAATCATTAATCAACCTATCAATAATGCTCTAATATATTTGTTGTTAGATTCGTGAAAATGACACATCTGTTTTTCTTCGTGGTGGGCAATTGCTACAACTGTTTTTAGTAGACAACAATGTTAAAATTTCCACACAAAGATTGTGTTGGGTTCGCGATCATCAACATGAAATATGTGCTGAAATGTATCAGGAGTTACAGGATGCACAAGATGCAGGTGAAACAATTGCAGGTAAATTATATATCCTGTATATGATTCGTACGATATGAAAAATATTTTCTACGTAAACCAACTTCCTAAATTTTATACTATTATTATATTTGCTAGGAAATGTAGGTTGTAGAACTGTGCTACCTGCGTCTTATGTCGGAAGTCCCCGAGATATGTACCAGAGATATCAAAATGCAATGGCTTTGGTGCAAAAATATGGCAAACCTGATTTATTCATTACTATGACCTGTAGTCCTGCATTGATTGAAAGTTCCAGTGAATTACTACCTGGGCAGCTTCCACAAGACAGACCAGATTTAACAACAAGGATCTTTCATTCTAAACTTGAAGAGTTTAAAAAAGATATATTTGACAGATGCGTACTTGGGAGAGTCATTGCACATGTACATGTCATTGAATTTTAGAAGCGCGGTTTGCCTCATGCACACATTTTAATCATTCTTGACGATAGAGATAAAATCATTTTTGCAGATGATTACGATGGAATAGTAAGAGCAGAAATTCCAGATCGGGAAGTGGAACCTGAACTATACGAAACTGTGTTGAGACATATGATTCATGGATCTTGTGGTCATTTGAATTCTAAATCAACTTGTATGAAAGATGGAAAATGCAAAAAAGAATATCCCAAGCAGTTTGCACCGACGACTTTGCAAGGAGAGAACTCATATCCCATATATCGCCGACGAGATACTGGTCAATATATCTCTCGGAGGGAGAACTCCAATCAATTAATCGATAATAGATGGGTGGTTCCTTACAACCCATTTATGTTGAAAAAATGCAATTGTCATATTAATATTGAAATTTGTTCGAGTATAATTTCTGTTAAGTATATCTATAAGTATGTTTACAAAGGATCCGGTCGTGTGTCTTTCAGATCCGACCAGGTGATGCTACAGATGAAATATCACAATATGTTGATACCCATTGGGTATGCCCGCAAGAAGCCGCCTGGAAAATATTTGATTTTCCTATGACTCGAATGTATCTATCAGTTCTCCCATTGCAAATTCACTTGCCGAATCGGCAACAAGTTTTATATTATGCTCATCAGTCAATAGAGAATGTACTTACTGATGAACGAATGCAAAAAATGATGTTGACAGAGTTCTTTACGAAAAATAATGAAGATCCTGAAGCAAGAAAATATTTGTATAGGGAGTTTCCAGAGCATTATAGGTATGAATTATCGAGACATTTTGGGTAATTCACTTCATCTTCTTAGAATATATCTTTACTGGTAACATTTCTTTGCTTTTTAATTATTGTTAACATCTACGTATTTAGGTGGAAGAACAAAGAACAAAAATGGAGAAAGAGACAAAATAGTATTCGTCAAATCGGTAGGATATATGCAATTTCTCCTCGAGAAGGTGATCGATACTATTTAAGGATGTTGCTAAATCATGTTAGAGGTCCACTATAATTTGACCACTTGCTTACTGTAAATGAGATCAGATATCCAACATTTAAGCAAGTGGCTGAGGTGTTAGGTTTGTTGGAGAGTGATAATAGCATCAGCAGTTGTCTTTTAGAAGCATCTAATACTCATATGCCATCAGCTCTAAGAAGACTTTTTACAACACTAATAATATATTGCGAGCCATTTGGAGTAAGACAACTCTGGGACCAATTCAAATTATATATGTCCGAGGATTATTCATCTGCAAGCAACTTGAGTGGACTATGTGAAGTACGATTGCTGAAAGAACTTAACGGTCTCTTAAACCAATATGGCAAGAGCATTGATGATTATGACTTACCTGTAATCAATGTTGATGAAGAGGTCGATATCCCGCAATTGATAGAAGATGAGAAGTCAATACCTGTTTCAGATGAAGATTTATTCGAAATAGAAAAACTTAATGTGAAACAGAAGTATGCATTCAATCTTATCACAGAAGCAGCCGTTAATGGGGAGAGTAAAGTCTTTTTTGTTGATGGTCCTGGAGGCACTTGAAAGAAATTTCTTTATCGCTGTATTTTATCTTTTTTGCGTCATAGAGGTCATATAGTATTAGCAACGACATCCTCTGGAATAGCTTCTATAATGATGCCGGGAGGTTGTACAGCACACTCAAGATTCAAGATTCCTATAAAGTTATGTTCCACTTCATCATGTATGATCTCTATCCAATCTGATGAGGCCAAACTTTTACGTCTCTCAAATGATATCATTTGGGATGAAGCAACTGTAATACCCTAAAACTTTATTTTAATAAAAATATTATTTTTTCACGTGTTGTGCACATGCAAACTTCATGTGTATATTATTTATTTATTTTATAAGAAATCTTATTTTTGTATGAACAATTATTTTCCTTTATTTTTCTAAAAAGCCTATTTCTAAAAGCCTAAAACACTAATTAATTGTTTTAGCCCACTTTAATTAATTATTAATTTGTTGTTTTGGCCCACAAGCCTAAGCCCACTATTTCTGAAGCCCACTAATTTAATTAATCAATTAAATGGCCACACTTGTCATGTAGAGACAAATGGTGAACATTTGATTAATTAAAATTGTACAAACTTCTACATAGGGGACTAGGTGGCACGTGCATGCACGTAGTATGCAATGCACACCTTTTGGGCCGGTTTGTGATGGGAGTTATGGGAGTGTGGGTAAGTGTGCATGGGTGGTTACTTAGTGTATGGGTAGTTGCTATAACTCCTACTCCTATCCTAGCCTTCCATTCTATAACCATCCATTGAATCCTAGCCCTCCAATCTACTCTAAAATTAGTATAAATACCCCTCCTATTTATTTGTATTTTACACTAGTAATCTATTGGAAGAAGAGAACAATTATATAGAAGATTTATATTAGTGTGAGTTGAGTGTGAGTGTTCCCCTATTGGAGGCCGGCTAATCAACCCCATCTTGGAGCTTTCGATTTTGGCAAGGAGCAAGGAGAAGAGTTCGTGCATTGCAATCTAGGAGGAGAAGAGTTCGTGCATCGCAATCTAGGAGGCTCTAGGATTTTTTTTTCTTAATTGGGTTTTTTTCAAAAGGTGTGTGTTTCTCATGACTTCTAAAGTAGAAATCATGCTAGGGAGGAAATTGAATTGTTATTATGAGTTACTAGTTGAAATGAAATGCATGCTTGCCTAAATAGAAGGGAATTGAGAAATTAACAAATATGTGTTGATTGATTACTATATTTATTAATTATTTGTAAAGTTAATGTTCTCGTTATTTCTAATGTTAGTATGCAAAATATGTCCTAAATGTGAACTATGTGGTTTAACTAGTAAAAGACTAACATCATGTTTATGGATTAAAGTGCTAAAGTAGAATGGTGTGTTAAAGATGAATTGATAGAATAAATTATTAAGAAATTATTGGTAATAGATGCCATGAAATTTCCCATTGCTATTTATGCCAATAGAATAAACGAAAAAGAATGTATTTTTGCAAACAAATGATCGAATGCATCATGTGTAATTAATTAATAAAACAGAAGTTCTTATAAAGCAAATGATCATTGTGAAATACGGGTTTGCTGTAAATTTTTAAGTAGATTGTGATCTGGAAAGTTATGTTTCAAAAAGAGAAAAAATTATATTTTTAGACTTGAAAAACCCCGCAGCACAGCCGACTGTCTATATGTAACAGTCGATTGTCCTGGTCATTTTGATTTCCGAGTTGAAAAAATATCGCTGAGCAGTCGACTGATCACATTTAACAATCGACTGGCCTGATCGTTATTTTTGATTATAAAAATCATAGCGGAACAGCCGACTGTCCATATGAGACAGTCGACTCCTCTGATTATTTTATTCTCGAGCTTTAGAAACTCGCAGAACAGCCGACTGGTCATGATTAACAGTCGACTGCCCTGAAGTTTCAAATAATATCTGTATCGTGGGAGAAAATCTCTATGACCTGAGGCATTGTATAAGTGAGACCGTTTTTACAAAAGGAACTCTTTTGATTATTAACTTAATTTGTTTCTTTAAGAAATTTCGAATGGATTGTTTAAGAAGTTAAAATGAGATTTTGGGTAATGAGAAATTTGAAAGGTGTGAATTGTGAAACAATTGAAATGTGAACTGTAGATTTGGAATGGATTGAAATAGAATTATGTGAGCTTATAAATTAGTGAATGCGACATGTTTGAAGAATTTCAGTTCCCAAGTATATATGCATTGAATTATTGATTGTGATGAGTTATGAAAAATGTGAATACATGAATACTAAGCTTTTAAAACATGAATGGTGGTTAATCATGAAAAGCTCTTATGGGTATGACATTGTAATTATGAGTTGAAATTGAGAATTAGGGTATAGCCAAGCCTTATACCGGCAATGAAAGAAATGAGAAAATGATATTTTGAAATGAGAAGACCAATATTTGGGTCATGTGAATTAAATGAATAAGACCGGTATAGTGGAAGTGCTACACTCTAAGAGTTGATTTTATTCATGATTCAATTAAACTAAGGATTAGATACATAGTGAAGATGTGATGAAAGTAAGAGAAAAACATTGAGTATGAGGGCCATTGGATTGGCGGCATGAGAGTATTCAGAAGTTGTCTTCACGGTGCGTCGTGACATGACGTGGATACTGCTCCAGAGTACCGTCCCGGTGGCGACGCTCGTGGGATGTTTGGTGACTGCGGGTGGTGTCATGTCCCATGACGGAGGCTGAATTGACCACAGGCTGTCTTCACGATGCGTCGTGACATGACATGGGATTCCCCTCCAGGCTGTCTAGACATGAGCTCGTAACTCATAGAACATCTGGGATACTTACCGTAGTTACAGTAGTAGATTAAGTCATGGCGAGGGATTGAACCCTACAAGATGAAGAACGATTAAGGGCTTGCCCTCAGACCTATGTAGTATGGGATGCATAGAATCCGAACAAGTGTGCATTAGTGTCATATATCATAATAATTGCATTAAGGACTAAGTGCACATTTACAACACGACATCAATAGGATAGTCCCTTTAGCTTTGTTTGTGAGAAGTTTGTGGTTGTTAAGAAATGAGAATCGTTATACTATTTCCGGCATAGAGAGGATGGCCGTGTATAATATTTCGTCAGTTGAATGAACTGACGCGCCCACAGTTTTATATGCAGGATAAAGATGATTGACAATTGAAGTATACATGCTGCGCAAGACTGATTCAAATGTTGTTTCATGTAATTTATTGTAATGTTGCTTCCGCTGTGATAATGTACAAGTGTAAATGTAACTCTGATGAAAGAAGTGTAAAGATCCTGTGGAATCTCGAATTCAGTTGTATTTTGGAATTTAGGGTGTTACAGCAACAATGACCCAACATCATGCTTTTGAGTCTTTAAACAAGAAAATGAAAGATATAATGGAAAATGAATTGCCATTTGGAGGAAAAGTTATGGTTTTAGGTGGAGATTTTCAAAAAATTCTTCCAGTTGTGCAATATGGTACAAAAGCACAAACTATTGACTCATGTATAGTTAACAGTACAATTTGGAATGATGTAATTGTTGTTTGGTTGACAGAAAATATGCAAGCCAAGGAGGATTCTGATTTTTCCAACTATCTCCTACGCATTGGCGATGGAAATGAACCATATGTTGAGGGTGAAATGATTAGAGTGCCAACTGATATGGTTATTCAATGGGAAAGTGAAAAATCATTACAACAATTTTATCGACATAGTTTTCCCTTCGTTGAGCTCTAATGCACATGATAGGAAGTACATTACTGATAGAGTTATGCTTACTTTGACTAATCAATCTGTTGACCAAATTAATGATGGTATAATACGTTTATTTCCTGGTGATGAACAAACATATTTTTCGTTTGACACAGTTGAGAATGATACACATAATTTATATCAGCAAGAATATCTAAATTCTATTGCGCCTGGAGGACTTCCACCACATAAGTTGACACTTAAAGTAGGTGCTCCAATCATGCTTTTGAGAAATATTAATCCAAAAATTGGTCTTTGCAATGGGACGAGATTAATTTTTAAAAATTTTACTCCAAATTTAATCGATACAGAAGTAGTGACTGGTCATTGCTATGGTACAAGAGTATTTATTCATCGGGTCCCTCTTAAGCCTTCGAAAAATATAAGGATGCCCTTTGCACTCATAAGGAAGCAATTCCCAGTACGACTTAGTTTTGCCTTGACAATCAACAAGTCGTAAGGACAAACAATTCCATGTGTTGGTGTGTATCTTCCGGATCATATATTCAGTCATGGAAAATTATAAGTTGCTCTTTCTAGGGGAGTTTCAAGATCTACTACGAAACTTTTAATCAGGAATGGACATCTAGCAAGTCGGCAAGGCACCTATACAAAAAATGTTGTCTACAAGGATATATTGACGAAATGCCATGGGACTTCAAATTAAATGGTATAAGGCATTTTATTTAATTTATCTATTTTTGAGTTGTCCACTTGGAGTTGTCCATTTTTTTTATCTATTTTTTTCTTTTGATTGTTTTATTTGTTTTATATTTCAATAGATTCCCTGTGGATGATCATAGCACTATGAAGTCAGTTGTTCAGTACTTCCAGGAGACTTATGGCTTCAATATTCAACATATAAACTGGCCATGCCTACAAGTCGGTAACTCACAGACACCAAATTATCTGCCAATGGAGGTATGTTGTTAAATTCTTTGTCTCGACTATGATTTTAGTTGGGCATAGTCATTGACGAAATGGCTGCTCTTCAAGCAGTGGACTCAATGTAATAAGCCCTTATTGTTAAATTTTACCTTGATTAAGAATTATTTTTATATTTACAATGGTGGGATTTTTTTATGAATGAATATTCAGCTGGAGTTCTTTGACCCTCAGATATCGTCGACGGCCTCGATGATTGGTTGTGAGAATCAAATGTGCTCTGCCGCTCTCCAGGGTGGAGAGGCATTGTGCTCTGCTTCGGATTCTTCGAGCTAACAGTGTTCCTACTCTTTCCAGTATGGTGATGGAAGTGGCTCATCAGGGTACTATGTTTCTGATGCTATGTATTTTGATACGGTTATTGATAATGAGCAGACTGCCATCTCATCAGCTACCATCCTTTTTGGGTATAAATGATTTGCATGAATTTCTTTTTGTGATTTTGGACTGTTTTTTCAAAAAAAAAAAGAAAGAAAGAAAAAGAAACCTATAGTGTGCACTACAGTCATAAGTAAATGCGCTTAGTCTACCTTTCTGGCTTATTTATGCCCAAAATGAATACTGCATTTGCCTAGGCATGCCCAGTTTATCTACCTCCATTAGTATACAAAAATTTCATTGACGAATCCATTCGCATGGTAAGATTTATATATATTGACTCTTTTTTAATTAATAGTTATACCATCTCAATGTAGGTTGTTACTGCAGATTTTCTTCATCTTGGCTAAATGACTAGAAGCGTTTGTTAAAGTTTAAGGAATGGAAGTGATGCTGTTTAAGGAATGGAAGAGTTTGCTCATCTCTTAGATAAACTAGTAAGTTTGAAACGATCGTAGATAAACATGATATAGGATCTAAATAAGTACAGTGGGCTCAAATAATTTATCTTTGAAAATAATAGAAATGGTAGGAGTCAGGGTTCAACTTGCCCCTTTCCTCCACTCTAAACTTGCTAACCTTGCTTTTTACCCATTATTTATTATTTTTATTTTTATTATATCAGGGTGTCTCTGCAGTTGGTGCATTTTATGATCTACTTAGCCACCCCAGCCTAAATGTTTTGCATCCTGAAGAAAACAAGCAAGTTGCTCCAATTGAGCTGTGCCCCATCCTTAAAACATTGTACAAAATATTAATCAAAAGGTTAATTTCTATGCCCTCCTATTTTTTGTTAGGGTTCTTTATGAAGACTAAGATATGTATGTTTTCTTATAGAGAGCTTTCGACAGAAGGAATTCTGCAAGCATTAAGAGATGAAACCATGAATGACCCTTGAGATCATATTGAGATAGCACAGACCCATGGTTTCTACAGACCATCACTGCTTGGCCAATTTTGATTCAGGATTTTTAGAACAACGGAAACCGCTCTTTACGTCGCTTGCCTTTTTATTGATTTGTTTATTTTATGAAGGTAGTTGGGGCTAAATGCTATAACAATTGTATCATGGTCTATGTAGAATTTTCATTCTATTAATTTGAATTGACCTCTATATTTCGGATTGTTTTTACTGTTAAAACTCATATATAAAGTCATGTTAAACTTTGATAGATTCACCATCTTTTGTAGAATGTTAATAAACAAACGGTAGTTGCGATGAAAAAAAGTAATGCCACGAGTTTTCACTATTTTTTGCACAGGCATTGCTTTTTTCCTTTATTTTCGGAGGTAAACTTGACTGTCTTCTTTAATTGCTGGTTTCTTTGTTTTTAATCTCATATGTAAATTCGAATGGCGGAAAAATTCATCTTCCAATTCACAGATTGTAAATTTGAGCCCCCTGCAGATTTTTTTGATTGATCGTAGATAAACTATTAAGTCAATTATTTTCAATAACATTGATAATTTTGTATGTTCATGATTAGTAGTTGGTAGTTGTGGTATGGAAATCTGTTTTAATTCACTGATTGTGTCCAGTTGATGCTCTCTAGAGTTTGGTTGGAACCAAAGTTGAAAACAGAATTTTAAATAACTATGTAACAATGGGAGGAACAAGAGGAGATGGTAGAAAATTATTGAATTTTGAAGGGAAATGGATAATACATGCAATTGGGATGCCTATGCAGCTCAGGCAAATGCTAGAGCAGTATATGATGTTTAAATAGTATGGAGGGTTGCGTATAGCTTGCTTGGTGTATTTGATGGAATGACAATTCACAAACAACGCTAGATGCTATATGCTAATATAGAAATTGAAACAATTATATTAGGAATATGGAGCAATATAGATATATTAGAGTGTCACTTTGATTTCCTACTTGAGGTACAAACTATGCAAGAGTGTAAATGTAGATGTTGGACTACACCTTAGGGTTCCTTTTTTTAATTTAGGATCAAACTAAGAGGAGTAAGAAACTAAGAGGATTAAGGAATGATACAGAATTAGTCAAAAGGTTTGAAATGAGTTTCGTATCATGTCTGATATTATTTTATGCAAGAGCCAAGAAGGGAGAAATGTGTACAGTACAATGACATTGTTGTGAGAAAAAAATGCTTTAACTAACAATGTAGTAAGCATTATCAGTGAATTATATTATCTCTTGGATTTGTGTCTATTGAACGTTCCTTACAACTCTTCCATTTCCCCCTTTTACTTCTGGACTTTCCCGACACTGTAGGATAATTTAGTGGATACTAACTGGTTCTTTGGGTTGTAGGAACTTAACAAGTCTTCTGAACTTGGCATTTATTTTTTGGGAATAATTTAGATAAAAACTTGAGGTAAACCATTGGCAAATGTATAATAGAGAAGAGATTTGTGTACATGACTGGCACTATTTTAATGAAATGCTTGCTTAGATGATGTTGATTATGATGATTCTCTTATCAGGATCTGGCTTAGTTGACTACTTGATCTTATACTGTTACTGAATCAGTATTTTCTTTTTGTGGTTCTGTAAGCACAGTTGCATTCAAGCTATCCAAGAGAAAGGTCGACGATAATTTGTAGGCTCTTCATGTGCTCCTTTTTGGAAGGAAAACTAATGTAAAGCTCTCGAACCTGAGACATCCATTTACTCATACATCTCTACTATTATTAAGCAAAACCCCAGTTAAGCGTCTTTTTACTATCATGCCCCCATATACATAAAAGCTAATATATATATATATATATATATATATAAGGTTAATTCTGTCAATTTCCTCAAAAATCGAAACCGTCTCTTCCTCTCCCTCCATCGAATCCACACTACCTCAAAAATTGAAACCGTCTTTTCCTCTCCCTCCATCGAATCTGTCTCTTGCTCTCCCTCTAAGCTGCATACATACTGTAACATAAACCCCTTTAAAAGCAGCCAAAAAGACAAAACTGTGAATCAAAGAGCCCACACAAATAAATAACTTTTAAACTCTACGAAATCCGCATCTTTCTAGGTGTGTGTTTCTATATATATATATATACATCTCTAATATTATAATGATGGAGTTTCTGCTATATATATGCATTTGTAGACATAATCATTTAGAAAAGTGTCACTCATACAAAATAAAAGTTTGTGCAACTAGAAATAATTTGTAAAGAGTATGTATGTGTAAATGGATGTCTCAGGTTTGATGACAAGTTACGTATTATTATTAACCCTATAAAAAATAATAAATAAATTTTTAATTAAAACGTGCACCGCACGTGCTGTTTACTAGTATTCTTAAAGAGAGAACAGTAGGAACTTTACCCAGTAACACTGTAACAAATTCCGAGGAGCATGTCAAAGCAATAAAGCTAAGAAGCGGGAGAACAATTGAGCAGCCAGAAGAAGAAATTGCCGACCAAAATGTGGTTCGAAAGCAAAGTGAGATCGAGCAAATTGTGAAGGAACAAATGCGGCAAGTGGCCAATCACCATTCTAAGAAGGATAAAGGAGTTTCAAGCCAAACAATTTCAGGGGAGTTTAATTCTGACACTTATCCTAATTCACCTAGTGATCCACCTATTCATTTTCCACAAAGACATAAAAAGAACAATCTCGAAAATCAATTTTCTAAATTTTTAAATATTTTAAAGAAATTGCATATTAATATTCCTCTTATTGAAGCTTTGGAGAAAATGTCTAAATATGCTAAATTTTTTAAGGATATTTTATCAAACAAGCAAAAACTGGAAGAACATGAGACGGTGTTGCTAACCGAAGGGAGTAGTATAATTTTAAAAAAGAAGTTGCCTCCTAAACTTAAAGATCTAGGGAGTTTTACAATTCCATGCACTATTGGAATAATTTTCTTTTGATAAGGCATTATGTGATTTAGGAGTAAGTATTAATCTTATGCCTTATTCTGTTCTCATGAAATTAGGTATTGGAGAAGCAAAACCTTCCACATCTCATTGCAATTGGCGGAGATATCTATCAAGTACCCAAGAGGAATAATTGAAGATGTTTTGGTAAAGGTAGACAAGTTCATATTTCCAGCTGATTTCGTAGTGCTTTATATGAAGGAAAATGAACAAATTTCGTTTATTTTGGGACAACCTTTTCTAGCTACGGGGAGAGCATTGATTGATGTTCAATAAGAAAAACTTATTTTAAGGGTTGAGGATGAGCAAGTAATGTTTGATGTTTTTAAATCCATGGAGGTTGCTGCTGAAGCTCATTCATGTTTTCAAGTTTGTGAAACTAATCTGATTGTGGGAGAGACACATTGAGCGGAAGTTGAAAAATTACCAATTAAAGTGTGTCCAACAAATTTAGCAATTCTTGAATCTAAGAAAGAAAAGATTTTAGAATACGTTTAAGTTGCACCATCTATTCATCCATTTTCTCAGCTAAAATTCAAAGAGGTGGGGATATCAAAGACACCATCTTCAAGAAAAAAATGACTCGAACTCGAGCTTGAACCCAATCCCACCTAAAGAGAAGTATTAAAAAAGATGTTCTTATGTTGTTGGATCTTTGCGTTACATAACCATATCAGTCACCATATCTGGATAAAGACTTAAAACTTAGCACTTCTTGGGAGGCAACCCATGCTTTCTTGTGCTGCATTTAGATAATATTTTCCCTTTAGTTTATTTTAATTTTAATTTTTGATTTTATTTTATAGGTGCATGAGTTTGGAAGTTGTCGGGTGGAGATATTTTCTACACCCACATTGATGGCTGTTTTTTAGCTTGATGGAGTCAGAATCTGGAAAAATGTTTCAAAGAGAGATCGTAGGAAATTTTCTTAGCTTTCCAGACAAAGAATCAGGATATTTGGACATCTACAGCTCCAGATATCACTGAAACAATGAACGTCACACGTGCAGAATTTTAACACAAATCAAGGGAGAAATTCTAAACTTTTCGCATTCTTTTTGTTTTTGTTTTTCTTTTCCCATTGAGGACAATGTGATATTCAAGTTTGGGGTTGAGGGTAAATATTCTTTTTATATATTTGAAAAGAAAAAACAAAACAGAGTACTACAATTAGGCTTATCATTAGACTTTTGAGTTTTTTATTTTGCTAAAGCATTGAAATAATTTTTTTTAGAATAGACAATATCTTACAAAGCAAGATTAAGTATACTTATTTACTTTAGGGTTATTGAATTTCAAAATTCCTTACACAATTGTGACAGTCATGTGATTGTACATAGAAAAAAAATGTGATGCTTTTTCTTGTGATTACCTCCTTTGATCTAGTCCTAAACAGATTTTAAGTAAATAGTGTGAAAAAAATAAAAAAACAAAAAAATAGAAAAATTATATGAATAAATTTCTATCTACTCCAATGTTTTGAGTTGCTTAGTAACCAGGGGTATTCATCATCAATGTTTACTTTTACGTCAAACGGCAACTTGAAATATGAGTATGCAAAAGCACTCTAACTTGTGACTTGTTGAGTAACCGGGTGAATTCATCACAAATGTTTACAATCGCGTCAAAAGGCCAGTGACAACTTAGAGAAGAGTATAAAAAAAACTCTAGTTTGCTGCTCGGTTTGTAGTAGTGAAAAGGGGTAATCATAGATGGAGTTGTTACATGCTATAATTACATTAATTGCATGACAAATATAATTGAGTTTGGAATTATGAATGAATAATTGCACTGGAGAAAGTGAGTATGCTCAGTTTTTCTTTATGTGCTATTGTTTATATTTTAAATGAAATTTTGGTGCTTGCATGATAAGATCTCTTTGGTTGATGAGTTGAGCCTATTATTGATTATTATTCCTTTATTCATGGTTTTACTTTTGCTCGAGGACAAGCAAAATCTTACGTTTGAAGGTATTTGATGTGTCTAATGTGTCTAATTTATATATATATATTTGTACTCATTTACCCATAAAAATTGTTTGTATTCGTCTATCTTATTAATAATTTATCTTATTTTCATAGATTTCAGTTAATTAATTATTTTTGAAGGAATATAATTTTTTGATGCAAAAGGTGAAGATTTTTGGTAAAAATCAACAAACAAAACAAGGAGAGTGATTGATTAATTTTTATTGATTTTTTGAAATTTGAATTTTAAAATTTGGCCATGTGAAAAGCAAAATAGAAATTTTAATTATCAATAGAGGTGAAAATGAAATAAACAAATTTAAAGGGGTTTAATTGAGCTATTGTGATTATTAGTTAGCTTAATTAATTTAAACTTATTAATTCTATTTTTATTTTCAAATCCTAAATTCTGATTTTATTTTTGTTTGTGTGCAGCACGCGCATCAAGAAAGAGAAAGAGAAGAAAAAGAAGAAATAAATAAAAAGCAAATTTGAAAAAGGAAAGAAATAATGGAATATGTGGGGTCATGTGCAAAAGAAAACCCTACTAACCCAGGTTCGGATCCCTATAAATACAGCAACCCAAAGCAAATCAAAGACACTTAACGATAGAGGGAGAGCGGCGGCTGATCTCTTATTAAAAATAAAAAAATTAAAAAAATGATTATAGAGAAGCAGCAGAACGACATCAGCAAAGAAAAGGAGAGAGAGGGATGAAAGAGACTGGGTCTGTGGGCTTTCGCACGGAAATCGAGGAAAAGAATATAGAGAAGGAGAAGACAGAGGGTGCTGACGTGGGCGGCACAGTTCGAGGCGCGAAAATCGACGGAGGAAAGGAGAGAGGAGAGAGAGCTTTCCGGCATGGAATTCGAAGCTTCAATTTTTTCCAAAAAATCTGAGTTCTTTTTGTCTCTCTTCTCTTTTTCTATTTTTATTATGCAATCAAATTCTATGTTTGTAAGTTGTAAATTTATTATGAACTAATTTTATTCTTCTAGGGCTTTGATGTAGCCTAGTTTTGAGAACACAATTTTAATTTCATATTATTTTTCTATTTTTCCATGGATGTGTGTTTGATTTTTGTTCTTAATGCTTAAAATTGTTTGGCCAACTCTTGTATGACCTATTAAATTATGGAGAGGCCGAACTGCTAATTAGTGATTTCGAATTTATAAAATTAAACACCGTTACAAGAGCGAACCGCTGTTAATGTGATCGTGAAGAAATCCATAGATTTTAATGAATTTTCAATTAGTGCATGAACTATGACAAATAATTAGTTGAGGATATTTTTTATATTGATTGAGAGAGAATATTGAATAATTTGGAGATTTTGGTCTACAACTTGGAAAAATAATCTTTTTATTCACATGGAGTTATAAATTGTATGGGATTAACTAGGTGAAATCTAACGCCTTAGAAATAATTTTGCTATTAACAAACAACCAATTTCAGATTCTGCTCCTTTTAATTAATTTAGTTAGTTCTTTAGATCTTTAGAATAATTTAGTTGCTATTTTTTATCAACTTTTCGATCTTCCAAATAGTAGTTGATCTAGTAATTTTGGTACTCGATAAAATAATTAGTTCTTGTGGGTTCGACACTCTTTTCACTTAACTATACTACTTGTTGCGATTTTGTGCACTTGCAAATATATCACATCAGGTATGTGATCCTGTAACCCCTGTTTCCCCAAATACATGTTTTCTGTGTATTTTCGGTATTTAAAATTTTCATAAATTATTTTTACTGCTTTCAATTTCTTTTGTCAAATTGTAATATTGGATCTCCTATTAAAATCTGTTTTCGATTAATCATTTTATTTGTAACTATTTCTATATTTTTATATTGTAACAAAATTCGTATTTTTTTTATATTATTACACTTATTATTATTATTTCTATTATTATTATTACTATTATTGTTTTATCATTTTCTTATTAGTATTATTGTTATTATTGATATTTTTGACTGGTTATTAAAAATCCAGTTTTATTTACTAACTGTATTTGTAGTATTTTAAATAAATTCTATTTTGTAATGCCAATTACATTTTTTATTATAAACAATATTTTTATAGGTTATTTTAATTTTCTATTGAATTTTAAAAAAAAATCTAATCCATTTTAAAACCCTATTTTCCCTATTGGATACCCATACCCATTTAACTCTCCCCAAACCCAACTACCCTAACTGCACCCATACCCGTTAGCCTATTCTACCCATTTAAACCCTATCAGCCGCCCTATAACCCTAACTCCTACATTTATTCACCCATTCACCAATACATATATTTACCCTGCTTTTCCCCTAACCCTAAAACATGTTCATCTTATACCCAATTAGCCACCCTCACCCCTGTGCCTCCTGAGCTTTTCCAACTCCCGCCTTCTCCCTCTCCGGCGTGCCCTGGTGTCACAGCGCCCTCCTTCCCATCCCCATGCGTGCCCTGCCTCCCCCACAACAGCAGTGCCCGCCAGCCTGTCGCGACCTCCTGCACTGCCCTCAGCCTAGTCGCTCCACCGCAGCGCCTTCAGTCATCAATGACAGCAGCGTCGTCAGCCCTCCTCTCCGCAGCCTCCTCGCCTTGCAGCAACGCCGGCGACCACCATCCCCCTGCCAACTTCGCAACAGCCAACAACAACCAGTCGCACCCTCGTCGTTGTTTCCCTCTGACGCAGACAGACAGCGAGTAGCAGCACCTTGCTGTCCATCGCCGTTGTGCACCCCACCGCTGCTCCTCTGGTGTGCGTGTGTTGTTGGTTCGCTGTCGTGCATTTGTTGTTCATGGTTTTGTGTTCGTTGCTCGTTGGTCGTGTGTTTGTGGGTTTTGCTCGCTTTTGCAGTTCATGTGTGCATTGAGTTCGTGCCCGGAAATCCATTTTCGTTATTCGTGCTTTTGTGTCGTTTCTGTCGTCGTCTCTCAGGCAAGTAACTTGTATTCTTTTCTTTGTGTAATACAAGTACTAAATACCGCCTGTAGTGTAGTTGGGTTCTAGAGACAATTCGTGTGTAAATCCTATGTTATATATTGTCTCTATTGTGTTGATTCGACCATAGATGCCTCACGACATACATGACATGAAACAACTATGGATGACCACATTTTTGATGTATATATGCATGCTATTTGTGATATCATGTGCTTGATGTGTTATTCGTGCTATATTTGTCGTGGACTTACAAAATACCCTATACCATGTTGTTTGGACTTCTAGTACACTATATTCCATGTTTGGGTTGATTTGGATGAGTTTTACATGAACTAGATGATTTTATGTTCGAAGAATAATTATGTATTTCCTATTACCCCGTTGTCATTGAGTATTTTAGACCCTATTAAGGTCAGTATATGAATTTTATTTGTGAATAAGATTTGTAGAGAATTCTGTCTACTTTCCAACCCTTCTGACAGATCTTAGTTTCATTTTACGAGTTGTGAGTTATGTCTATTTTACTAAAGAGGTGTAGAGAGATTTTCAGATTTTATTTTCTATGAATTCTGAAGAGTAATCTATTTTTATCATAATGTTAAAAGTATTATTTTGATCCAATATTTTGCACAATACAACTACACCTAATTGGGATTAACCTTGATTTTTCATGGATTTATTTGATGAGTTTTACAAGCTATTCTATACCCGTAAACAACTACTATACTAGCAGATTTTTCTTACTATTCAGTAAAGAACCTGATTTTCGACCTAATTCTACTTGCTTTCTATAAAATATTTGTGAATTTGAAAGTTATCCTGCTATGTCTATTTTATCACCCTTTTGGCGGATTTGGATTTTGTTTTATGGTTTGTGAGATACTGCTGTTTTCGTACTGCAGTGTTTATAAATCCAGATTTACAAAACTACTGCATCTTCATGTTTTCTGATTTGTTGAATAAACTATTTGTATTGAAAAATTATGAAACTTTATTTTCTGTTACTGCAAGTACTACGGAATACCCCAGATTTTTCGTGGATTTAATCAGTGAGTTTTCTTGCTGTTTTCCTATTCTTGAATACAAACTTCTGATTTCTGGCTGAACACGTTTTCTGGATACAAGCCTGTTTTGACTCCTGTTGTTGTGAAATACCATTTGACTTATATATATTTGCTGGATTCTGCCGGGAGTCTATTTTCCATATTCTTTGACGGATCCAGGTTTGTATGTTTGTAACAACGGAAATTCCACATTTAGTGTAGTACTGTCTTGCTGTCCTAAACTAGAGTTTTCGTTGTCATATCCTGTTATGTGTTGTTTATCACCTGTACATATTTATTCTTCATCCTTTACCTGTTACTTGTTTATGACATGATATTCTTGCTCCGTTTTGTGACACGTGCATGCCTATTTAATAATAATAACAAGTAATCAAGCCGGGGTTAAGGGAAAGACCTTAGTAGTAGATAATATAGGTATGTGTACTCAGAAGGGGGCATGTGATCCCATTATCTTTTGCCATGTTTCATGCTTGCATGATTTATGCCTATTATTATAATATTCTGCCATGAACTCACGATTACATGATTCATGCCTGTTATTATTATATTATGCCATGAACTCACGACTACATTATTCATGCCTGTTATTAGTACCTGTTGCCATGTTTCATGACTACATGATTCATGCATGTTTCTGTTGCCACGATTTCACTACGTGATTCGTGTCTGTTTACCTGTTACTTGTTACTTGACTTGATGCCTAAGTACACGGCCCTATAGAAACCCACCACTAGGCCTAAACAAATTTGCATATATGTAGCAACCATGTACTAAAAACTGGGATGCATGAAGTGCTACCTAGATAGTAATAATACAAGACTTGTCATACATGATATCTATTACATGATACATGTACATGATACTTGACACATGTTTACCTGTATACCTGATTACATGTTTACCTGTTTACCTACTTGCATGATACTTGACATCTGTTACATGTTACCTGTACCTTGTTGCATATCACATTACTTGATTTTGTTCATGATTCATGCTAGTTAATCTATTTTTTTATCATGCCTATTCCATGCTGTTTGTTATTCTTTCCCATGTACTTGTGTCATCCACTACAAGCAGCCCGTAACTTGCATTGACGGGCGTTTTGTTTTCTTTTTTCTCTTCCTGCAATTTGTTAAATTGTAGATTTTGGAGACTGGTTGCCAGATGGTGTTGGTGACATGAGATACTAGCTGCTGGAGTTTTGCTATTATTATTTATTGTTGCTTATTTTGAAAATTTGTATTTTGCTACTTGGATAATTTGTACTGGGCAATGTGACCCAGAATATTGACTTGTCCAGATTTGATTTATTTGAGATTATAATATTTTGGTTTCAAGTAAATTCCTGTTGGTATTTGATTCATATATGCGTGCTTGGTTGACTTTTCTTGCTTCCGATTCTGATTATTCTTGTGAAATATTGTAAAGATCCTGACAGCTTATGGATGATGAAAATTATTCATTGGGCTTAGTCATGTATCCGTATTCTGTATTTTCTTTTTAGAAAGTGGGGCATGTCAAATCCATGGTGATGCTTCGCATCAGGATTTTGGGGGCGTTATGATGGAAGAAGGGAAGGTGATAGCCTACGGGTCGAGGCAGCTCCGGCCATATGAGAAGAATTACCCCCCACATGATTTGGAGCTAGCTGTAATAATAGTGACATTATTTTTAGGGAGCAAAAGTGGAGATGTATACCGATCACAAGAGCCTGAAGTATATATATCAGCAGAAGAATTTGAATGTGCGATAGAGTCAATGGCTGAAAGTTTTGGAGGACATTAGCCAGAAATCATGTGCCACCCTGGGAAACCTAATGTGGTGGCAGATGCACTTAGAAGGGAAAAGAGTTTAGCTACATTAGTTACAACAAGGAAGAAGCTAGAGTACAAGATAAAATGGGCCAGTATCAAAGTGGTTAAACTACTGCCAAGGTTGAAGGAGCGAGTTAAGAAAAGCTAGGAAGGAGATGCAGACATTCAAGTGCTTTAAGGAGAAAATAAATGTAAGGAAACTCCTTGGGTTCAGTATAAAAGAAGAATTTGTTGTGGTTCGGGGAAAGATTGTGCATGCTGAAGGGAAGAAATCATCAAGGCGGCACACACTACATTACTTACAGTTCCCCTGGGGAGTTCCTTGTTGTACCAAGACATAGCCAAGTTTGTGGCTAGATGTACTTACTTTTGGGTAACCCTGTGATGAAGTCCATACTGATATTCTCTTACTTTAATTCCAGAATGGGTAATGGTTGTAGCAATCCAGTGCATCAAATCCATGAAAATAGCTGGAGCACTCGTCACTCTGAACGGCATTACCAAGAACTCGTAGTGACCATGTCGAGCCCTAAAGTCCATATTGCAAGAGTGAATACCGAGATTAGTTCAGACACATGAAAAATCATAATCATAAGTTGAAATATGCAACTGTATGATTTATGATCATTCCACTACCCAAACTAAATCCGATTCTAACTGGGGCATCAAAGTCTAATTTCCTGCTTGTTGGTACTGCAATTTGAAGTTTGACTCTGATACCACTTGGTAGTGCCTCGAGTTTCGTACTGGAAATTCGTGACATAATCCAGAATCGTTACTTCAAATGAGTACACAACACAGAAAATCACAGGAAATTGAACTTGTATTACATCAACAATATTGCAATGTACATTGTAGTACATAAAATTTTCAACAAGAATTACATAATATAATAAATTACATTATACAAATCTTATCCTTCACTTGGATGCTTCACACACCTTGAGTCCCCCGCTCCCACGACCAAGTGGTCCTGCAAACTAACCAACTGTGGGCACGTTAGTTGAATGCAAATGACGCAATACTAATGAAACCAGTGATCTCATATTCCTCAACAAACATTATTTATGCAAAAATGTGAAAATCATACAAAAAAAAAGTGTCGGTGTATGTCATGACCCTAGAATCTAATGCACTACTCAAATGCACATGATGCTATTATTCTAATGCACACTTGATTGGAAACGTATGCATTCCATACTACAGACTTCCCCATCAAGCTTGAATGTACTTCTGATTATAGGTTTCGGTCCCTCGCAATGCAGGCCTACTATTGTACTACTATCCTGTTTCTGACATTTATTTAGTGAATGGTAGAGTTGTAGTGTATGCAGTCCATTTTCGCTTCTGCATCGGAGTAGTGGTCTCTCTCCACTCCCAAACGCCGGTGATGACTCTGATCGATCGGAATCAGTGGTTTTTCTCCACTGCCGATCAAGCTGATGATCATTCACTGCAACCCTACCGGAATTGGTGGTCTCTCTCCACTCTGGACTCTACCAAAAGTTATCCGGACCCTACCAAAAGTTATCCGAATATAAGGCGAATCGGCAGGCTAAAGCCTACTCTACCAAGGGGCACAAAATTAAACTCTTGCTTACCATTCTTGTGGATAACATAGAGCGTAGACCTACCCTTAGAGGTCTACCACCTAGGTTCCGACAGGAGTTACGGTACATACGTCCGCCTCCTGTTCTTATCACTAAATTTCAGAAATTAACTGTTGAAACTGATGTGAATATTTGCAAGTGTACAAAATCGCAACAAGTAGTATAGTTTTAGTGAAAAGAGTGTCGAACCCACAAGGACTAATTATTTTATTGAGTACTGAAATTACTAGATGAATTATTATTTGGAAAATTGAATTTTTAATAAATAAAGCAACTAATTTAAATAATTCTTCGGAACTAACTAAATTAATGAAAAGAGACGGAATAAGAGTTTATATTGTTTATTAATTACAAAATTAATTCTAGGACTTTTGATTTCACATAGTTTATCCCACACAATTTATAATTCCATATGAATAAAAAGATTATTTTTCCAAGTTGTAGACCAAAATCCCCAAATTATTTAATGCTTTCTCTTGAACAATACCAAAAATATCTCCAACTAATAGTTTGTCATATCTCTATGCAAATTTAACTAATCGAAGACTCATTAAGTTCTGTGGATTTCTTAACGGTCACATCAATCGCGGTAAATCATCTCTAACTTCGCTCAATCAATGGTGTTTAATTTTATAGTTCTAAATTACAAATTACCTCTCGGTCTCTTCATGATCCAATAAATCATACAATAGTTGGCCAAACAATTGTAAGCATTAAACACAAAAACCAAATACACAACCATGGAAAAATAGAAAAATAATATGGAAGTAAAATTGTGTTATCAAAACAAAGCCACATCAAAGCCCTAGAAAAATAATATTTAGTTCATAATGTAATTGCAACTGACAAATATTGTCTTGGATTGCATTATAAAAAATTAGAGAAAAAAAAGAGATACAAAAAGGAACTGCTTTTTAAAAGAAATTGCAAACCGAACAGCCTCGAAAAGCATGCCCAAACAAGTCCTCTCTCCTCTCTGTCTTTGAATTCTGTTATGTCTCAATCCACGTGCGCCCGCGACGTGGGGTGCTGTCACCGTCACGTCGTCAGGTGTTGTGCTGTCTCTTTTCGTTTCTGTCACGAGGGAAACAGTGGCACCACGTCAGCTCGGATGATGTCACCCGAGTCCCTGCGCCAGCAAAACTGAGTCTGCTGCTTCGTTTCGTTACCTGGGTCCCACCGCCACGTCAGCCTGCTGGGTCCCGTTCTCTCTCCTGCCACACACCCTGCCTCTCTCTCCTTTTCTTCTTGTACCGCACACCACACGAGACAACTCAGTCTATCTCTCTCTACCGCTTTTTCTTTTACATTTTTTTTAATTTTATTTTTTTAATGATTAGGATCAGCCGTCGCTCTCTCCCTTCGTTTAGCCCTCCCTTCTTTCTTCAATCTGCTGTTGTATTTATAAGAGTAGGAGACGTAGGAGTTAGGGTTCACTTTTGCAGAAAAACCCCATATCTTTATTTATTTTCTTCCTTCTATAATTTGGCCTTTATTTCTTGCTCCTTTTTCTTCTTTTTCTTTTTCTTCAAACACGTGCTGCACACACTATATAAAATCAGAAATTATGATTTAAAAATAAAATTAAAATTAATTAGTTTAAAATTAATTAAACTAACTAAAAATCATATTAGTTCATTTAAACCCTTTTAGAATTATTTATTGCACTTTTAGCTCAATTGGCAAATTAAAATTTATATTTTGCTTTTTACAAGGCCAAATTGTAAAATTTAAAATTCTACAAAGCAATAAAAATTAATAAATCAATAGTTTTGTTTTGTTTGTTGATTTTTACCGAAGAACTTCACTTTTTGCATCAAAAATCTTATTCCTCCAAAAATAATTAATTAACTGAAATCTATGGAAATAAGATAAATTATAAACAACATAAACGAAAACAAGAAATTTTATGGGTAAATGAGTATAAATATTTGTATAAAAATTAGACACATCAAATACCCCCAAACTTAAGATTTTGCTTGTCCTCGAGCAAAAAGTAAAATCATGAATAAGGGTTTAATAATAGCTCAACTCATCACACTAAGAGATCTCATCATGCAAGCATCAAAATTTCAATTAAAAATATAAACAATAGCAAATAAAGTAAAATCAAGCATACTCACTTTCTCCAGTGCAATTATTTATTCATAATTCCAAACCTAATCATATTTGTCATGCAATTAATGTAATTATAGTATGTAACAACTTCATCTGTGATTTCCTCTTCTCACAACTACAAACCGAGTACCAAATTAGAGTTTTTTTTCCCTTGTAAGTTGTCACTTTTCTTTTTACGCGAATGTAAAACATTTGTGATGAATTCATCCGGTTACTCAACAAGTCACAAACTAAGAGTGTTTTGCATACTCATGTTTCATGTTGTCGTTTGACGTAAAAGTAAACATTGGTGATGAATACCCCTAGTTACTAAGCAACTCGAAATATTGGAATAGATAGACTTTATTTGATTATTTTATCTACTCATTAACACCCTATTTACTTAAACTCTGTTTAGGACTAGATCAAAGGGGATAATCAAAGGAAAAAGCATCACATTTTTCTTTTATGTATAGTCACATGATGGTCATA
Source organism: Hemerocallis citrina (assembly GCA_017893485.1). Classification (NCBI taxonomy): domain Eukaryota; kingdom Viridiplantae; phylum Streptophyta; class Magnoliopsida; order Asparagales; family Asphodelaceae; genus Hemerocallis; species Hemerocallis citrina. The sequence goes on from CM030361.1 coordinate 250,989,755, forward strand.
ATTGTGCAAGGAATTTTGAAATTCAATAATTCTAAAGTAAATAAGTATACTTAATCTTGCTTTATAAGAAATTTTCAATCCTAAAAAAAGTTATTTCAATGCTTAGCACAATAAAGAATTCAAAAGTGTAATGGTAAGCCTAATTGAAATCCCTTTTGTTTTGTTTTTCTTTTCAAAGATATATGAAATAAAATAAAATATTTAACCCCTCCCCTAAACTTGAATATCACATTGTCCTCAATGGGAAAGGAAAAGGAAAAATAAAAAGAATGCAAAAATTTCAGAATTTCTCCACTGACTTGTCTTAAAAATTCTACACGTGCGGCGTTCAGTGTTTTAGCGATATCTGGAGCTGTAGTTGTCCAAATGGGCTGTTTTTTTGTGCAGGAAAGCTAAGACAATTTTCTACAATTTCTCTTTGAAGCAGTTTTCCAGATTCTGACTCCATACTGCTCAAAAATAGCCATCAATGTAGGTGTATAAAACAGCTCCGCTCGGCGACTTTCAAACTTATGCAATCCTACAAAATAAAATCAAAAATTATAATTATAATACACCAAAAGAAAAATAAAATCTAAATGCAGTAAAAGAAAATATGGGTTGCCTCCCATGAAGCGCTAAGTTTTAAGTCTTCAGCTACACTTGATAGCTGCGATGGTTATGTGACGCCAAAATCTAACAACATCAAAACATCTTTTCAAATACTTCTCTTCGGGTGTGGATCAGGTTCAAGCTCTAGTTTGAGTCGTTTCTTTCTTGATGATGATGTCTTCGATATCCCTTCCTCCTTGAATTTCAGCTGAGAAAATGGATGAATAGATGGTGCAGCATCCAAATACATAACATATTTTAAATTCTTTTTTCTCTCAGATTCAGGAGTTACTGAATTTGTTGGACATACTTCGATTGGTAACTTTTCAACTTTGGCCTTATGTTTCTCGCCCACAATTAAATCTCTTTCACTTACTTGAAAACACGATTGTTCTCGGCAGAAATCTTCATGGATTTAAAAACATCAAATGTTACTTGCTCATGGTGCGTTTGTTCCTCCACAATTGGTTCATACTCTACTTCCTTTTCAACCACATTTTGTTCATTATTTTCTTCTTGTGGTTACTCAATTGTCCTCCCGCTTCTTAGTGTTATTGCTTTGACATGCTCATTGGGATTAACCATTATGTTACTTGGTAATGTTCCTATCGTTCATTCGTTAAGAATATTTGAAATTTGATCAATTTGAACCTCAAGATTGCTAATTGAAGCTGAAGTTGAAATTGCAACATTTTGGATTACCAACTCTGTCTTCTGCATGTATTGCTCAGTCTTCTGCATGTGTTGCATGAACATCTCTTCTAGTGTCAGCTTCTTTTCTTGATGCTGAAAATTCTGAGGTGATCTAATTTCTCCTTGATTGTTGTTCCATAAAAAATTGGGCTGGTTTCTCCATCCTGGATTATACGTGTTCGAATAAGGATTGTTTTGATGTTGAAAATTGTATACGCAAGTTGCTTGATAGGACTATGGGTGAGCAAATGGGTTCCCCACTTGGCAATCTGTAATTGAGTGATTTCCTGCACAAAGATCACAAATCATATTAGTTTGAATAGAATTAACATTCATATCACCTAATTGTTTAGATAAAATATCAATTTGTGCAGTTAAAGTAGTAAAAGGATCAATTTCAAAAACTCCAGTCACTTTTTTTGGCATTGTTCTATCTGAAGACCACTGGTAACTATTAGATGCCATATCCTCTAAAAGTTCATAGGCTGCTTCGTGAGTTTTGCTCATTAGTGCAATTCCAGCTGCTGCGTCAACTATAAATCGATTTGTAACTCCTAAACCATTATAGAATATTTGAATTTGCAGCAATTTTGGTAGTTCATGATGAGGACACTTTCTCAATAATTTTTTATACCTTTCCCATGCATCATACAAAGACTCTGTCTCAAATTGAGTGAATTTGGCAATATCATTCCTTAGCTTCGCAGTCTTTGCTGGTGGAAAATACTTAGCTAAAAAATTTTGTGCAAGTCCCTCCCAAATAGTAATACTACCGGGTGGAAGAAAATTTAGTCAAGCCTTCACCTTATATCTTAGTGAAAATGGAAAGAGTCTCAATCGAGTTGCATCATCTGATACTCCGTTGTGCTTGAAAGTGTCGTAAATTTCCAAAAAGTTTGCAATGTGAACATAAGGATCCTCGTGCGATAGTCCCCAAAATTGAACAGTCTGTTGAATAATTTGAATGATCCCCAGTTTAATCTCAAAATCGTTAGCTTCAATAACCAGCCTCTTTATGCTTGATATTGCTTCATAAATTGAGGGCATAGCATAGTCCTTCAAAGCCTTGTTCTCATAGTTCGCTATGATAATGTACTTGTATGTCCTGAAATATAAGTATTGAAAAAAAATAGAAAAACTAAAAAAAATAAAATAAGAAAAATAAATAACAGTAAAAGTAAGTCAAAAGAAAATAAAGAGGTAAAATAATAATAATAAAAATTTTAAAAATCCAAACTAGTAATAATCTAGCAATTTTCAATATCAATACAAGAATAACTAGTGCCCAGCAACGACGCCAAAAACTTGATGTGAATATTTGCAAGTGTACAAAATCGCAACAAGTAGTATAGTTTTAGTGAAAAGAGAGTCGAACCCACAAGGACTAATTATTTTATTGAGTATTGAAATTACTAGATGAATTATTATCTGGAAAATCGAATTTTTAATAAATAAAGCAACTAATTTAAATAATTTTCAGGAACTAACTAAATTAATGAAAAGAGGTGGAATAAGAGTTTATATTGTTTATTAATTGCAAAATTAATTCTAGGGCTTTTGATTTCACATAGTTTATCCCACACAATTCATAATTTCATATGAATAAAAAGATTATTTTTCCAAGTTGTAGACCAAAATCCCCAAATTATTCAATGCTTTCTCTCAGACAACACCAAAAATATCTCCAACTAACAGTTTGTCATCTCTATGCAAATTTAATTAATAGAAGACTCATTAAGTTCTGTGGATTTCTTAACGGTCACATCAATCGTGGTAAATCATCTCTAATTTCGCTCAATCAATGGTGTTTAATTTTATAGTTCTAAATCACAAATTACCTCTCGATGATCCAATAAATCATACAATAGTTGGCCAAACAATTGTAAGCAATAAACACAAAAACCAAACACACAACCATGGAAAAATAGAAAAATAATATGGAAGTAAAATTGTGTTCTCAAAACTAGGCTACATCAAAGCCCTAGAAAAATAATATTTAGTTCATAATGAAATTGCAACTAACAAATATTGTCTTGGATTGCATTATAAAAAATTACAGAAAGAAAAGAGATACAAAAAGGGGATGCTTTTTAAAAGAAATTACAAACCGAACAGCCTCGAAAAGCATGCCCATACAAGTCCTCTTTCCTCTCTATCTTTGAATTCCGTTCTGTCTCAATCCACGTGCGCCCGCCACGTGGATTGCTGTCGCCGTCATGTCGTCAAGTGTTGTGCTTTCTCTTGTCGTTTCTGTCACGTGGGAAACAGTGGCGCCACGTTAGCTCGGATGAGGTCACCCGAGTCCCTGCGCCAGCAAAGCTGAGTTTGCTGCTTCGTTTCGTTGCCTGGGTCCCACCGCCATGTCAGCCTGCTGGGTCCCGTCTCTCTCCTGCCACACGCCCTGTCTCTCTCTCCTTTTCTTCTTGAGCCGCACGCCACACGAGACAACTCAGTCTCTCTCTCTCCTCCACTTCTGAGTTTCTTTTTTTTTAATTTTTTTTCTAATGATTAGGGATCGGCCGTCGCTGTCTCCCTTCATTCGGCCCTCCCTTCTTTCTTCAATATGCTGTTGTATTTATAAGAGTAGGAGATGTAGGAATTAGGGTTCACTTTTGCAGAAAAACCCCATATCTTTATTTATTTTCTCACTTCTTTAATTTGGTCGTTATTTCTTTCTCATTTTTCTTCTCTTTCTTTTTCTTCAAACACATGGTGCACACACAAAATAAAATCAGAAATTAGGATTTAAAAAAATTAATTAATTAGTTTAAAATTAATTAAACTAACTAAAAATCATATTAGTTCATTTAAACCCTTTTAGAATTATTTATTGTACTTTTAGCTCAATTGGCAAATTAAAATTTATATTTTGCTTTTTACAAGGCCAAATTGTAAAATTTAAAATTCAACAAAGCAATAAATATTAATAAATCAATAGTTTTGTTTTGTTCGTTGATTTTTACCAAAAAACTTCACTTTTTGAATCAAAAATCTTATTCCTTCAAAAATAATTAATTAACTAAAATCTATGGAAATAAGATAAATTATAAACAAGATAAACGAAAACAAGCAATTTTTATCGGTAAATGAGTACAAATATTTGTATAAAAATTAGACACATCAGAGACTGTAAGACCCCGCAAAATTGTATATAACTATTTTATATATTAATCTGTGCACGATTGAGGGTCGCACGTATTAATGGATTTTTCTCAATTTTATTTGAGAAAGTATGGAAACATATTATTATTCAATATGTTTTGAACCCGACAAAGGTGTATTTGTTGAACAGGAGTTGGGGTATTTTCTCAGTTAAATTGTATGATTGTCTCAGCTATGATTGAGATGGAACGTATAGTGTTCCTATGATAATGAACTATTATTTTGTATAATAATAGTTGATATATGAATGTGATTGCACGTGCTAGTACATATCTGTCCAAATGTGATTTTTGGGTGTAATACAATTTGTATGTACAATTTGTTTTGTCATAACTGTGCACCAACTTGAGTTGTAGGTATGAGCTCAAACCTAGCTCACATGGGTTAAACATTTGGGCTCTAACCATGACCCACATGATCATGAAACTAACTTGTTACACATACATATTGTACATATACACACTATCATGCACACTACACATGTACAAAAGATTAAAATATTGCAAAACCATGGGCTTCGAGGGAAGAGAGCTAGGGTTTTGATTTTTGAATGGTTGTCATGATGGGTGTGAAAGTTTTCAAGAGCATATTGTAGAAACCTAAGCATCTTTGTTCACCCCTACACTCAATCTCTCTCCCTTTCATAGCAAGCCACAATAAAACCCCCCTTCATGAAGCACTAGCTCATTTCTAGCATATCCCTTCACTCATACACTCTCCTACCCTCTCGAACCACTCTCCACACTATTAGCTACTGATTTGGTGCCAAGGAGAAGGAGTCAAGAAGAAGAGCCAAGAGCAAGGATAGGCTAGCTTTGAGCTAGAGCATTGTGCCAATTGTCTTCACTCAAGGTGGGTGTCTCTAGGACCTTATATTTGTTTTTAAAAAGTTGTAGCATACTCTTGTGATGATTGTGAAAATCACGATGTGGTATGGTGAATTTATTGTATGATTGATTTGATTTCATGTTAAGATGTACGAAGTAAAGGTCTAGAAACTCATTTAAGTGCTGTTATGAAATTTCACCTTAGGTCTGAATATTATAACTCTTTAAATAAATTGATTTTTGGATTGAAATTTTTTTGGTAGTAGACATTCATTTTAGGTATCTTTTCACCAAATTTCATAACTTTTAGATTTTATTTGTTATTTTAATTAAATATGAACTTGTTGCTTCTCATAATAGAAAACCAGATCTGATGCATGTTCTGTTTTGATTTTCTTGAGCTAATATCTCTCTGATTACATTGAATATCTAGATGAAAATTTTATACTTGTTACTTCTTTATGTATAGAACTTGCATGTTAAATTTCATAATTTTTAGATAACTTTTGCTATTTTGATAAAATCCAAAGTCACTGAAAGATTTAAAGGAGAAACATAGGTGAATGTTTAACCGTTCTGTTTTGAGTTACTTTTCGAAGGACCATAACTTTGTAAATGCTTTATAGAATTATTTGAAATTTAGATATGTACTGTTACTATGTGTAAAGAGCTTATGTTCAAAATTTTGTGAAGTTTAGATATCATTTGATATTTTAAAAGGATTTTTATGTTAGCACTTGTTAATTGTTGTTCTATTCTGCAATATCCAAAGTCACTTGATATTGCATGCATGTTAAACAATGACTCTATTGATCACTTAAATAATTTAATTTGATGAAGACTTCAACTAATAAATTGTATTAGGCACTTAGACCGTTCTGTAAAGTCTAAGAACTTAAGATTCTACGCAGTACACGATTTATGATGATTTTTACAATATACAGCAGATGCATGTAGATTCTGTGAGCATACTATTTTGATGCCATGTTTATGAACTTGATTTAGAACTTATAGATTCAGTTTAGAGTTGCTACTTTATGGCTATTGAATCATGTTATGAATGTGTGAATGAATTGTACTTTCGATTATCTAAGTTTCACGTGTGGAGTAACTATATATGCTTTGTAGGAGCAAATAGATAAAGTTTGTTCACTATTTTGAAATAGATGTTGTGAAAAGTGACTATGTATTGAGGTTGATTATTTTGGGATGAGATTCATGCCCAAATTGTGTTCGTATTTTCTGGCTACCTTGAGTAGAAGCATGGGGATCAGCCGACCGCATTTCTTCATTGAAACGGGACTAGGAAAGACCTTTTTTCGGCATAATTACCAATTGTGTGCTTGCTATTTAGAATTTCTATTTCATCTTAAGCACTTATTATGTAGAGTTTAGTCCTAGAGTAGTGTGCTTTTGTTGAGCTACTTAACTAGAGTTTTGGGACTATAGGATTAAGTCTTGTTTGGGTGAATAGGAGCCCGTGTCGCATCCAACACATTGGAGCAGACGACTCGTGCACCGACATGCTCGCCGTCTATGGAGGGATTGCATAGTTTTTTTTTGGCGCTGCCACTTGTCGAGGGACCGTGGAGCATGAAGGTTAGCGGGAGCAGTGTGTTTTGGTCGGGCCGAGGTTGCGATCGAACTCCAAGCGTAGATGGCGGTAGGGGCGATCGACGGAGTCAGTTCGCTATTTGGTTGACCAAGTGTGGGTCGGGGCGGCCAACGGTTGGTCTGATTTTGTGGGCTGATTTGGGTCCTATTATGGGATGGGTTAAGTTCACATAAAAGATTAAGTTGATTAACTAGGAAGAGCCAACAAGTAGAACTTAACTAGTTGTTCATAATAAATCAAGTGTACGTCTTCCAAGTTATAACAATGAAACAAGTTGATAGATCGCCTAACTAATGAGACGCTTAGTTAATAAAACAGACTTAGTTACGCCTAATAATCTAATTAATGAGCTAATTAAAGGAATTAGAGCATTAACTAGATCCATTAGAATCGGGTAGAATTAACTAATCTCGCTTATTCTAGTGCTCTTGTAAGTTGTGTGACCATAGCGGTGTCTTGGAATATAGTTTGTATCTTATTCTGATAGTGTGGTTCTAGAGGATTGGCGGGACCCGAATTGCTAGCAGTGTTATTAAGTGGTGCTTCCGAGGAAGAAGAAATAGATTAATCTGCAAGATTGTCGTTTATGAAGTAAGGCCGGCCTGGTACGCTAGCTCTAGGCCTCATTATCATTGTTTGTAAGGTCATGCACTAGTTGGGTGTTGTACTCACTTGTCAAGGGGACACTAGCGACATTGTCTCGACTGTTGATTTCTGGGATCTAGTGTAGAACGAGTTCGTCGGGGCTTATGGAATGGACACATTGCATCCGTCTAAGTTCCATGGTGTTCAATGCGAATAGGGAGCGAGAGTGCGACTCTAAGACTCTTGGTGGATTCGGTGGGGCGGGAAAGTCCTGCAGGGACACCTTTATGTTCGTAACAACTTTTGATGTAGACCGGGGGAGGTAAATGACCCACAGGGACCGACATTGTCCAGGGCGGAAAACGGACCAAAGGGATTGAGAGGACTAAAATAACTAAAATCAGCGGTGGTAAACAGCCCACATGGACCGACAATGTCCAGGGGCGGAAAAAGGACCACAGTGATCGGGAGGACTAAAATAACTAAGACTGAGAGTGGTAAATAGCCCGCAGGGACCGACATTATATGGGGGTAGAAATGGCGCACAGGGTTTTGGCATAATAGCATAATCATATGACCATTTTCGACTGCAGAGGTGAAATGCAACCTCACCAATCATTAGATTCATATGAAAAGCAGGAAAGAGTACAAGAGTACGATGCATAGCGAAGGATCGAAGCCTGTGATCTGGAGACTACGAACTCTTTGTAAAGTATGTAGTATGTGATGCATCCTTTTGCATTGCAGTTGCATTTGAGAAAGTATGTAGAATGGGATGCATACGTTTCCATTGAAGTTGCATTAGAGTAAGTGCATTGCGTGCATTTGGAATTGTGCATTAGACTCTATGGCATGACATACACTAACACTTGTGATTTATCTATACATTTTTCTTTTGCATCAATATTGGTTGTTAAGGTTTTGGATTCATTGGTTTCATCAGCTTTGCATCAGTTGCATTCAACGGATGTGCCCAAAGATTTTTAGTTGCAGGATTACTGACAATGGAGCTGTGAACTCAAGATGTGTGGAGCATCCGAGTAGAGATTATTGATCATTCGTAATATGTTAATTAATGATGTAAATTCATGATGTAAAGTTTCATGTTGAAAATTTTGTACATTGTAATAGCATTTGTGGCAATAAATGTTTTAATTTTCTGTGACTTTATTGTGTTATGTACTCATTGAAAGTAAGATTCTGGCTTGTGTCTCGAGCTTCCGGTTTAGGGAATTCGGGACGATTCAGAGACAACGCCGCATGTGTCCCCTTAGAGATGATGCCGCATGTGTCCCCTTGACAGTTGAGTACACACCCAACTAGTGTTTGTCCTTACAACCAATAGTTACATGCGGTCTTATGCAACAACTCATCTCTACAGGTTTTCCTCCATTAATGTCCAGCTTCAGAATTTGCCTCCTAGACTTCCGGATGCAATTTCACAAGATTTTGGGATAAAACACATACTAGGGCCTCTACAATAATCCAAACTTCTAAGGAGTACTAGAAAAAGCAAGTCTTGTTATTCTAGGATTTCAAGTCATGTCTCATTATCAACTGGATTCACTCCATTCCGACAGTTCTATTCTATCTAATTTTATCACGATTCAAGAAATTCCTCACCCTTAATTTAGCTTTGTAATAGAACACAAGTTCTACCATCATATTTAAATTCTAGGTATTCATCTCCTTCGCACAACTCCTAATCTCACACTCTGCTCATCCATTCCCTAGCTTCCGAACTACCGTTCTGATTGGAACTAAAGCCTTAGGAGTTCATCCTCACATTCCCAAGATTAAGATAACTAGTCTAAACTCTTATTCTAGGGTTCAATTGAATTCTAATCAACTAGAAACAACTAGGGTACAACTTGGCCTCCCAAATCAGATCCGCGAGTTGGCCCAAACTCGACCCTAATCTGGCCCAAATGAACAACAACGAATTAAAACTTCGTAACGGCAACACCATATGACATAATTGTCGTTAATGAACTCTTCTCGGACCCATTCCAAAGGTCATTCGAGTCCGAACATACACCAACTAGTAGACACAATATACAACACTATTATGCATGAAATGGAGGGTATTTACTTTACATATCCTACACAACAAATATGGTCATCCCCAACCATCTCAATACACTATGTTATGTACCTACACATATATAAGCATTTCGTCAAACATTTCATAGCAACTTAAAATTTTCCTGCACTACGTTATTTCACACATGTATATGTACTAACTTATTTTCATTTGATATCCAAATCCCAATTGCAACTTCATTTCTCATAGCATATTATTCTACTGTACATTTTCCTTCACATATGCTTATATCTTCATTGGATATTTCATCGAACACCTTAAGTGCAAACCTTCCGCTACATAATTTGCACCACAAAACCCTAGTATAAATATGTATTCCTACACATTTTTTTCTATGCATATATAAATCCAATATGCATGACATGGAATTTAATCTAGCAAATGGGATTTCATCACTCACAACAAAACTATATATTTTTTCTATTCCATCTACTTAGTTTCTTTTACTACTATAAATATTTACTTAATTTTGTTTGCTACTATAAACATGAATTTCAAACTTACATCCCACAATTTAATTGTAGCGCTCCGAATTCCTAACATAGGAACGCGTGACACACTCCAGGATCTTTCTTCAAATGAGTCACAACACAACAAAATCACAGCAAATTAAAACTTTTATTACATCAAAATGTTCATTACAATGTCCAATGATTACAACCGTTACAATAATTTGTTACATCATGAATATTCAACGGAGTTGGACAATAAACTTTCACTCGGATGCTTCCCACGACTTAAGTTATCCCGCGCTCTTCCCAATCAGCAATCCTGCAACTAAACAGACTGTGGGCATGTCAGTTGAATACAACTGACGCAATGCTATAATACAGCGATCCTCGTTATGCCATAATATAGTGATTCCAAACCTCAACCAAAATTTGATGCAAAAGAAAAAGTGATGTCAAAGAAGTGTCGGTATATGCGATGGCCTAATCTAATGCACACACTGTGCACACATGCTCTTAAAGATTATGCACGCTTGATTGAAGAGATGTGCATCCCATACTACACATTCTCCAACCAAATGACGTTCTTCAGTTGATGGAGTTCGATCCCCCGCTATGCATCCTACTCTTGTGCTCTCTCCTGTCTCTGATACTCTAGTGATGATGAGGCTGCAGTTATCTATTTCATACCTGTCGTGCTGTCAGTAGTGGTGTCAATACCATGTGCTTTACCAACTATGCCCGGAATCATAGTCGCGCAGCTCACATTCGTCGCTGCCCAAACAATTTGTAGAGATGTAGTAATTCCGCCTTCCAGACCTCACAAAAAACTTATTTACGGACACAAGGGCTCCTCGCCGTAGAACTTAGAGCCTTTCTGTCTGAGCCGCTCCCCAGTTGGGCCTTTCTCCAAGTCTCCTTCCTGCATTGATCAAGATAGGACTTAGCAGATTTTTAGAGTTTCTCCTAATCTCCGTTCAGCTTTTGTCCTTACACTAGACCAGAACTTGCAGTCGAGACGATGACGCCACTCCAGACCTCCTCAAAAGTTGTTACGGACATAAAGGCACTCCAACCAAAGATATTAGAGACTTTCCCTCTGAGTCGCTCCCCAGTTAGGCCTTTCTCCAAGTCTCCTTCCAGCGTTAAACAAACTTAGGATTTTGTCAAGCATGATAATGCCACGCGTCCCCCTGACAGGCGAACACCCCTTGCTAGTTTATGTCCTTACATTCAACCAAGACTCGATCTAGTCTTACAACACCAAACCCAAGGTACAAGTGCTAACCCACTCTAGGACCAAGTTTAAGAATGTGGTTAATTATACGGTTACTGGCTTTTTATTCGATCATCTGATTATCTAAATCCCAAGATTCTAATCAATCTCAAATCCTTTTTCATTGTCTCATTGTGAATTATAAGGTGAGTCTAGTTCTATTTCATTTTTACCGATACTCTTCTAGTTGGAAGATCTATCCATTTTCATGTCCTAACTTAGTAAACAACTTTTGTTTATTCTGAACAACTAGTCAAGTTCTACATGTAGACTCTTTTTGAGTTAATTACCTTTTTCATCATTAGAACCTATCCCATCCCACAATAGGACTCAATCTAACCCTCGAATCCGGCCCAAGAGTTGGCCCACCTTGGCCCACACTTGGCTCGAACCAACGATGAACCGACTCTGTCGATCGCCACAACCGCCATCTACGCTTGGAGTTTGATCACAACCTTGGCCCAACCAACACGTAGCTCCCACTAATCTTTATGCTCCACGGTCCTCAACATGTGGTAGCACCAAGTACAACCATGGAATCCTTCCATGATGGCGAGTACGTCGGTGCACAAGTCATCTCCTCCAACGTGTTCAGTGCGACATGGGTTCCTACGCTACCCGTCTAGGTATGCCAACATGACTTAATTCTAGAGTCTCAAACTCAACTAATGTAGCCCAACAAGGATACACTACCCTAGGAATAAATCTTACAGCAAGAATGCTCAAAAAGAGTGCTAAAGAGCTCTAAAAAAGGAAAATCACATTTTCTAACAGCAAGCACACAATTAGCATTTATGCCATAACGGAGTCATTCCCGGTCCCGTTTCATCAAGGAAGCGTGATCGGGTGCTCCTCATACTTCTGCTCAAAGTAGACAGTAAGCACAAGCACAAATTGGGCATGAATCTCATCCCAAAATGATCAACCATAATACATAAACATCCATCACAATTTCTACTTCAAAATAGTGAACAAACAAGTCTGTATTGTTGGTCTACTGTAATACACTGGATAAAATAATACTTTTACATATATATATATAAATATCTGTATATATTATATTATTAATTATTTTGCTTGATTTATATGAATATATATATATATATATATATATATATATATATATATATATATATATATATATATATATATATATATATATAAATAAATGGTTATGTTCATAAGTGTGCATATGAATGAGAGAATTGATACTAATACATATACTCGTATACATGTATGATACATATGCAAGTATTTATTTGTAAAATACTACATCACATATTTTTGCCATGCACTCAAATCTAACCACTCATCACACCTCCATCTTGATCATGGGCTAAAATTGAGCCATGGGAAAAATATCTCCAATAAACCATGAGCCAAGAGAATGGTTTGCAAGAAAACCACCTTGACACTTGGCTTGACCCCCCCCCCCCCCCTCTTGTCCCTTCACTCCGGCCACCCCCTGAGCACACCCTCTTCATTTAAGCTCCCTCACTCACTCTCATTTCAGAAAAAATCTGAAAAAAATATTCCCTAGTGCAAGATAGAGGAAGAGAAGGTGACCAAGGAGGAACTCTTGGAGGAGGGCAAGAGGAAGAAGGCTAAGCTAACCATTTCAAGCTTCAATTGAAGGGTGAGGAGTTCTCTAAACTCTAAATCTTGTTTCTTGTTTGATTCTTGAATGAAATTAGTAGTAATAGTAGTAATGGTTGATTGATAGAGATAGGTTGTTAACAAATCTGGACTTGAAAATAGAAAACACAATTGCATGCTTATATTCTCGAATTTCCAGAGAGCAATGTAGTTAGAATCTAACCTTGAAACATTTACAGCATGATCTTATAAATATTTGGAGACTACACTATTTATTTTAGACTTTTTCGATTTTAATTAGCATTTTTTAAAAATCACTTTTGTTGACAAGGTCGTGAGGCAGAGACTGAGTCTGTCATTCACCAAACCTGAGATTAAAAGAATTTTGTGAATTCTTCGGAGCATGATCTTAAGGTGAAGTTTTAACCATAACACCCTGTGTGTATCTAAAACATGTGGAAAAAGTTTGAAAATATTTGGCTAAAATTTGATGTGTCTTCAAAAATTAATTGTACTGAGTATTATATCATGAACTGGAAAACAGAGAACGTTTCTGTTCAGGGTTTGAACATACATAGCTCTCTGAGTATTGAGTATTGGGGTTAGAACCCTAAATGAAAGTTGAGCATGATTGTATCTAGTTTCAGAATATAAAACTTTCATAACCATTGGACATGTGTATGATTTAAGATGGAATTTTAAGTGAACTTTGTGCTGTATGTCGGCTGAAATGATATATGGTTGAACTTATCGCTTTATAGCCCTGTGAAGTTAGAATATGAGAAAGTGTATATCTAGAAAACTATAGTAGATATTCTAAGCTTTCCAACAAGTATTGTATCAAGAAATTCCTACAAGTATAGTAATATTTATGATTTTTACAAGATGAGACAAAGACCAGTTTGTGAGCTATAGGCTCTGTTTGTTTAAGCACCTTATATATGGTTCTGTATACCTGAGAAAGATGAGTGTTTTTACAGTATCAAATAAATTAATTTGGAAATATGACTAACTAAGAAGTTGTAGAAGACATGACCAGCTTTCCATAAAAACCAGATTTGTGTCTTTCCGTTGAGCGAGTAGTTTTTCATGCTATCGGTAAGGTGCGGCCAGTGTATAGGGAGTACACAGGCTGATGATTGTACAGCTTTTTAGAGCAAATAGATGGAGGAATCTAATGCAATGGTCAACTAGAAATTTGTAGCCTAGATTCCTAGCTTTCCAGAATAGGTAAGAACACCCAAATCCGAGTTATATTTTCTGAGTTATGACCCTTTTAATTTCTGGACAGAATCAACTTAGTATTGAAATTCTAAATTTTGACTAAGTGTTTGAGAGTACAATTTTCCCTCTTGTGATTAAGGGTTAATGGTCTTACTATTGGGGGATAATTTGTGATATTACTTGTCTTAATGTTTTGAACTCCTAATGAAGATGTTTGTGACTTGAGTTAGTTATTGGGGTAGATAGATACCCTACGACTATCGACCCTAGGCAAATTGGGAACTTCCTACTAGACGTTGGATGTCCGATTGGTGCCGCCAAATCATACCAATGGGGGGTGAACGCGGACGGTGGAGATGGACTAAATCCAAGATAGGGAAAGTGGCGAGCAGGGATATGTATCGCCGGGGGCCACAGGGTGGTAGGCGAATGTGAGGGTTGGAGTAACCCTATATCACCTTACTTGATTTAATAATTAAAATAAGTTTTGGATAAGAATAATGTGTTAGATATCTGTAACTTGCACTAGTAATAGCAAACCATAGTCAGGTGTTGTACTTTTCCTATCGTAGGGATACGGATTGTGTTCTTCGGTATTGAGATCACGAATCTCGTATCCTGATCTGTTAATTCCTGAAGAGCTAGGGTAAAGAACGGGAGTGAAACTCCTATCGGATAAGGGGATTTGACCCTCGAGGCCGTCATGTTCTTATGTGCGTGGACACGAACGAACCATGGGGCTACAGTCTCGTGGATCTTGACGTCATGGGTGCATGGGTTTGTAACTGTAAGTTCGTCGCAACTTTTTGAGTGAGGTCTGGGCACTGGACACCATGTGGCAAATGCGATCACCACTAGAGTGACTGTAGTAGCAGGCGGGTCTGAAAAACTGCAACCTCCTCAGACATGGTAAATCTATTGAGAACAGGACAAGTACAAGAGTAGGATGCATGGCGAGGATTCGAAACCCTAAGATTGGAGAAAGACGGCTAGATTTAGGGTGTATGTAGTATGGGATGCATGTGTTTTCCAAAGTCTTGCTTGCATTAGAATAAGGCATGTGACTGATGCATTTAATTTGTTAGATCATGACATACAACAACACTATAACCCGAATTCATTAATCCCTTGTTTTACATCACTTTTTCTCTTTTGCATAAATTATGATTTGTGGTTGCCAGTTTGGAGATCGTTGCTATTATCAGCGTTGCGTCAGTATATGTACTGACGTTCCCCACCTTTTAGGTATCGGTAGCCGATCCACAGGTACAGCAGAGCTCAAGTTAGTCCAAGCATCCAAGTGACATTATTCAAGTGTTATTTGTAAATTTGTAAATCTTGTAAAATTCTATTGGACATTGTAACACTTGTAATTGTAACTATTACATGAAAAAAAGTTTTAAATTTTCCTGTATTTTTCTGTGAGTGTGACTATTTGAAGTTCGATTCCTGGATTGTGTATCAAATTTCCTGTATAGGGATTTAGGGCGCTACATCTACAAACACACATAAGCAACTCATGACATGAAACTTTAGATAATTTAAGTCCTAACTTATTTTTACATCCACAATATGATTTATGACCCACAACAGCAACTTAAAACTCATATTCTGCAAGTTCAGACTCAGTTCCATAGGCATGGTGCAAAACAATGAGCTTTATGAATCTGTGTTTCTGTTACCACTTGCAAATCATGAGCTCTTAGACATTTCGAGAAGATCTATTTGTATACTACAACTTCCTAGTTACATGCTTCTTCATATTATGTCACTAAAGTGGTCAAATAAGTCATTCTTTTATATGCATGAAATTATTTCCTGAACAAAGCAACAACGAACCAGTGCTAAAATAAAATACTTTAAAAGTAGCAAATGATCTCTAAACTTCATGAAATTTGGAAAGTGGGTTCTAGATATATGATAACAGAACATACTAAAATTTCAAATGATTCCCAAGAGTACTTTTTAAGTTACGACCTCTTGAATATTAACTAAAAACAGAACAGATTATCTTCACTATGTCTTTTCTTTTTAGAACAGACAGAGGTTTAGGATTTTCTAAAAATAACAAACAATGTCCAAAAATCATGAAATTTAATATTCAAGCACTTAACACATTATAGAAGCACATACTAAAATTTTAGCAATAGATCTTAAGTGGTTACAGAGTTATGAGTTTTGGAAAATCATAGTCAGAACACAAGCTAAGTCTGTTTTCTGTGCAGTTAGAGTTCAAGTTCGTATTTAATTAAAATAGTAAATAAATTTCAAAAATTATGAAATTTAGAAGAAATGTGTATAACATGCATAAGAATAAACTTTTAAAGTTTCTACTTCAAAATCTAATTATTTTGCAAGCTATAGCATCCACACCTAGCACATTTTTCAGTTTACCTCTTTACTGTGTTTTCATCTAGTCTTGCACTAATAAACTAGCATGCAATGAATTTCTACCACTTAATTACACATTTTATGACTCATCATGCTATCAAGACTACATCACAATTTCACCACACAAAAATTAAATACTTCAAATGTCACGCCCCGCTTTCCCAAAATACGGAATACGAGTATGTAACGTAGGCCCAGCGAATGATGTAAACACCATCCATAAGCTATACCAGACTAACTCAGCAATATGAACAATAACCACAGCCACACAAGAAAGATATAATCACATGAATCAAAGATAAACTTCAATAATGATGAAATAATCCAAATAATATCCAACATAATATCCAATATCTGGGAAATATAAATAAACGACGGGACAAAAGCCCAAACAAAGTATAATGTCATGACAATGTTCAGAAGAAATAAATATAACAATAAAGTAAACTAAGCAGCGCAATCTTTGGTTCCATCTCCTAGAATCGTTTCTCACCAATTCCTGCTGGTAGAGATCCTTCGGTACCTGTAAATTTGTGATCTAAAAAGAAAAAAAATAATGTCCTTAGAGCAAGTCGTGGACTTCAAATAGAGAAAGCAGGGAGTAATAGGAACATAGAATATCAAAGAAAAGAGACGAAATCAAAGTCAATAACAACGTCAAAGATTGGCAATAATATCAAAGGTCTATATTTAATCATGCATTTAATTAGTAATGTCAATTTAATTTTCTATGTTGGCGACGATATACAGGATAAAATATGAAATGTCAAATGTAGGTTATTAATCATTTTATTAATCTATCTAGTACGCGTACTATTGCGTCTCGTATGTTTCATACCACAAGTTCGGTGTAAGCAAATAGTGAATGTTTTAGACTAGTGGTGAATTCACGGATCGTGTACTCGGTATCAAAATAACAAGATATCATGATAGCGTGATCAGACAATGACAAGTATTTCTCCACCTTCCATGTAATAAATCATGCAAGCAAGAAGGCCTTTACCGAGTACATTTTTCGATCGTTCACTACCAAGTCAACCCATAATACCCCGGCTTGTTAACATTTTATTTCATCCTATGTAAGCATGCAAAAGGGTGTCAGGGTTTTATTCTGCTAGGTGTGACTAATTCTACTCGTTACAGACCAAACAAGAGGCAAACATGTTAAATTAACATAAATCACACAATCTGGAAAGCATGACATTGCTGTACAAAAACACAGATTACCGCTACTACAGAAAAGCAAATATGGATCTGTTAGAAGTTCTAGAAACTAGACTTTCTGCCGGTTCCAGCGAATATATACACAACATATAAAAGCTACAGAAACTTGGTTGAAATTCCTATTCTTTTCAAATTATATGTTCAGGAAGCAAGTTGTGAATTATATAAATACATGTGGAACATACCAGAAAACTCATCAATTAAATCTACAAAAATTCAGGGTGATTCCTATACATATCTAGTCTCAGTCAAATTAATTTTATATTTTTATTTTACTGTTATCATGTTCTATTTATTTATGAAACAAATAGATATGCATGAATTTATGATTCTGGAAATTCACACACGGTTGTACTAAAAATAAGATATTTCACAGATTATAACTCGGAATTTAGATCCGGAAAAAATTCTGGAAAATAGACTCGTAGGGCTATAAATCATATTTAGAAAGTTATTTCAAATCACAACAGTAACATGGTCGAAAATCTAATACAAAAAGACATAAACAGCAGTCCAGAAAATAATTTGATATGAATAGGCAACAACATTATTGTCACGCCCCTACTCCCAAAAGAGAATACGGAATACGAATATGTGAAAAAAAGCCCAGCGAATGATTTTCATCATCCATAAGCTGTTGAAAAATCTTTACAACATTCACAAGAATCATCAGAGTCAGAAACAAAAGTGTCAACCAACATGCACATATGAACCAAATATCAACAAGAATATTTGAAATAAAATATATTAATCTCAAATAGTCATGATCTGAATAAGTCAAAATCCTGGGTCACATTGCCCAAATGCAATAATAAATCCAAGTATCAAAATACAATATTGTTCAAAGCAAGCTATAAGAAATAATAATAATAAAATCCATCACTAGTACTTCATGTCACCAATACCGTCTGGAACCTGTTCTCCAAAATCTGCAATTTAACAATTATAGGGAAGAGAAAAAGAGAAAACAAGTACCCGTCAATTGCAAGTTACGGGCCGCTTGTAATGCAGGATACAAGTACATGGGAAAACTAACTAACAACATGGAATAAGTATGATGTCAGAATAAACAACTAGCATGGTAAGGTGAACAAGTACAAGTAGCATATATCAAGAGTCAAGTGAACAACGATCATGTAAACAAGCATCAAGTGTCAAGTATCATATAATCATGCATCAAGTGTCATGTATCAAGTTCAAGTATCAAGCAAGCATGTATCATGTTCAGTATTGTTGTCACGCCCCGCTTCCCAAAAATACGGAATATGAGCACGTAACATTGGCCCAACGAATGATTTTCTTCGTCCATAAGATGTTCAGAAATCTTTACAACATCCCACAAAATAATCAGAGTCGGAAGCAGAAATTCAACCAATCATGCACAATTGAATCAAATACATCAACAGAAATTTACTTGAAATCCAAAATATAATATAATCTCAAATAAATCAAGTCTGGAAAGTTAATAATATCCTGGGTCACATTGCCCAATTACAAATAAACCCAAATATCAAATACAATTGTTCATAAGCAACATATAATAATAACAGCAAAAGAAATCCAGCACTAATATTGCATTTCTCCAATACCATCGGGCAAACGACCATCCTGATCTGCAATTAGTAATTTGCAGGAGAAGGAAAAAGAAAACAAGTACCTATCAATTGCAAGTTACAGGTCACTTATAATGTAGGATACAAGTATATGGGATAGATAAATCTAAGTAACAAGCATAATATGGTATAAGTGTGTCAACAGAAATGTAATATGTAACATGAAATAAGCAAACAGAATCAAGCAACATGGTATACAAACAGGTACAGGTAACATGTATCAAGTGTCAAGTGAACAGGTAAACAGGTAAACATGTTTCATGTAACAGGTAAATAGGAACAGGTAATCATGTAACAGAATAATCATGTATCAGGTGACCACGAGCAAGTAATCAGGAAAACAAGTAATCAGGAAACAAGTACAGAAAATCAGATTATGTCATGTCAAGTCTTGTGTTATTACTATCTAGGTAGCACTTCATGCGCCCCAAAAACATAACACATGGGTGCTACAACAAACAGTTTCGCTTTAGATTTCGTAGTGGAGTCCATAGGGCAGTGTACTCAGGGATCAGGATAACAGGTAACAGGAACATGTAGAACCTAGTGGCTCTCTTCCGAGTACACCTTCCTATAGGGAAGTATGTAGTCAGGTACAGAAAACATGCATAACCTAGTGGTTATCTTCCGAGTACATCTTCCTATAGGGAAGTATTCAGTCAGGTACAGGTAACAGAATCGTGAATCATGTAGTCATGAACACGTAACAGGCAGGCAGGACACAGGTCCTCTTCTCAGTACACGTATCTATATTTTCCACTACTAGATCTTTCCCTTAACCCCGGCTTGGTCATTTATTATTATCATCAGGCATGCATTTATGTGTCGCAAAACAAAGCAAAGCTAATAGGGTATAAACATGTATCAAGTTCAGGGTGAAAGATAAACAAGTACAGGTACAAGATAACACATAACAGGGTAAAGCAACTAGTTTTCTAATCCAGGAAAGCAAGACAGTGTTGTACTAAAATATTGATTCCTGCTACTACAAACATCCAAATCTGGATCCGTCAGAAAATCTGGAAAATAGACTTCCAACCGAATCCAGCATGCATACATAAGTCATATAGTATTTCACAAAATCATAACTCAAAACTGAATCTAAACCAGGAAATGCGTTCAGCCAGGAATCAGTAAATTATATTCAAGTATAGGAAAACAGCAAGAAATCATCATAATAAATTCAAGGAAAAATCTGGGGTATTCCCTATATGTCTAGCATCAAAATCTAAAGTTTCATAATTTTCCAGAAAAATTAGTTTACCCAACAAAAAATAGAAAACATCAAGAAACGATAGTTTGGAAAATCTGGAATTCCCAACACTGCTGTACGAAAAATGAAATATCTCGCAAGCCGTGAAACGAAATCCAAATCTGCCAAAGGGAGATGAAAAAAGAAAAATTAATATAACTTTCATATTTCATAAATATTTTTCATAAAGTAACAGGAAATAGGGTAAAAATATGATTCTTTACAGAACAGCGGGCAAAATACAGCAAGTATAGCTTTCATAAACAAGCATGAAACGGCGTATAAAATCATCAATAAAATCCACCAAAATTTTGGGTAATCCCTAGATAGATATAGAAATACTGACCAAAGTTTCAGATCAAAATAATATGTGTAGCACAAGTATCAAAATAATTTTAGTCATGAAAATCATCAAGAACGATGTCTGGAATTAATCTACACCTCTGTAGTAAAACAGTCATATCTCACACATACGAAAATGAAATCAAGCAAGATCAGAGGGGTTGGAAAGCATACTAATTTCTCTACAATTCATGTTTTATACTAAAATTAAGATTCTGACCTTAATATGGTCTAAATTACTGATCAAGACAGATTATCGGCAAAATACAGAATTTCCTCAAAAACCAAAATCAACATAATTCAAACGAAACTTGATCCAAATACAACCAAACATGAAATCGAGTCTACCAAGTATCCAAACAACATGAAATAGGGTAATTAACATATCCAAAATAAGTCTGACACATGGATCTCAACAAACACCCAAATTCTCAGAAATATCTCATACATGATCAAAATCAAGAACGGTCAAATCCTAAGTTGTTCATGTCAACTTGTGTCGTGAGTCCACTATGGTCAAATAACACTATAAAGACAAAACCCATCAAGAATAACACACACACGAGTTATCTCTAGAACCCAACTATATTATAGGTGGTATTTTTGACTTGTATGATACAAAAGGAATTTAAGTACAAGTTACTTACCTGAAAGACGACGACGAAAACAAAGCAAAGAGCAAGAATAACGGGAACAGATTCCTGGGGCACGAACACAACGAACGGACTGAACGAACCAATCATGAACACAAACCAATGAACGAGATCACGAACACAATCGGATCGCTGAGATCGAAGATCAAGATCAAGATGATCGGATCAGATCGAACAGTCAGATTTCTTTGATGATAGAGATAATGATGAAGATCAAGATCGATCGATCGAACGGTTGCGATCAAAGGAAGTTGATGAACATCATGATCATTATGATCAAAGAGATCCGACGGCTAGGATCTAATCGGATGATTAAGAGGAGATCGACGGCGAGGATCTAACCGGATGATCAAGAGGAGATCGACGACCCACATCAATCAAGCATGATGATCAAGATCCAATGGACAGGCCAAGATCACCCGGATGATGATGATCAAGATCAAATCAACGGACGGCTAGGAATCAATCAATCTAGCTAGATCAAGATCACAAGCAAACGGACGGCCCACAACCAAAGTAGCCAAGATCAAGATGATCAAGAGGATCACGGTGATCGGACGATTCATAATGCACTTGATCAAAACTTGATCAAAAGCAACCCAAGGTCTTCGGCTGCGTGCTGCAATGGCTGGCCTGGGAGGACAACGGCGGATAGGCAGCAAGGTGGCAGACGGCAGCAGGACTGCCGCAGGTGGCTGTGATGCACAGGGGACAGCACGGCAGAGATGATGCAGGCTGCAGGCTGTCGGGAGGAACACAATGCCGCTGTGTCGGTGTTGGAAAGACAGGCTGAGGTGTGTAAGGCGGCGCTCTAGCGTCGCCACTAGAGGAGGAGCACGGGGGGATGAGTCGGCACTGGTGGGTGGTCATCAAGGTGATGCTGCGACGCGACGCAGGGGGGTGGGGAGGATCAAGATGAGAGCGGGAGTAGGACAGTGCACAAGAGGTGCGAGAGCAGATGTAGGGGAGAGCCAGGAGAGCACAGCGAGAGCGGCACAAGGTAGAATACGAACAGGCGTGAGAGAGAGGGTTAATATATAGGGATGGGGTTTTAGGGTCTCTGGTGAAAATAGGTTTGGTGGATAATAACGGGTATGCGTTTTTTTTTATAAATGGTTATTGGTTTGGGTAATAGGGTATAAGGTAAATTAATGGATAGTGGGTTTGTAAACTGGGTTAATGGATATTAAATGGGTTTGGGTTTAGGGTGTTTTAAATGGGTTTAAAATAAAAAATAACAAAAAGGGTTTTGGGTTTAATAAATAATGGGTAAAATCCAATAGGGTAAATAGGGTAAAATAAAATAACCAAATAATAAAAATATACAATTAGTACTTTATAAAAATAGTAATAAAAATAATAATAAGAATACTAGAGATCAAAGTAACCATATCAAAAAAAAGATTTGTATTACAAATGTACAATTCATAGAAAATAGTTACCATAAGATTACTTATCAAAAATTGGATTTTAATTGAAGAGTCAAGAATACGTTTTAACAAAAGAATTTGAAAGCAGTAAAAAAATAATTTCAAATACAGCGAAAACTTTAAATACAGAAAATATATTTTTGGGAAAATAAGGGTTACACTTGTAGTGATTACTATCTAGGTAGCACTTCATGCAGCCCACCTTACATGGTTGCTACAACAAATAGTTTCACTTTAGATTTCATAGTGGACCATAGAGGGCAGTGTACTCAGGGACAAGCTCCAAGTAAACAAGTATCAAGCTCCAAGTAACCAGATAAACAAGCTCCAAACAAGCTCCACATAACCAAATAACAAGCTCCAAACAAGCTCCAAACAAGCTCCAAATACCCAAAATATATCAAGCTCTGTGTCAAGTGTGCAAGTGCAAGTAATCATGTGTCAAGCTCCAAATAACCAAATATCAAGCTCCAAATATCACGTAGGATCAATAGATACCCTTCCGAGTACATGATTCTGAATTATCCACTATTAGATCTTTCCCTTAAACTCCAACTTGGTTATTTATTATTAATGTCAAACAAGCATGGATGTGTGCAAATCATATCAAGAATAACATGGCATGATCATGTGGTAAGTTCAAGTTGCAAGGTAAATATGTACAGGTACAAGATAACTCATAAAAGGATAAAATAACCAAAAATCTAGTTCAGGACAGCAAGACCATACTGCAGTAAAACAGTGATTCCAAGTGTTACAAACATGCAAATCTGAATCCGTCGAAACGTCTAGAAAATAGACTCCCAACCGAATCCAGCGGGTATAAATAAGTCATATAGTAATTCCCAAAATCATAAAACTGATTTGAATCCAGAAAACACGTTCAGCCAGAAATCAGAAAACCAAATTCAATAGCAGGAAAACAGCATGAAAACATCTCAAATAAATCCAAGAAAAATCTGGGGTATTCCCCTATATGTCTAGTATCAGAATATAAAGTTTTATAATTTTCCAGTAAAATTAGACCAGTCATCAAAAATCATAACACATCAATAAACGATAATTTGGCAAATCTGGAATTCCTAACACTGCTGTACGAAAACGGTGATATCTTGCCAACCGTGAAACGAAATCCAAATCCGCCAAAGGGAGATTAAAATAGAAAAAATATGATAATTTTCATATTTCACAAATATTTTTCATACAGTCAAACGAACCAGGGTTAAAATATGATTCTTTACAGAACAACGAGTAAAATACAGCAAATATAAACAAGCATGAAACAGCATATAAAATTCATCAATAAAATCCACCAAAATTCTGGGTAATCCCTAGATAAGTATAGAAAAACTGACCAAAGTTCTAGATCAAAATAATATGTGTAGTACAAGTATCAAAATAATTTAGTCATCAAAATCACCAAGAAACGAAATCTGGAAAAGATCTACACCTCTGTGGTAAAACAGTCATATGTCACACATACGAAAACGAAATCGAGTAAGGTCAGAGGGGTTGGAATGAAGATGAATTCCTCTAAAACTCATGTTTTATACTGAAATTAAGATTCTGACCTTAATATGGTCTAAATTACTAATCAAGACAGAATATTAGGCAAAACACAGAATTTCCTCAAAAACAAAAATCAACATAGATTCAACGAGACTTGATCCAAACACAACCAAACATGAAATCGAGTCTACCAAGTGTCCAAACATCATGAAATGGGGTAATTAACATACCTAAAACAAGTTTATCACATGAATCTCAACAAATACCCAAATTCTCACAAAAATCTCACATACATGATCAAATCAAGAATGGGCAAACCTAAGTTTATTTATGTCATATGTGTCGTGAGGCAACTATGGTCAAAACACTATAGAGACAATATCAACAAGGAGTTTCACACACGAATTGTCTCTAGAACCCAACTACATTACAAGCGGTATTTATGACTTGTATCATACAAGTGAATTTGAGTACAAGTTACTTGCCTTAACCAAAGACGAAAAAGACTCCAAGCAAGAATAACAGGAACAGATTCCCAGGCACGAACACAACGAACAAATCATGAACCAATCACAAACACACGATCACGAACAAGATGAAGACGATCGAGATCACGAACACAATCGAACGGCTGAGATCGAAGATCAAGATCAAGATATCAAGGCGATCAGATCAGATCGGACGACTCTGATTGAAGATCAAGATCGAGATCGAGATGTGATCAGTATCTTGGTGATGATGATGATCGGATCAGATCGACGATCGGACGGCCACCAATCAAAGTGATCAAAGAACTCCAAGATGATGATCATGATGATCAAGAATGGACGGCCAATATTCAAACCATCAAAAACCACATGATCGAGAAGATCAAGATGAGAGATCATGAAGATCCGACGGCCCACAACAAAGATGATGAAGAACTCCAAGATGATCAAGGGGATCACAGCGATCGGATGGCTAACAATCAAACAATGATCAAAACCTAACATGACAACAACTCAGTGCTCGGCCATGAACGGCAAGGCAGGGAGAACAATGGTAGACAGGCGGAGCACTGCGGGGACGGCAACGGAGGGCGGCGAAGCAACGACGGGAAGCGCATGTTGCCGCTGCGATGCTGGCTGGCTGGCTGGCTGGCATCTGCAGTCTCTCACAGTCTACAGCAGCCTCGGCGGAAGACGGTAGGAGGGAGAGCAACGGGGTTGCAGGTGCGCGGTGCACAGGGCAACGCCAGCGAGGGCGGCTGGCTGCAGCGCTGTTGTCGCGGTGCTCGAGAGGAGGCAGCACAGGGGAGGTGGGGTGCTGTGCTAGTCGCGACTGTTGGACGGTGCAACAGTGCACAGGGAAACGGCGCTAGAGGATTGCACTAGAGGGGCGGCGCAAGGGCGGGGGGTTGGCTGCTTTGGCGACTGAAGAGCGCAACGACGATGGCTGTCGTCGAAGGTGCAGGGTAAGGTCGGACAGGGGCTCGGGAGAGGGGGTACTGGAGAGAGATGAGAGCGGGAGAGGGATGGGTTTAAGGTGGCTGCATGGGGAAGGTTAAGAGGTAGGGACGGGGTTAAATAGCAGGGTTATTAGGGTTAGGGAATGAAGGTGGGGATCAGGTTCAAATGGGTGTAGGTAATTGTATTGGGTTGTTAGGTTTTTAATGGGTAATTGGGCTTTAGGGTTAAATAACAGGGTTGTGGGTAGTTTATAAATGGGTTTGGGAGTATAAATGGGTAATTGGGTGTTAGGGGTTTAAAAATTCATTAATGAAATAAAGTAGCAAATCAAAGATTGTTTATAATAAAAATATAATTTGCATTACAAAAATAGAATTTATTTAAAATAGATACAAATACAATTATCACACCGAAATAGATTTTTAATAACGAGTCAAAATTATAACAATAATAACAATAATCATAATAATAAAAACAAAAATAACCGTAATAACAATAATACTAAAAGCGTATAAAAATCATCGTAAATAGTTACAAAAATTATTGATTAGAATAACTTTAGCAGAAAATCCAATAATACACCTTAACAAAAGAATTGGAAAGCGGAAAAATAATTTACAAAAATTTTAAATACAGAAAATACACGGAAAATAAATGTTTACGAAAACAGGGGTTACATTTATCATACAACCATATAGTTCATGCTAATTAATAATCAAAGTGATGCTAGATGTTTAACATGCATATTTCTAGGTTTAAGATGCAATTTTACAGGCATGGTAATCAATTCATTAAATCAAATTCAATCGAAATATTCAATTCATCAAACAATTCTATAACATGGATCTAGTTATTTTTTATGTAAATGTGCATATGCAATGTGCAAGTGGGACTAGGTTTTAGATCAAAGATGTAGGCACGATGTTAAGAAAATATTGGGTTAGTTCGTATAAACGCTCAATATACTTAACGGAATTCAATTAGCAATATGATAAGAAGATTGGGATCTACTTGCAGAGATCAAAGAAACTTTAACGCAAACAATAAATGGTTTCAAGAAGAGACTTGCCTGTTAGATGATAATTTCGAATATATAGAATAACGGGACGAGAATCCCGGGTGACGAATTCACGAACGGAACACGGAGACACGTGCGAGCCCGTGCAAACACACACACACAGCAAATCCAATCCAAATACCGGATCCTCCTCCACAAAACACCAAACACCGGATCTAATCTCTTCTTCACTACCCGAACAGCAAACACCCAAAATCAAGTCCCTTCCTCCTTTACAACTCCAAACAGCAATCAGACAAGGAGAGAGGAAGAGGGACAACAGTGTATGGCGGACGGCAGCGAAGGGTGCTCGGGGTGACTGGCGTTGGGGCGCTGGCGGTCGAGGAGCAACACAGTGACGAGGAAGGCAGTCAGGGATCTCACCGAAACAGAGGAAGGTGGAGATGGAGATGGTGGGGGGTTCTGGATGTCGATGACGAGGGGGAAAGGGGGGTCTTCGGCAAGGGTGGAGAAGATGATCAGGATGGTTGGGAGAGGGCGACGAGGGGGAATTCGAAAGGTGCAAGTGTAGCACCCCGAATTACCAATATAATATCTCAGAAATTTGTGGCACAATTCCCAACATCTACCTCAATGTAATATTAATCATAGCCAAAACACCAAATAATTTTCCAACTTTTATTACATCGATTGTTTACAAAACACAGCAGAAAATTAAACACCTTGAATTACAGTTCTTTCTTTTACAACACATTCTTTTACAATTTACATAAGCCATATTATCATTCTACCACATACATCCAAATCCCATGCTATAGGTATCTACCTCTAAAACATGAGGTTAGAGATAACCCTTAACCCCCAAAACTACAGGGGTAAGCCATAACGGTGTGAGTGACATCAAAAGAAGTACAATATAAATAAAACGTAAAGAATAAATTCATAAACAACACATACCAACGGTAGTAACGAATGGAATATGAAATAACAATAAATAAAACATGAAAACATCAACTGAAACTAGACTAAGTGTCAAGTGTAGAAAAACAGAAACATACATGCATAAAACCAAGTCAAGAAAACACAAATGCAATATAATGACTCTCTAATGTATACTTATCAGATTCTATGTATTCCATACTACATAGGTCCGGTGCAAGCTCTTATCGTGCTCTACTTTATAGGGTTAAGTCCCTCGTTATGTAACTAATCCTACTACGGTGATAGAAACAAGATCCATAATACTTCGCGAATATGCATCACAACCCTTGACGTGCAAGCATAATGTAAGAATAGCTCTGAACCCCAGGATGAATCACCTCCCTGACGTGTACTCCATGAATAGGTTTGCGAAATCCTTGACGTGCAGATACACTAGTATATCCCGTGAATAGGCATGCCGACCCTCGACACGCGAATGCACATGTATGCTCCGTGAATAGGCCTGCAGACTCTCGACACACGAACATACCAAATGTCCTCTCGAGACACAACAACACACAGTCCTAGAATGTATTCGTTGGACTAGACCCCTAGAGCATATACTTATGTTTCCCAAAATCTATCACATCTCCATTAGTGCCTATCCTTAAGTTGATTATTATTAAAACATAAATTTCCCCTCTCTAGAGTTAGTATATTCTGCCGGACTTAATTCCACAACAACACCCCCAAGACCCAATTGGTCAAAATCCACAAAATCTTATTTGCCGAATCACAGGAATCCCACTCAACTCCTAGAGATTCACAAATCGAATATCAACAGCAAAACTTTCAATAAAACTCTTAATTCCAAATCTCAAAATGTTTATATCAATGAAAGCTTCTTTAATCAACAAAACCAAATTTATTCAGTATACTCACAAATTCCAGAATTGAAATAAAGTATTAAATTTATTAAATAACTGAGAATCATATTTTTATATCGTAGATAGTCACAAAACGTCAATTTCTTCAAAAACCATATATATTTCACTTTATAAAGTTATAGAAATACAATTTATACTCTATTAAAATCAAAATATAACTTTCTGTAAAATACTATAATCTGTAGCGAAACATCATCTAAAACAGTAGTTTGATAATCCATAATATCGAAGAAATAATCGTTCAAGAAATCAGCCGAAAACTCAACAAGAACAACACAGACAGCAGGTGTCGGTCGACTGTCAAAACAATTCAAAATAACGACAGTCGACTGCACAATCCCAGAAAATTCAATTTTTCAAATGACGGTCGACCACACATTTTAGTTCAAAATGGAACCGGTCGACTGACAAGTCAAGAAAACACGGCTTTGAATTTCGTGCACATTTTAATTGTTACTTCATTTAATCTTTGTAAAATCATAGATTTGTAAAACAAAATCCCTGAGATGATCAAATACAACTTGTTTAACATACTAGAGTTTATGAAACAAATCAAAACTTCATCAAATTCATAAAAGAGCAATTTTCGACAAATTCTTCAAAATAGGACCTATGTATATGTATATATGTGTGTTTACATCAGTTAAAGCTTCAAGGAAACATCGTATATAGGTAATATATTATCCTAATCAATCTCAGGATAAAGACAACTCAAAATCCAATAAAAAACTTCATAAAACTCAAAAATCAAACTTTCATCCATACATTATCAGGCCCGAATTAAAACAACAACTCTACCTCATCAAAACTTGATCTCTTTTGATCCAAAACCACTCTTGTAATTGATTAAACACATACACCACTACTCACATCAGTATACCCATGAATATGTACAATTATAACATGTGAATAATCAAGTTTTACTCATCAAAATTCCCAAATAGAGCACATCTCAAACATACACAGTGAAAACTAGGTTTTTATTCACTTTTTGCAATAACCAACATATAACTCATTAAACTCAATCAAATCAGCAAGTATATGAAACAAAACAACCTACTCAGGGTTTCTATTAGATTCTTAACAATCTCAAGCCATCTATGTAGAATTTTAATCATCAATAGCATCGTTTTCATGAAAAGATTCAATTTTTATTCATCCACTCGACAAAATTCATTATTTCATCATACAATCCCCTAACATGCTTTCTAATAAACAAATCATCACATACAACATGCTTAGAACAATAAGAAATTAAATATATGTCACTCACATTATTAAAGAATCAACCGTAATAACAAAGAGAATAATAAAAGTCCTTCCTTTCTCAAGAAAACCAAGATCCTCGCTTCGAAACTCCAAGAAATCAATAATAAAAAAAATCCTTTGTGTATTACAGCAAAGAGACGGCTACAATCTCTTTTAAATAGGCCGGAAATTAGGGTAATTAGGGTTTTGAATAGGTTTTGCAAAATATCCCTTTTGAATATATATTTACATATATAAATCCTTATACTTGGAAACTAGATTAACCAATTCACTTTAAATTCAAAAACAAAAGTAACCACCCTAATACTGTTCAGCACTGGGTTTAAATCCAGAAAAACAAATTTGTAATTTTTGCTTCTAAGTGGTAATTTTGCAAAAATTCCCTTCTTTAAAAAATTTGTGAAATAAACCAAATCTATCAGAACAAAATGTAAAATTTTTACCTTTGAGTTGGCTAGCCATCATGCTCAGCCCAAAAATCCGAATATCTGGGGTTTTCACTCCAAGTGGTAATTTTGCATAAAGCCCCTTTTTTGTAATATTTGCGAATATGCCAAATAAATATAAAAAAAATCAGGAAAATTTTATAAATAATACCTACTAATAAAAAATAGGTTTCCCCAAAATAATTTCTGACTTTGAACTTCGCAAGAAAATATTTGAACGTGTAAACGATAATTTTCAGAAAAATATTTTTTAATCACCAAAATCATCTTAATTCATTTATACACCTCAAAAACATTATTTAAAAATCTAGGGTGTTACAGCAGGAAATGGGAGCTTTGGAGTTTGGATGAGAGGGTGACGATGAGGACTAGCTGAAGCAGGCAAGGGGTCGACAAGTGGGATGGAGGTGGCAGTGGTCGGAGAGGACGATCGGAGTGGCGGGAAGGCGAGCGGTCGAAGGTGGTGGGTTAGGGAAGAAACACGGTAGGGAAGAGAGAGCTACGGAGGTAAGGAGAGAGAGATTGTATAATAGGGTAATTAATTAATTAGGGTTTAGGGGGTATCTATATAGGATGATATATGTGGGGTTTTGGGTTGCGAGTTAATGGGTTTAGGGTATGGGTTGAGGCTCCAAAAAGAGACGAATAAATAGAAGACGATGAGATAAACATATAGCGGATCAATTTAAACTCAAAACACAAGGAGAAAAATTTGTAGTGGGCCAAACATAGCAGAATTCAAGCCAAAAGAGTATAGAATGATCAAAAGAGAATAAATGAACCCAAAGAAAAGCAAGATTAATTATTCAAAGAAAATATGGATACAATAATAGGGAAAAAGAAAGTAAAATACAATAAAATCCAAAATAGAAAAATAGGGGTTACGTCAAAGGTTTAGAAACTTTCACCTTAAAATTGTAGACAAGAACACCTTCAAGCTCCACCTAGTTTGCTCTTCTCCTCCTTACTCCTTGCTCTTGCCCTTCTTGCTCCTAGCTCTTGGATATCCTTTCCTTGACTCCTCATTCTTCTTAAATCAGTAGCTTAGAGTATAAATGAAGTAGTTGAAGTAGGTTGAGGTGGATGAAAAATGTTAGAATGAGGGAAAATGAGCTTGTGCAAAACAAGGGGATTAAATAGAAGATGCTTCATTATGGAGAGGGTTGAGTGTGAGAGTGAACAAAGATGCTTAGGGTTCTACAAGATGGTCTTGAAAACTCTCACCCCCATGATGATAACCATTCAAAAATCAAATCCCCAGTTATCTTGCCTCCAAGCCCATGGTTTTGTAATATTATATTTATATATGTGTACATAGTGTTGGGTGTATACATGTTATGTGCACATGACATGTTGGGCTCATAGGACCAAATTGATCATGGTTAGGACCCAAATGCCAAGCCATGTTGAGTTTGGTTGCCTCAAACATACACTTAAGTGCACAATAAAATAAATTGCACAAATAAATTGTAGCACACTTCAAAGATTAATTTTGAGACAAAATTTTATTAACACAAGAAATCATATTCATATTCATATTCATATATAGAATACAAAATAATTGTCAATCATTTATACATTCCATCTCACGTATAATTGAGACAAGTCTATCCCCAACTCTGGTTCTAAAAAAATACCGTTGTCGAGTTCAAAACATATCAAATAATAATATATTTCAATACATACGCAATTAAAATTGAGAAAATTCATTAATACGTGTAAATTTCAATCGTGCACGAATTTAAAATACAAAATAGATATATTCTATTTTGCGAGGTCTTTACATTAATCCACTTGGAATATCATACCAATCCACATGAGTTTCAAACACACATATAACAAACAATCAATTCATGAAAATAACGTACAAAAGATTAGGAGAACACCCACCTCGCTATGGAGAGCTCAACACAACAATTGCCTCCAAACTTGCTTTATTCTCCCCTTAGGTTCTTTCTCCTCCTCCTAGCTTGATTAGCTCTTTTCCTCCTTGTTCTTGCTCCAAGTAGCTAGAATAGCACTTAGGGAAAATGAGAGAATGTTTGGAAATGAAGTGAAGTGTGGAAACTTCCCCTTGCTCTCCTATTTATATTGGCCTCACAGGG
This sequence comes from Hemerocallis citrina, assembly GCA_017893485.1. Taxonomy (NCBI): domain Eukaryota; kingdom Viridiplantae; phylum Streptophyta; class Magnoliopsida; order Asparagales; family Asphodelaceae; genus Hemerocallis; species Hemerocallis citrina. The sequence goes on from CM030361.1 coordinate 251,022,445, forward strand.
TATGGGGGAGCGGATAAGAATGAAGCATGGGGTGCCCAGGTGTACCAAAATATTCAGTGTAGGGGTGGCTAGGTGTCCATCATACTTAATGGTAATGTTGGCATGTGTTTGCTTAGTGTCCATACACACTTAATGAAATGTTGGCTCATGTTGCCTAGGTTTCCATACACTCTTTATGAAGTGTTCTCCTTCTTTCCTCTAGATCAAGAATTTTGGCTCTCGCTTTTCACATTTGCAGCATACTCATGTTTCATATGGTAAGGTGTTCACCAACCATTCATGTAACAAATGTGAACGTGTTCATCAACAAGTTAGTTTTGTCTCCGGTTGAGCCTATTGTCCAGCTTATTTGAGTTAAATTGGGTTGAGCCCAAGCCTTACAACACAAGTGTTTGTTAACTCTTAATTGATTGTCTCATAAGATGTCAAAAACAACTTATGACAACATACACTATTGATCACGTGCAACAATATTCATATACAAAATATTGTTGTCCAAAATAATTGTTAATTATTTCGAGAATACTACACTATCTCTAGCCTCACTAGAAGATACTCTATTGTTTACAATAGAGAAAACTCTCAGATGAAGTACTACGTTTCATGGAGGCCATTACATTGTTATATAGATATCTAGAGAAACACTAGGTTCTAGTCTTGAACCAACATCGTCTAATATACTATGAAGAGTAAGCCATAAGATAGGAGCCGTACAATCTACATTGGAGAAGAAATTGGGCTCAAACAGACCCCCAAAGAACCATGCCCTATAGCCGCTATCGGGTCAACTACTCATAAGAGCAGTCGGCTGCACTTGCAGTCGAGCACGTGCTTGGTTGCAAACAATTGCTATTATGGCAGTAGACTGTCACCTTCCAGTAAGCCATAAATAGAAACTCCCCTCATCTCTCTTCTTCGCTTTGAACCTCTTCTCGCTTTGCCCTATTATCTTCACATCAAACCTAGTATATAAGACATAAACCCAACAATTTCCACCTTGGATTCGATACACCTGCTTCCACACCTTTGTGCTTAACTGCTTTTACACTCTTTCCTTTCTCCTCTCGTAAATAATGCGATTCAATAGCCTCTAATGCTAGTCGAATTTACATCCACCTGTTATTTCTCCAATCGTATGCCCTCTCAATGGCATACAATAGTAGGCGTCAACATGGAGGCACCACCTTCCACACGAACTCCACCTACCTCAAGGCATCCTCCACCTCTTGATGATATTCGAACAGTGTGATCTTGCTTCGGTGATTCTAATGGCGGTGGACTAGATACTTTAGGAATGTTTTGCATAGAAACACTTGTACAAGATTTTTCGTTATCACAAAGATTATAGAGGTTGTGCTGAACACCCTCCATCCCCTCATGACCTTACAACGACCTTCCCAAACTGTTATGACACTTCCTTGAGCTGTGTACTTGCAGCCCCGTGCTTCTAGAGTCCTTAAGCATATTAGGTTCTATTTCAACAAATGAATATGCATGACCTTCTCTAATGTGAACCCTTTTCATGTGGCATCTCAACACAACTATTCCCTCACCCACTATGTCATAAATCTCACCAGTCCATGCCCTCACACAATGACCTATTGTAGAGTTGTAAGTAGAAAACATCTCCCTCTCGGAGAAAATATGATAAGAACTACCAGAATTAAAAAAACCAGCCAGACTCCACATCTTTAGAACTTGAAACAAGAAGACAATCTAAGTTATAGCCTGATTCAGCAGCACTGATTATATGTTGGCACCCTTTTGGTTCAAAAACTTGCGAGAATCCTACTCATAATGTCCAATCCCTCGGCAATGGTAGAAACGGATCGCACCCTTATGCGTACTATCCCTTCCAATTGAAATTCCATATACCACCATGCAACTCATGGAAGTAAACTATGGATTTTGAGTTTCATTCCTAAGTTCATTTTCCTTCAAGCCTTTGATCATACCGGTCACCATGAGCTTCTCCTTGTCAAATGCTAGTATAAATCTGGCAATGAATAGATAAAGTTAATATCTTTATCCTTTTCACTTAAATCATTTATGTTTATTGCCTTCAATTCAGATAATACCTTGTTGAATTTCACTATATGATTACGAAGAGTTGTACCTTCCGTCAGTAAGAAACAAGAGAGTTTTCTCTTCCAGTACATCTGATCTAGTAACGACGATCCCAAATAGTCAATTCTGAGTCTCGCCTACTAACTTGCCACGCTTTTATCCTTAAGGAATTTGCACTTGACATCGTTCATCAATGACAGCCGGATTAAACTCAAGACTTTTAAACAAATCTCATTCCATTTCTGCTGCTTCATGTCGTTTGGCTTCCCTTTATAAGCTTCTTAGGCAAGATGTATGCCCTGTTGAATCAATACGTCGTACATGTCCACCTTCCAGAGTTTAAATTTGATCTTATCGTCAAACTGCCTGTCTTCGTTAAACTCCATGATATTAAATTTGGACCGAAATAAATGCAGAAGGCACCTTGAAAGCAACGGCCATCAGGGAAACTTGCCCAATCGGCAACGGAGTAGGCTTGCAAATCAAATAATGAATAACGCTGAATGAGAAGACCATGTGTTGTAGTCTATTTTAGGTAGCATAATATTCTCCTCACTTCCATCCAATGTAACAATTTCGGAGCATGCATCAACTAATAAACTTGTTTTAGAACAAAGGAAATGTCGAGACTAGTGATCGTTAAATATTGTAGAGAACCTACCACAATTTTATACATTGTAGGGTCTGAAAAAGCTTCTCCAAGTTATGTTGTTAGTTAGGCTAAAAAGGACATTGGAGTGGGCATTGGTTTGGCCTTCGTCATTGTAACCCCTGTTTCCTCAAACCCATATTTTATGTGTATTTTTCTATATTTAAAATTTTTGTAAATTAATTTTTCTGCTTTCAAATTCTTTGTTAAAATGTGTTGTTAGATCTTCTGTTAAAGCCTATTTTAATCAATAGTTTATTTATAACTAGTTCCCAATGATATTTTTTTATAATACAAATATTTTTATTATGCTTTGGATTATTATGTTTATGTTTATGATTTTTTATGATTATTGTTATTTTTGTTATTCGTGTTATTTTATCTTTTACTCTTGATTGTTGATTTAAAAATCTATTTCTATTGTTATTTGTATTTGTAGTATTTCAAATAATTTCTATCTTGTAGATCAATATATATTTTGATATATAATCCTACTTTTATTTATTACTTTATCTATTCGATTTGATCTTTTATTTAAATCCTATTTGTTATCCTATGAAATTAATCATTATCCATACCCATTAAACAAATCCTACTACTACTCCTAATTACCCACAACCCAATTACCTATTAACCCTAATCCCCTTATATATATATCTCTCATCCTTAGTCTCTCTCCCTTGGTGTCCTCTTGTGGCCGCAAGCCACTATTGTCATCATCCCTCTTGGATCATCTCTCTTTCAGGTGGAATTGTTCGTGTGGAGATTTTTGCTCAAGTTTGCTTGGATTCATTCGTTCGTAGATTTTCGTTCATGGGTTTTGCTCGTTGTCGAGAATCCATTCCCGTTACTCTTGGTTTTCGTCGTTCATCATCTCTGATTAAGGCAAGTAACTTGTACTCCAATTCATTTGTTTGGTACAAGTAAAAAGTTCACCTATAGTGTAGTTGGGTCTAGAGACGACTTTTGTTTGTGTTTTCCTTAATGAGTTTTGTCTTTATTGTGAAAACTTGACCATAGTTGCCTCACGACACAATATGGACATAAATTAACTTAGAATTTGCCCGTTCTTGATTTTGATCATGTATGTGAGACTTGTGTCAGAATTCGTGTTTTGATTGAGATCCATGTGATATTTTCGGTGTGGACATGTTAATAATCCTAATTCATGATGTTTAGACATTTGGTAGACTCAATTTTATGTTTGGGTGTGTTTGGATCAATTTTCTTGAATCTATGTTGATTTCGTTTTTAAGGAAAAAAACCTGTATTTTGTCGCTGTTCTATTTTGTTTGCTGTTTTGGACTATCTTGAAGTCAGTAACTTAATTTCGGTATAAAACGCAAGTTTTAGATAATTTCGTCTATTTACATACCCTTCTAACCTTTCTTGATTTTGATTTTGTATGAGTGAGTTATGACTGTTTTACTACAGAGGTGTCGATCTTTTCAAGATTCTGTTTTTCGGTAATTTTGATGATAAATCATTTTGAAGAACTATGCTACATATATTATTTTGATCTGAAACTTTGGTCAGCTTTTCTATACCTATCTAGGGATTACCCAGAATTTTGGTAGATTTTATTGATGAGTTTTATCTGTCGTTTCATGCATGTTTACAAAATTCATACTTGCTGTATTTTGCTCGCTGTTTTGTAAAGAATTGTGTTTTCACCCTGATTCTTTTTACTGTATGAAAATTTTTTGTTAAATATGAAAGTTATTTTATTTTAACTATTTTCATCTCCCTTTGGCGGATTTGGATTTCGTTTCACTGGTTGCGAGATAATTCAGTTTTCGTACAGCAGTGTTGGGAACTCCAGATTTGCCAAACTACTGTTTCTTGATGTTTCCTGATTTTTGATGACTGAACAAATTTTACTGAAATATTGTGAAACTTTATATTTTGATTCTAGACATATAGGGGAATACCCCATATTTTTCTCGGATTTATTTGAGAAGTTTTGATGTGGTTTTCCTGACTGTGAATTCGTTTTACTGATTTCTGACTGAACATGTTTTCTGGATTCAAACCTGTTTTGAGTTATGATTTTGTGAATTACTATGTGACTTATTTATATTCGCTGGATTCCGTTGGAAGTCTACTTTCTAGATCCTTTGATGGATCCAGATTTGCATTTCTATAGCGACGGGATTCACTGTTTTAGTACTGTACTGTCATGTTGTCCTGAATATGAACATACACTTTTTTGCTCGTTTATGTGACTGTATAATACCTATGCATGTTTATTTGTTTTCCTAAACCTAATACTGATTACAACATGTGAGTTTGACACTATTTCGTACACAGTCATACCTGTTTGATGATCATAATAAAAGTAACAAAGCCGAGGTTTAAGGGAAAGATATAGTAGTGGGAAATTATAGAAATGTGTACTTGGAAGGGGGCCCGTATTTTCCATACTGAGCATCTGTTATACTGTTATACTGATTACCTCGCTGCACACTTCCTTATAGGAAGGTCTACTCGGAGGAGGACCAATAGGTTCTGACTGTCTGATTTCTGTTACTAATTTCCTGACTGCACACTTCCTTATAGGAAGGTGTACTCGGAGGAGGACAACTAGGTTCTGACTATTACTGCTACTGCTACTATTACTAATACCTAAGTACACTGCCCTATGAAATCTACAAACGTAACTATTTTGAATGTAGCAACCATGCGATAAAAGGATGGATCATGAAGTGCTACCTAGCTAATAATCATACAAGACTGTAAGAACATAAGACTGATACTGTTAGACTGATACTGTTAGACTGATACTGTTGGACTGACTCTGTTATACTGTTACACTGATATACTGAGCTTACTGTTACTAGACACTGTTAGTTGCCATATGACACTGTACTTGACACATTCATCTGTACTGTTAGTATCCCATGCTAGTTGACCTTATTTTACTGATTCATGCTAGTTATTACTGTTGATGCATTATTCCATGCTACTTGTTAGTTTTCCATGTGCTTGTATCCTACATTATAAGTGGCCCGTAACTTACAATTGACGGGTACTTATTTTCTCTTTCCTTCTCCTGCAAATTGTCAAACTACAGATTTTGGTGATCAGCTGTCCGATGGAGTATGTGATCTAAAGTTCTAGTTGGCTGGAGATTTTTTCTATCTTCGTTTATTTCTTTGTTGCTCATTTTGAATAATGTATCTGTTACTTGTATTCTTTGTGTTTAGGCAGTATGGCCCAGGATATTTGTTTTATTCAGATCATGACTATTTGAGATTAATATATTTTATTTCAAGTATTCTTGTTGGTATTTGGTTCATATGTGCATGTGGTTGACTCTTCTGGCTTCCGACTCTGATTATATTATGATATGTTGTAAAGATTCTTGAACAGCTTATGGATGATGAAAATCATTTGCTGGGCTTTTGTTACGTATCCGTATTCCGTATACTTTTTGGGAAGCGGGGCATGAGTCATTTGTGTACGATCCAAGAAATCATAAATATATATTTCTATTGCGATAAGTGCAAGCTACCACCAGTCCTAGCTGCTTCTATTCTAAGAAAAAAAAAATGAAATGGGCCAAGGTCCTTTAATGCAAAGGTTGATGACAAGTCTATAATCACAATGTCAATCTTCGTAGAAGAAGATCCAGTAAGAATGATATCATCAACATAAAGTAAGAGGAATAGAACATGCAACGAAGTGTGCAAAATAAAGAGGGAGACATCTTTAGAATCCACGAAATTGAGATGAAGAAGGCTATGCCAAAGTTTATTGAACCATGAATGAGGAGCTTGTTTCAGGCAATAAAAAGGTCTTTGTAGACGACATACATGATGGGGAAAATAGGGTAGACCAATCTAGTTGGTTGTCTTATATAAACCTGTTATTGAAAAACCCCATTCAAAAATGCATTAGAAACGTCTAATTTCTTGATCAGCCAATTGCGTGTTACTGCAATGCTAAAGACAAGACAAATTGTTATTGGTTTGGTCACTTGACTAAATGTCTCTTCAAAATCAAGTCCATGTTGTTGATGAAAACCCTTAGCTACCAAATCTAGTTGGCTCTGTTTCTGCAATAGATGTTCCGAATGATGCATATTTAGGATTAGGTTTTTGTATACATATTTTAGCTCTAGTTTGCATTGGATGAAAAGAAGGTGGAATAGTAGAAGGAGAATAGGAAGATGTTACTAAATGGGTGGTCTGATCTCCAACAGAGGTAGCCTCAAGAGTGGTCTGTTGACATGGAGTGCATCATTAGAACCTGAACCCATATGATTGGACTCAGTAATAGTTCAACTAAGAATGGTTGAGCTAGGAGGTTCTGGAACTAATACTGTAATTCGACCAAGAATAGAGGGTTGATTGGAGATGGATGAAGACACTCGATGATCATTTTTTGCAAAGGGAAAACTAGTCTCATCAAACATCAAATTCCAATAATATAAGTTCGATTTGATGCGAGGTGCAAGCATTTGTAGCAACGATGTTTGCTATTAGATCACCAAAAATGCATCGAGCTGAGCGATATTGTAATTTATTATTGTAATACCCCGCAAAATAATAAGTGACTATTTTTCTTACAAGTTGGTACGTGCAATGCACATGTCAACATGACACATATTAGTGGTATTTCCTTATTATAAATAGAATTACATGTTATATTTACTTGGTATGAATGCAATGAGTATTGTATCTTGAACCTAGCTAGGGCTAGAGTTGGTTGAACCTACGTTGGGTTGAGTTTCATGGTGAAACCAGGTCTAGATTAATCTAACCAACTTGTATCAATTGAGAGCAACAAATTTGTGAAATTTTGCACAAGCACACTAGGGTATGTCCAGCCAAACATGCATAGTGAGATGGGCAAGTTGGGTATTCCAAAAGTCACCCAAATTAAGTTGTGAAAAAGGGTAATAAATTGCATGAACATGGGTAGAAATCAATGTAAGTTTTATTACATCCCAAAACACTAAACCCTTGAGCTCCTAACTGGCCAAATATAGAGAGTTGAAGCCACTTTTGTTTTATTTGGTGTGTGACAATAAATCATATCATTCTAGTGAGGGTTTGAGTTGAAGGAGGGAAGGATTGTTGGAGACTTGAAGACCATGATTTCAACTGGGAGGTGGGTGTTCTCTCTTTCTTGTTGTTAATTGTTGTTATTTTAATTTAGTAGCATGCTAGGTTTGCTCTTAAAGTAATGGTCATTATCTAATCATGATTATATGTTTAGTAAATAACCAACTATGCAGAGATGAGATTTAGTTTCATTGTTTAGTAAATAGTTTGGTTATTTACTACTTTATTTGTGCTAGTAAAGCTTATTGTTTGAATGTCTTTCATGATATATTAGAATCATGTTAAGTTGCTGCATCCTATATTACAAATTAACAGGTTAATCGGGTTGAAAATAAACAAGAAATACATTGGAAATATGATATATTGCTCACTGTGTTGGATTTATTTTTATTGATTGTGTGGGCATATTTCATCTTTTAATGGATGTAAATGCATTCAAATGAGCCATATACCATTGTTTATATGATAGTTCGGGTCTAGGAATGATATAACCTTCTCATTTCGGGTTCGAAAGAGCAAAAAAACGTTGCATTTTTGGACTGTCGACCACTATTTAGTGGTTTTTTAGTTGTTGTTTAGATCACTCTTTCTTGAGTTCAAATGATGTTAGGAGTGGTGAGAAACCAAGTCAAGTAAGTGTTCGAGTTTGGGACTCAAATGGATACAATTCTAGCCCAAATCAAGTGTTGTTGGGGCTGGGTTTTAGCCACGGTTTGGGGCCAGGTTTGGGCCAATATGAGGGTCGGGTTTGGCCATGCATGTAACGCCCAGAGTCCGGTTCATCTGCGCCCGCGGCTATGCGTGTGTGCACATGCAAAAAAAGAGATCCTAAACAACTGTCAACCTCAAGCTATCCTCACAAAAGGTTTCACGACTATTAGGTGCCTCTTGATCATGGGCTTATCTATAAGCTCTAATTCTCTTATTCTACCACCGATGTGGGGCATTATGCTCAACCCACCTAAGCTCACGTGAGCTACATGCTCCATGCATGAGACATTTTTCATGCAACAAAGCCTATTTCAATCAATACACATCATGCAGCCACTTCTTCATAATGGCCCATGATATCACCATTAGGCCCAAGATAATTAATTCAATTTCAATTAATTCTTGGCCCAATAATATTCTTCATAAACCCAAGTCCATAAACTATTACTATAGGCCCACCCATTATTATTATTATTATTATTATTATTATTATTATTATTATTATTATTATTATTATTATTATTATTATATATAGAGAGAGAGGGTCATTCCGTTGTGCACTACCCTCCGTGTGCACTCCATGTGAAAATATTACATGGAGTGCACATGGATAATCCGAACTGTTCACATTGATCAACACGTCTAAATTAATCTAAATATGTAAAATCAAGTCATTTGGGATTCATTTGCCCATCCATCAAGTCAGTATAAGAACAAACGATATTCAGCCATACTATTTTGTAACACTTCAATGGATGGGCAAATAAATTTCAAATGACTTGATTTTACACATTTAGACTAATTTAGACGAGTAGATCAATGTGAACGGTTCGGATCATCCATGTGCACTCCGTGTAAAAAGTTCACACGGGGGATAGTGCACAACGGAAGGGCCATATATATATATATATATATATATATATATATATATATATATATATATATATATATATATATATATATATATATATATATATATATAATATTAAGTACGGGATATTACATACACCCTCCCTTAGGAACTCACCCTCCCTTAGGAACTCAGCATCCTCGCTAAGCTCGGGACATGCAACTTGATCTAGGATCGCCTTTATAGCCAATATAAAGTGGAATACCCTGATTCTGCTAGCGTACTGCCCCTGGTCTCTCTACCAGCGTACTGTCCTAGCTTTATCTCAGGCATGCCTTTGACCCACTCCTACTTACGACCAGTATCGAAAGTCATCTTTGATACCATTTGTAATGCTCTGAGCCCGGCTCAGCTACGTACAAGACTACGCGTGCGCTCACACCCGAAAAAGAGATCCTAAACAACTACCCACCACATGCTAGCCTCAGAAAAGGTGTCATGGCTATTAGGTACCTCTTGATCATGAGCTTATTTATATAAGTTCTAATTCTCATTTCTACCACCAATGTGGGACATTATGCTCAACCTACCTAAGCTTACATGACCTACATGCTCCATGCATGAGACATTTTTCATGCAACCAAGCCTATTTCAATCAATATACATCATGCAACCACTTCTTCATAAAGGCCCATGATATCACCATCACGCACAAGATAATTAATTCCATTTCAATTAATTCTTGGCCCAATAATATTCTTCATAAACCCAAGCCCATAAACTATTACTGTAGGCCCACCTATTATTATTATTATTGTTGTTGTTGTTGTTGTTGTTATATATATATACTCCAGTATGGGGTATTACAATGCATGCTCACTCACTTTCATCGATGACTTCTTAAGGTACATATGGGTTTACATTCTGAAGGAAAAATCTGAAGTATTGTCCAAGTTGAAGGAGTTCCAAGAAAAAGTCGAGTGAGAAGTCTAGAAGAAGATTTGGTGCCTTCGCACTAATAATGGAGGAGAGTTAACCTCCGAGGAGCTTTGTGACTATCTGTAAGCCTACAAAATTCGACGAAGGTTAACTTGCCCGCACACTCCACAATAGAATGATGTTGCTGAAAGGAAGAACAAACACCTGGCGGACATCTATAGAAGCATGTTGCATGCAAAAAACGTGTCAGGATGCTTTTGGGCATAGTGTATGAAGACAATTGCACACATGATCAACATGATGCCAACAACAAATTGGGGTTCGTGTCATCCTTCCAGAAGATATGGAGGATCAAGCAAACTGTATGTCATTTTTTCAGTTTTTGGTTGTGTATGTTATGTATTTGTACCAGATCATCTATGCATCAAGTTTGATAAGAAGGCTATCTGTTGCATCTTCGTTGGATACGAAAATGAGAGAAAAGAATGGAGATGTTGCAATCCGACAACCGGAAAGTGTCATACATCACAGAATGTCGTGTTTGATGAAGCGTCAACATGGTCGACTACTCAAGATGTAATTTTGCTAGATACTATGGATTTTGAAGACAAGATATATGAGAAGCTAAGGGAGCCTAGTCAAGAGCAGAGAAGAAACAAACTACAGAGATAGTACCTAGTGCACCAAAGTGAGCAAAAAAGAAAAGTCTGTGGCAATATGGTGTACATCAACAAATAACCGAGGAGGTGCATTCAATCCAGATCGAAGATATTGTCAAAGAATCAACTCACTCCGAAGATCGATGAGATAGAAAAATATGAATCCAAAGAATGCCAACGTAGGAGTTGTAGAGAAAATTTATATGGAGCCAATCAAGACCAAGAAGAAAGGATGAGTCGTCGTGACTAAGGAACTCAGCTCCACAAAGCTCAGAAAACATAAAAGTAGTTGAGCATGACCAAAAGAAAAGTTGGTGTTGAGGGGGAGTGTTGAATGTCAACACCAACTCAAACTCTCTAGAAAGCTCCACACCTATCTAATAGTAGTTATTATCATCAAGAAATTACCCACTCTAGAATGATTTTTATCTAGTGTTTTTTATTCATTGAATAGTACACACATATATGAGAGTTGAAAAGTAAAGTAATATCTAGAAGCTTCTTATGTGATCATGAACATACATCCAACAAGTATAAATAGAAGAGTCTCATAACTTTGTAAGTCAAGTCCTAAGCAAGTAGAATTAAGTCTTAAATGAGAAAGCAAGTGTAGTAAGGTGTATTACAAAAATATTTGAGTGTCCTCCATTGTAATACATTAGTGAGTATAAAGAATGCCTACTTTGTACAATTGTGTGATCAGTTTGAGCTTCTTCAAATTAAAAATGTGCGTGTGTGTGAAATTGCATGTAGGGGGGCAGGGGGACGAGGTGGGGTGGGGGGTTTGAAGGAAGACTATTGTATTTGGTTGAGGGGTGTGTTGTTTGGAAGGGAAAATGTGGTATTTGGTTATGGAGAAGCTATTTTGTCTTTGTCTTCAGGGTTTGAGCCCAGCTTGCACTAATTCTTAACATTAAGGGTTTATTACACATTACATGTCAAACCAGGTGTAGCACCAGCAGCACTTACCGGTAAATTCTACTGTTCAAGGATATCTGATGCCTGCTAGTTTGGGTAATCAGCTTTATCCTGTAAAAGGTCGGAATCTAGGTCCTTGTTATGGGTGTGTCAATTTGCCAACGCCAAAATATCAAGATATCGTTGCAAAGCTATTTAGTTATAAGGTAGATTCTCTCATAATAGTTTTGTTGGTTTTGACATAATACTACTTTTTGTTATTAAGATCGTATGCTAATCCTTGTTTCAGGGTACAAGCTCAACAAACGAAAAGTGGAAGTATTCATGCTAAGGATCTTTGTTCATTTGGTCTCAAGAAATGCATTCCATACTATAAAAGGCCAGAATTCCGATGGCAGTTCCGCTGAACACATTAATTGTCCAACTCCCAAAGATCCAGAAATTTTTATAAAATTAGTTAAGAAGAAGTGAATGGTCTTTAGGGTTTTCTGTTGAAAAAATGATCTCTAGTTATCCTATTGATTTTGAAATAGTGTTCAATTAATTATACTATATATTATACTAATAATTACACCCCCTCTCCCCTTCCTCCAAGAAGAATTAGAGGAATGAGAGCAAATGTATGAATTAACGCGTGCTCAGTATGTAAAGAAAATAAAAAATAAAAATAAAATTCCCATCCTCTCTCACCTTCAAAACCCTTCCTCTTCCCCAACCCCCGACCTCTTCCCTTCCCAATCCGCACCGCTGCCGTAGCCAAATCGCAAAAAAAATTGATCCATCACTTATCTTCTACTCCCATTCCCTTCAAATAAAAATTCCATCTTTTTCTTCCGATCCATAATTTTTCCCAATTTATATTTTCCCTAAATTTCTACGGTGTCTGTGACATGTGATACGATCTGATTCGGTTCAGCTTTTGTTGCTGTGTTTCTACAGTTTGAGATTTCAAATTGGAAAATACAGATCGAGGAATGACAGAGGATGAGTTGAGCCCTAATTACAACAGGAAATTAGGTTGACGATTGATGCGAAGATGTTGTGATCGGGGTTGAGCGAGGTTGTTCTATACGACGTGATGTTTAATGGTGTTAGGAAAAAGATTCAAGCAGAGTTTCTATGGTGGGATGAGGTCGATCAGTCTATTCTTCAATTCTTTTTTGTTTTTTTTTATTAGGTTTTGATTCAATGTTGTGCTAATTGGAATTTTTGATAATTTTGATGTGCGAGAGAGGGTAGACCAATTTAACAATTCATTTTCTAGAGGGAGTAGACCTACACTATAAATTTGGGGTTTTCATAAATTTTCTGCATCAACGAAAATTTAGAGATTAATATCTGTGTATACGAAGTATTTGAGAGGGTTTTTGGCGAAAAGGAAAATGCTGAAATTATTAAGGGAGGAGGTGAATCTTATGAAGGGATTCATGTGAGGGAAAAATTGTTTTTGAGAAGTTTATTTTTTGTTTGACTGTTTGTGTTCTGCTTACGTAAATTCTCTTGGAGCATTTATGTGGATAAATTTTCCTATTTGTTCCCTAAGGTTCATTGTGTCAAAATGTGTGACCTTCATATTTTAGTTGGTGGAGGTGAAAATCATGAACATAATGCAGGGGGATATTTTAGTGGGTTGCGTTACTTGATTTGTTTGTGGTGGTAGTTTCAGTATACAATATAATAAGGAATAAAAGGTAGGAGGATAATGGAGGAGACAACCAAGGTTGATAATCGTTTATCATTATATAAATTACGGAGAAAAAATTAAGGATGTATGCTAGAGACTTAACATAGAAATAGAATTTAAATTTTTATTTAGGTGGGAACGATGTTGTTAGTTCAACATTCATCAAAGGGGTAGATCAGCTTATTTTCTAGAAGCATTTATTGCAAATTGGTGCTTTCTAGAGATAATTTTAATATAAATTATAATATTCATAATTTGAACTATACTAGAATAACCATGTACAATAATGCATCTACCACTACTTTTTTAGTTTTAGTTGACACGTGATATAATTTTTTGATTTAAAAACGTGGTTGAGGTTTGATTTGATGATCGATTTTAATATTATATCTTTGTTTATTAAATACTCGCAACCATCATTGACACACCCTATTTTGGTATGTATAATAACTTTCTTTGGTATGTGCAATTTGCACATGGATATACCATGACGCCAGTTATGTGTTTATTAAAGTAGTCTTATATGCAGAAGAAGCGTAATACATATTTTATCCTAATAAAAGGAATGGAGTCATCAATAGTATGAAATCCCTTAGCATTGTGGAGAAGATCCATTCACGTATATTCAGGTAAATACACTCACTCAAGACCTTAATTTTTGCTTAAATGTCAAAACTACTAATGATGCCCATTATGTGTGTTAATGTCTGACATTTTGAAACCTCAAATTTTGTAGGCAGTTAATGATTTATTAAGTCGTAGATCATTTTTTATTTAGCTTATATTGTAAGTGTTTATGGGTTTTTAAAAAGACTACCAATTAACTTGACTTAGGTATCTTATCATCTCTTTCACTTCTGTTGTGACCTAGATTCAGAGAAAAAGGATGCTCTTTGATGTTTCTCCGTTGTCAATGAAGCAATATACGAAGAAGAAATTGGATATATGTTTGCCCGAAAAGAGAGGAATGGAGACATTAGTGATCTGAAGTCCCTCGGCATAGTCGAGGGGATCCATTCAGGCATAGTCAGGTAAAATACACTCACTTAAATCCAATTTTTGTCCAATTTATCAAAACTTGATATTCAGAAATTACTATGTTGCTAATTTTGTGTTTGTGGATGAAGCTTGATATTTAGAAGAAGCTCTGCATACATGAGAACAACTCATGTATTCGAGTCCCTCAAAATAATTTTAGTCTGTGCAATTTACACAAGGGTATACTAGGATATAAAAATTCAACTTGAATTAAATTATATTTGGATTGCTTGGTTTTAAGAATTGAATTTGAATTAAATTATATTTTTTAGAATTTTTTTTCCAAGCATTACCCTTTTATTTCAGGTACAGTAATCAAAATGAAGTGTACTTCATTGTATTTAGTTAATATGAAGTCTCTAAATAGGTGATGTATTTTATAGTTGACTTTTTCTCTACCTGCTTACATTTATAGTTCTTGAGCTTTTCATTCATTTTTAGTAATCTCTCATATTTATTTTCATCTATACATTTTTGCATAGGGGTATACTAGTATCAATAAAAGAAACTTGCAACTCCTCTCGCCTTGTATAGATATTAAGGGTCAACCAGCTACAACGGCTCTGTTTACAATTTTGTTACACTGAAATTTTTATATAAACAATTATGTCATGATGGTTTTGAGTGTTCTTATGTATAAATTATGCTTTTAGATTAGGCTAGGGGAGGTTTGGAGCAGGAACCAATTGATCAACAATCAGTAAAAGCACTTACAAACTTATTTATCTATGTATTATGGTTATCGATACAGTGTTAACTGCTAAGTTTTTTAAGTTTTGGTTTGTTTTGAATATTTTAATTATTGAAATTTAGTCTATTTAATTTGAAACTGATTTAGTTATCTCTATATTTGGTCAATCATTTTAATTTTCTTGATTATTATTTTGCACCTTTGTGTTGTTAGGCTTATATATATGTTTTAGTGAGCCATATATTCCAAACTTGGTGTTTTTGGAGTGGACAAAAGTATATATTCTTTCGAACATGTTATTGATTAAAATGCGTTACATTTCATACTTGATGTTGATCTGCCTAAATTAACTTTGTACATATATGCATATCATTTATGAACTTAACATGAAAATAAAATTATTTTGGAATACAGAAGGAGATTGTTGAGATTATAGGTCTCATACGTATATATTCCAATATAATATATTGTGATGTTTCATAGAATGTGTGTTGTATACGTAAGATCCGGTCAAGAACATTAGAACCGTGAACTTATTAGACGAATACTATTCGGACCATAAGTCCATCAAGTCGATGGGCTATATATATAGCCGGGAAGCTGTATGCTAGGTATCCAGAATATCTATGATATAATACTTCAGATAAAACAATAGCCGCCTATGCATAAACACTAACTTCATATTCAATATCCTTTTCAGGTATAAGGAGAAAAAAATAGATTGTTGAATTACTAAGAGCGTTCACCTTTTATCTATAGGGTAGATCTGTGTTGTCAATGTTGTCATAATGACCAAACATGAAAAAAGATGTTGATGAGTCAGTACGAAAACTTGTTGGTAGGTTGGTTTTCATATTGTAAGTGGCATAGTGTAATAGAGGTTGTTGATTAGTAAGGAAATTGACATAACGATAATGCACCTATTATCATACAAATAAATTCTCATAAGAAAATTTGTAGAGGCAATAGGTTCAATTCTAGTCTTAAACGAAATTAATTAAGGTTGTTGGAAAATCTCCTTCTGTATTATAAGATGTCAAAGTTCAAATTGTACTTGCATAAAACAATTCACAAATTGTTATATATCCTCCCCCCCCCCCCCCCCCCACCAAAAAAAAAAAAAAGGTAATTGATTTACTGCAACTTCAGCAACTGAGAGTCCAATCGTTAGATTGTATTATCTACATAAGGTGCTAATTAAATGGAACTAGTAATTTACACGTGCGATGCATATCTTTATAAATATATATATATATATATATATATATATATATATATATATATATATATATATATTTTAAAAAATCCGATGTTGTCTCACATCGAACATAAGACCTCATACTAGTTATATATGCGCATTGCACGTGTTTGTTTGGTTACGAATAGAGTTTGTTTGGTGACAAACCCTCCCATTAAAATAGTACAGATTAGTTATACATGCACATTGCACGTGTTAGTTTGGTTACAAATTGAGTTTGTTTTGTGACAAACTCTCCCCTTAAAATAGTAGAGATGATTAAAAATTGAGTTGCTGTAGAAATTATTCACTCCAATTGTTGAATACGAGTTTGTATGGTCGCGTATGAGAAAGGGAGAGGAAATTTCCATTTATTCAATCACTCCAAGGAAAAGGAAAATACTCTAAGCTTTTCCTAGCCCGAAGGCTTTTGTAGAACAATTTCTTTTTGTCACGCCCCGCTTCCCGAAATACGATGAAATACGGGGTTGTAACTAGAACCAGCAAATGATGTAAACACATCATTCATAAGCTGTAATAATCAACTCAACAACATGAATATAATCACATAAACAAGAATAACATAAATGATTCATGCAGTAGTTCACAAAATAACCAACATTCAGAAAGAAACAAACTTCGGATAAAAAATGCCTGGAATACAATATTTGTAGTGATAGCAATGGAAACTGAGAAACACAATCTAAGATAAATAATGTAGGCTAGAATTCATCTCCATTTTCTACAATACTTGATCGCCAAGTCCTTCTGCCAGTTCTTCTCATATACCTATAAGTTCATCATCTCGAGTTGGGGGAAAGAAATGCATGTTTGTACAAGCTACAGGCCGCAAGTAGTAAAAGCAAAATAGAAACAGGAATATAGCAAGGAGCGGGAAATCATGAATACAGAAACAAGTCATGTAAAAGAAATATGCAACATATAAATGGGGATCATGTAAACTTGACTTATAAGCATGAATCATATAACTGGTAAATTGAAACAATGTAACATATAAATGAGAACCATGAAATTGTGAACATGAATCATATAACTTGTAAACAGGACATGCACATGCTCAGTATTAATCTTAAGTCTATCAATCTTTTATCAATCCTATCTAACGCATGCAATCCTGCATCCCATACCACAGGTTCGGGTGCATACTATCAATTAACGTTCAAACTCTAGTGGTGAATTCTCTAGGGTTTTGTACTCGGGAAATCATGTAAACAGGAATTATGTACTCAAGTGATGGATTCTAGAGGTGGCCCCCATAGATTCTAGAGGTGGCCCCCGTCATCCCACGATGTGACACTTAGTTCTACGTGACACTTAGTTCCATGTGACTTGTAAACATATAACATATAACAGGAACGTGTAATTAGGTAATGGATTCTATAGGTGGCTCCGTAGGTTCTAGAGGTAGCCTACGTCATCCCACGACGTGGCACTTAGTACCATGTAACATGTTACAGGAATCGTTAGTTTGAGAAACACGGACCCCTTCCAAGCACAATCTTCTATACTGCCCACTACTAGGTCTTACCCTTATTACCCCAGCTTGTTATTGTTTTATAATAATTAAACATCAACATGCAACCACGAGATTGATATCAGGACAGGATCAAGGAGATATCAAGGGGTATGCAATGCATGTAATATATTTCGGTTCATAAAATGCAAGAACAAACATGTTCATATTTAAAACATGAAGATACAATTCTGGATAGCAAGACGTTGTTGTACAAAAGCTAAGTTTCCCGCTGCTACAGGAAAGAGAATTCAGTTCCGTTAGAAATTCTAGAAACTAGATTTCCTTCTGGTTTCAATGCATATTCATACGATACATTTTAATAAAAGCAACTAGGTGTAATACCCTGATTTTCATTTATGAAAATTATTACTTTTTTTGCACGTAGTGTGCACGTGCAATTTTTGTAGTGTGAAATCTTATAATTATTTTCATTATGGATGATGTGCGTATATATATATATATATATATATATATATATATATATATATATATGTATATGTATATGTGTTCTCTAATTATTTTTATAAAGACCCATTTTTCTTCATATAAACCTAAGCCTTTCTTTTTAGCCTAAATCTAATTTATTTTTGTAAAACTATTATTTGGCCCATTAATTAAAGCCCATGAGTTATTTCTCTTTTAATTACAACTTGTAATGTAGGATATTTTTATAAGATTATTTTTATAGAAAATATAATGTACAACTTTTTTAAAATGGAGAACTAATGAATGCACGTGCATTGCACGTACACGTGCAAAAAAAGCACACTAGGAGGCCGGTTTTGGATTGGAGGGAAAATGAAAAAAATGAGTGGAGTTATGGGTGGTAGTTGTTTGATCTTGGTTGGTTACTACAACTTTCCCTTGAATCCTAGCCTTTTATTTTTAACTCCTAGATTGATCCTAACCCTTCATTTGCTCCAAATTTTAGTATAAATACCCCCCCCCCTAGCCTAGTTATTTTTGTACTCTTCATTTCTCCAAAACCTATAGTAGAAAATAAAATTGTTTGTGGTATAGTAAGTAAGATAAAAAGATTGAGAGTTGTGTGTGAGTGTGTTTGCACCAAGGGAAGGCCGGCATCATCATCAAGGAGATCTCGGGTTGGCATCTTTTGAGGCTCGGTGGTGCACATCAAGGAGGAGGAGGAACGCTCTTTTGACAAGGACTCTTGTGTTTAGGAGGTGTTGCAATTTTATTCTCTCCAAATAAGGTGGGTTATTTTCCATGTTTCTAATTAGATAGCATGCTAAGATTGAATTGAAATGATAATGCATGAAAAAGATTAATAAGAGTGCATTTAAATGGAAAAAATGGCTTATTAGTTGATTGAAATGTTGCTAAATAGATTGTATGTTATTCCATCATCAAACTTAAGTTGTATGTGAATTATTTATAGCTATGGAATGTTTGAAGTAAAATTCGTTATTAGCATCAAAATTAAATGCAAATGTTAGTAGATGAAAGTGTTGTCTTATGTGCTTGGATGAACCATTTGTGATAATGTTTATAATGAATGACTTAAAATATATATTTTGGGTTTGAAAAGGGAATATAAACAGGGAGTTGATATAGAAAATATTAATGCTAAATTGTATAAGAAATATCGAAATGAGATGTGGTAGTAGTAGCGTACAATTCAAACTAATTTTATGAAAAATATGTGTTTAATTACTGGAAAAATTATTTTTAAATTACTGGAGTATCAAATATTGTTTGAATAATTATTCTGGAGATTTACAGGAAATTTAGAAAAAAACAAAACTCAAATGAGAGCTTTTGAAACATCGAAATGTTCTATTAAACAGAGGACTGATTTAATTAAAATATAAGTTGTATTCAAGACAACTTGAGCCTATAGCTCAAGTGGTCGGGAGGCTTCTAATGCTACAGTGTGTGCGGCTTGTGTCCCACAGATCGCTGGTTCGATACTGGATGACACCATTTTATTTTGTGTGCGTTTAAAAATTAAATCAAGTTCAATCCGAGAGTATATAACTCTCCAATCCTTCTTCATACCGATGAGCACAAGTGGCCAAGTGGCTAGTGTGTGCGGTTGGGTTCTCTTTGGTTGCTGGTTCGAATCCTGGTCTCGGCCAGAATTTTACTTTATGGAAAAAAAAGATTTTTTGATGGGTTTTTGATGTCTAAAAATTATGAAAAAAATACTATTATTACACTAAAATTATGTGTGACTTATGAAAAATAAATTGGGAGTTATTAGAATGAAATGAAGTATATTTTGGGAATAAAAGTGTAGTTGGAACTATGGTTCTACACTTGTATATTTTTGTGAAAGATGTCTTTTCGCAAAAGAATTGAAATAAGTGCTAGAAAAGAAAAATAACAAAGAAAGAAAATATATAAGGTGAAGTTTGTATGAATTATTCTTATTGAAGAATAGTGTGACAAGAATGAGTTGTGAATATTCATTTTGACCATATAATTGGTGATATGATTTTAATGTGGAAATAAATATTGGATGAAATACATGATGAATAATTGAACTCCATGTATGGTTATTGACTCATGAATAATTTAGAAATCATCTGTTTGGAAAAGAGAAATGTTATTGAGTATGACAACTCAAACATGTGAATTTCTGAATTGAAATTGGAAATTAGGGTGTAGCCAAAACTCACACCGGCAAGTGAAAAGTGATGAATTATGATTATTGACATTGAAAAGACCAGTTTGGGTCATTGTGAAATGAAAGAAATAAGACCGGTAGTAGTGAGAGGCCTAACTCTAAGAGATTGATTTTGTTCATGATTTCATTAAATTAAGAATTAGTACATAGTGAAGAGGTGATGAAAGTGAGAGAAAAACACAAGTATGAGGGCCTCGAGTCTACGATGTGAGAATGAGCCACAGAATGCATGCTTGATGCGTTAGGACATGGCGTGGGCACTAATCCGGAATTATCGAGATCTTGGCGATACTTGTGGGATGTTTGGTGACTACAAGAGGATCGTGTGCCATGAAGGAGGCTGAATTGCCACAGAATGCATGCTTGATGCGTCAGGACAAGGCGTGGGATTCCCCTCCAGGTTTTCTGTACATGAGCTTGTACTCATAGATCATCTAGGATACTTACCGTAGTTACAGTAGTAGATTAAGTCATGACTAGGGATTGAACCCTACAAGATGAAGAACAATTAAGAGGCTTGCCCTCGGACCTATGTAGTATGGGATGCATAGAATCCGAACAAGTGTGCATTAGTGTCATGTAATGTAAATGATTACATTAAGGACTAAGTGCACAATCACAACACGATATTAATAGGGTATTCCCTTTAGTTTGATATGTGACAAGTTTGTGTTTGTTAAATATGAAAAATCAGTTATACTATTTCCGGCATAGAGAGGATGGCCATGTATAATGTTCGTCGGTTGAATAAACTGATGTACCAACAGTTTTGTATGCAAGGTAAATGACATGATAAAGAATAAAGAAGAACAGATGCTTAGAGATTATTCAAATGTTGATGTACTCTTATATAAATGTTGTAAATTTGCTTCCGGTGTAAAATGGAAATTATAAAGTTTTCACGTAACTCTGATGTAAAGTGAAAAGTTTTAAATTCCTTGTAAAATTGTACGAAAGAAGTGTAAAGATCCTGTGGAATCTTGAATTCATTGTATTTTTGGAATTCGGGGCGTTACAGAGTGGTATCAGAGCCAGGCTTCACACTAGTACAAATTTATAAGGAACGACACCCTAGAAGTGGACATTAGAGTGTGTGTCTGAGTCTATAGATTTAAATGTAAGTTACTTACATTTGTGTTGCTCTATGACTTATGCTTCTTCCTCCCTATTTCTAAGATGGCGGATCACTTCGACCCTGCTGGAGACGACAATTGGCAAATCATAGAGGAAGATTATTATCCTAGACAAGTAGATTCCGAGGAAGAGTACTACCCAGGGCAAGCTGACTCTGACGGAGAGGAATGGCCTGAGTCCCGAGAGATCACCCCACTTCCGACTCATCTGATGACTCTTCTGACGAAGAAGAAGAACCAGTTCCAAGTAGTCTTGTGATATCTCTTCAGAGGCAGGTAGAAACACTGTGGGAGAGAGTCGGATTATTGGAGGCTCAGTTGGCAAAGCGCAAGAATGATTTTGCGGTTCTCAGTCATCGTGTATGGGAACTCGAGAAGAGGAAGAATATGACCATGTGCTGAAGGAAGAAATTAAAGAACTACGGGGAGAATTTCGTGAAGCGAAGATCAACCGTAGGAATTAGACCCTTGTATTGTCTATTGCTTTCATTTTGATGTCAAAAATGTTTTAAATTCGAATGTATAAAGTTTGAAATTCAATGAAATGGAAATATTGACTTGAAAGTTTATGTTCCAAACTTCGAATTTAATGGATCTTTTGCATCAAAAAATGGAATGAAAGCTGTTGTTTTGTTCGATACTAGATCTTCTCATACTTTTGTGTCTCCTAAATTTGCTAAAGTGTTGGGAGTTGAACCGAAGATTTTTCCAGACAAGATCTTAGCAGTAGCTACTCCATCAGGGGAAACTTTAACCACTGATCGGTACTATGCTGATTGCGAGATTGTGATTGAGGATAGAATCTTCGGAATTGATCTAATCGAGCTAACTATCTTGGGAGTCGATGTTATCATTGGCATTGATTGGATGTCGGTGTACAGTGCAAGCATCGAGTGCAAGACCAAGACAGTAACAGTGAAGGCTCCAGGTGGACCTGAAGTCAATTTCCAAGGGAAGAAGAAGTGTTCTAAGCTGGTGGCAGTTATCCGCAAGGAAGAGATTCCTGTGGAAGTGCAAAGGATTCCTGTGGTTCGGGAATATCCGACTGTGTTCTTGGATGATTTTCCTAGGTTACCCCCGTAACGTGATGTAGAGTTCAGCATCACCCTTCAACCGGAAAGTGCACCCAATTCTAAGGCACCGTATAGGATGGCTCTAGTGGAACAGGATTAAACGGCAGATTGAGAAACTGTTGGAGAAAGGCTTTATTCAACCTAGTGCGTCACCTTGGGGAGCACCAATGCTTTTGGTAAAGAAGAAGGATGGATCGATGAGAATGTGTATCGATTACCGAGAACTGAATAAGGTCACTGTTCAGAATAAGTATCATATTCCCTGAATTGATGATTTGTTCGATCGTCTACAAGGAGCAGCTGTTTTCTCCAAAATAGATCTTCGATCAGGATATCACCAAGTTCGAGTGAAAAGCTAAAGATGTGCACAAAACTGCATTTAGAACTCGACATGGGCATTACGAATTCTTAGTTATGCCATCTGGAGTAACGAATGCACCCGCAATCTTCATGGATTTGATGAACAGAGTTCTGAGGTCGTTCATTGATTCTTTTTATCGACGATATCCTCGTGTACTCCAAGTCAGAAGAGGAGCACACCGAGCATCTAGCAACAGTTTTGAGGAAGCTGGAAGAGCAGGAGTTGTATGCCAAGCTGTCCAAGTGCGATTTCTGAAAATATGAAGTGGCATTCCTAGGTCACATCCTTTCTAAGGAGGGAGTGGCAACTGACCCTCAGAAGATAGAGGCAGTGAGAGGTTGGGCTAGGCCTACTACAGTGAAGGAAGTCAGAAGTTTTCTTGGATTAACTAGATACTACAGGAGATTCATTCAAGGTTATGCTCAGTTAGCTGTGTCGCTTACTAGTTTGACCAAGAAGAATGTGAACTTCAAGTGGACTGAGCAATGTGAGGCAAGCTTTCAGGAGTAGAAAGAGAAACTGACTACTGCACCTATTTTGGCTTTGTCTAGAGCAGGTGTTGAGTATGATGTTTACAGCGATGCTCCACATCGTGGGCTTGGTTGTATCTTAATGCAAGAAGGAAGA
Source organism: Hemerocallis citrina (assembly GCA_017893485.1). Lineage (NCBI taxonomy): Eukaryota > Viridiplantae > Streptophyta > Magnoliopsida > Asparagales > Asphodelaceae > Hemerocallis > Hemerocallis citrina. The sequence goes on from CM030361.1 coordinate 251,046,338, forward strand.
GTAATCGCTTATGGGTCTAGGCAACTAAGACCGCATGAGAAGAATTATCCGACTCATGATCTGGAGTTGGCTGCGATTATCTTTGCCCTGAAGCAATGGAGACACTACGTGTACAGTGAAAAATTGAACATGTACACGGACCACAAGAGTTTGAAGTACATATATCAGCGATAACATATTATGAACAACTAGTTGATAACATATTAAGGATGAGGTGAAATGGTTAACATATGGGTTTTTATCTCTGACTTTTTTTGCTCTTCTTCTTATATTCAACGATTGGGTGAGTAGGTTAGGAGGATCTGTTCTTATTATCATACATGTTACTTTGATTCGAACCCTGCCACATGCCTTTGTCATGAAGGTTTTATTGAATTTTTAAGGATGATAATTAGGCATAGTTTTAATGAATGGCTCAGTGTAAAGGTTTGGTATCATAAATTGTAACAGCACGGTCAATTCCTTTATGCGAAAATGTTCTTTAATGCCAATATAGACAAACTGAGAATTTTCTAATTTGGATTGTGAATCTAGAAATTTAGTTAGTGTACATTGGCGTGACTTGAAAGTTTGTTGCTGTATGGAGGTTCACATAGGTGTACTTGAGACTGATTTTAAGTCACCAACCTAACCATGACATATTTATGTAATAGAGGGCATTTAGAGATGGGTTCTTGTGAAGAAATGACACTACTCCATACTGGTTTTGTAATGCCTGTTTCCGTAAATATAGATTTTCTAAATATTCTCTGTACTTTGATGATTTATAAATTCTTTTTTTGTGTGAAATTTGTTTTGGACTCTCTATTAAAATATTTTCTAATCGGAAATTTTATTTATTTCGAATAATTGTATATTTTAACTTTAATTTCTATTTCTATTTCATCGTATTTATGTTATATATTGTTTTGATCTTTTTTAATAAATCTATTAAACTCGAATTTGCATTTTGATATACGTATATTATTATTATTATTACTATTATCAGTGTTATTTTGTTAGTGTTGTTATTTGCAGTATCATTATTTTTATTGTTATTATTATTATTATTATTATTATTATTATTATTATTATTATTATTTTATTTTAAGCCGAACATACTCTTTTTTATATGTATTCATTATTTGACTTAATGTATATGTATATGTATATTTTATAAACCCTATAATGCTCATTATTTTTTCCCTATTGGATTTAAACCTATTAATTGATTTACAACCCAATACCCAATACCCATTCTCTTATTGGATCCTATATCAGCTAAACCCATACCCTATAACCCTATTTATATAAATACCCTAATTAAACCTAACCCTAGAAAAACCCTAACCCCAATATTGTTCTACCCCAAACACTGTAGCTTCCTCTTCACCTTCTTCATCCCGCTCTCTCTCTCAGAACCCATCTCCCAACCCCCCTTCCTCCTGCGTCGCGCCTAAGCAACGACCCCGGCCTCGACGCGCCAGCATCCCCTCTCCCTTCTCCACCCTACTGGCGACCTTCCCTGCCTACTAGTCGCGACACCAGTGAAGCAGCCCTGTGCAGCACCACTGTGCTGCCTCCCATCCTCTCTTCCATTGCGGCACCGCCCTCTTGAGCGCCGCACACCACTGCAACGACAGCATCGCCCACATCCAATCGCGCCGCCGTCCAAGCTCCCTGGTTCCCTCCACCTCCCGCTATGTCAACAGCCACCACAGTGCAACCCCTGCCCTCCAGCCAGTCGTGACACCTCCGGTGACCACCTGTCGCGCCGCTCTCCGTCGACGCACTGCAGCACCGTCGTCCCTGTGCACACCTCTGCGCCCTGGTCCCCACCTGCCTCCCTGTAATGCTCAGCTCGATGCCAGCTGTAGTGTTGCCCGCTGTCTACCGCCAAGCTAGCACTGTGCCATAGCTGTTTGGTTTGGTTTTGATCATTTGATTGTGAGCCATTGATCGCGGTGATCATCATGATCATGTTCCCTTGGTTTTGATCTGAGCCGTCCGTTGGTCTGATCTTAATCTCCATCAAGATCCTTGTCGGGATCTGTTCTCGTTTTTCCTCGGTTGGATTCATCGTCTACACCCCAAGGCAAGTATCTTCCTGTACATTTTATTTTCTACTACAAGATTTTCCTTGAAAATACTGCAAGTAGATTGAAAATGTGACTCTTCTTTATTTATCGTTGATGATCTCATGTTTCTCCTTATCTATTACATGATCTAAGAGTCACAACCCTTCGTTGATACACTTGTTCACAACTAGTATAATTATAATACATTTCATACAAAAAGTGTCTAATTTGGTTTCTATCCTGTTTTGGCTTGCTATTTTGACCCCGATAAAACCTGAATCTGAACTTGAGTCCTGAATATGAAATGTAGCCCCATGTGTCTAGTTGCCAGTAACATCCAGAATTTTTGAATTCCGAGTTATGATTCAGGAGATATCGCAGTTTTACTGCTGCTGTGTCGGTAATCGCAGATTCACAAAAACTGCTGCGCCACTTTGGTTTACAATTATTTTAACTATGCTACCAGTAAGTAAATGACTTGAAATTTTGCATGTTGATACTGGACACCCTAGAGAACATTTCCTAATTTTATTAGAATTAATTAATGACGTTTCAATCCTGTTTCATATGTATAAACTTAGTTTTACAAATTCGGGCTGAACACAAATGTTGTATAGTTTACTGTTTTGACATCAATTGCTACAACTTTTATGTACCTTAGTTATATGCGTTGGAACCGGACAGGAGTCTAGTTTCTAGGCCTTCTGATGGATCCACATTTGCTATCTTGTAGCAACAGAAATCGCAGTTTTGGTGCAGCAATGTCATGCTGTCTAGAATTGCAATTCTCATAGTTCTTGATAATTTTAATTTGTGTTGACCCTCAAATATGCTTTCTAATTATCTTAAACTTTTTCCATATTCTTGAACATGTTTACTTGACCTGTTTCTCATACTTTCATGCTTGGTTAATGATAATAATAAATAACAAGTCGGGGTTTAAGGGAAAGACCATAATAGTGGGCGATATAGGTAAGTATAGTCGGAAGGAGGCCGTGTTTCCCAGTAATCGGTTCATAAACTTGTTGTATCTTGATGTATTCATGAAGCCATTACTTGGCTCATGAACTTGTTGTATTCATGAACCCACTGTGTGGTTCTTGAACTTGTTAGTGTATTCACGAACTTGTACTTGGTTCATGAACTTGTTACTTTATTTTCGTATTCATGAAGCTTGCTTGCTTGATACCTGATACCTGAATACACCGCTCTATAAAATACACCACTATGACTAAACGTAACTGATTGTATGTAGCAACTATGTAGTAAAAGTATGGATGCATGAAGTGCCACCTAGATAGAATTAAACATTAGACCTAAGATTAACCTGTCACTTGTACACACTTGATACCCTACTTGATGCTCGTTACTTGAGACTTGTTACTTGAGACTTGTTACTTGAGACTAGTTACTTTTTACTTGTTACTTGACACTTGTACGTGATACTTGTTACTTGATGCCTGATATCATTACATGTTCACTTGCCACTTGCTCTACTACTAGTACTTGTTACCCAATCTTGTCACTTGAGTTGTCTTTCTTGCTAGCTAGTTTCTTGAATCCCACTACTTGTTGCATCCCTATTATATTATGTTATACATTCTCAATTCCAAATCTTGTTCCATATTTTTTGCACTTATTTTCATACCCTTACTTGTACTACTTGCGGTCCTAACTTGTACTAAGGGCGTTTGTCTTGTTTTCTCTATTTTTCCTTTTCATATTTATGTATACAGGCTTTGGAGACGAATGGCCTGCTGGAATTTGTGAGCAAACGTTTTATGCTTCGCTTGGGGAAAAGCTTGCTTTAATTATTTTGTAATTGAGTTTATTTAATACTGTTGCTACTTGAATCTTGTAACGGGCTTATAGTCCAGAGTTTTATCTTTTGATCCAGATTTGAAAACTATTTGGGATATTATTATTTTGTTTCAACTGTTCCTGTTGATTAATAAATTATTCATACATGCGTGGTTGTGTATGTCTTGTTATATTTCTTGTTATGATGCTGAGTCGATCCTACAGCTTATGAATGATGAAAATCATTTGCTGGGCTTTATCACGCGCTCGTATTCCGTATTTTTGGAAAGCGGTGCATGACAGTTTTATTGGTTATATACTTTCATGCTACCATGTACGGTTAACCTTTTCTATCAAGCATCTACAACTCCATTATCTAAGCCTTTTTACACTTGAAAGGGTTGCCAGAGAGCATATGATGCATGTAATATTTTTAAAAAATTCTGATTTGTTGGCAACCCAAGGGCCCCATTTTGCACGTGCATTTTGGAGTAGGAAGTAGGGGAAGTGAGAGAAAGTCTAATGTGCATTACATTTAAGTTTATCCCACTTCCTCCACTTTCCACTTCAAAACCTAAGTGCCAAACAAGGCCTAATGTCAGCCCTCTCTCAGATTTTCAAATTCTTCACTCGCATATTATCTTATTCAGCTTTTCTTTCATTGAAATCTTATGTTCCTTATTCAGGACGATGTTATTCTTGAAGCAGATACTAGGTCAATCGAAGGACCAATAGTTGCAGACAAGAACTATGAAAAAAAATATGTAACCCCCATTTCCGTCTATCGGTATTTTCTGTGTATTTATGTATTTCAATTCCTTATAAATTCTTTTCTGCTCTTAAATTCATTTTTATTCCTAGTAAAATCCTTTCTAAACATCAAATGTATTTGTTGTTATTTTCAAACGATTATATATTTTAACACTTCTTATTTTTTTTTAGAAGTTTGTTTTTTATTTGATTAATTATATTTTATCCCAACCCAAATCTATTATTATTATTTGATTATTTTAATTAATTTGAAACTCATTCTATAAATTAGCATTTGATTTATTAATTTTTTAACTTAACTCAAGCATAATCCATTTTGTAATTTATCTAGCTATTTATTTTTGTAAGCCCATTCAATTTTTAATTTGCAATTATTTTTCTATCCTAGCCCACTCTACAAACTATTTATTAAATTTTGAGAGCCCAAACCCATTACATTCCGAAACCCAAGCCCATTATTTTCGCCACTGCCTAATAACCATCCCCTAATCTACTTCCTAATTACTACCACATTATCTCCTAATTATTAGACCCTCTAATCTCATATTATCTCTCCCTAACTAACCACTAATCTCATCATTATCTCAACTACCCTATTAATCCATCTCCTTATTCTAAAACCCCACTGCTGCCATTGCCCGAAGCTCCATTTCCCTCCTTTAACCAAGCTCTTCACCCCGAGCTTCACCCCACCATCTCCGACCGTCAACACCCACTCCTCGATGTCCCGCAACCCCCTGCCATCTCCACCTCGACCACTGCTCCTACCTCCACCTGAATCCATTGCCACACCAAGTCCACACTTGAACGCCGCACAATCGAGCTCCCCCGACGCGCAACTGCCACTCCATTCTCATCTTCGTTATACTGTAGCTCCACCTCGGCCTCCATCACCTGAGTCTCCACCTTCCTGCCACCAGCCCCTTGTCTCCATCTCATCCGACGCCGCTACTCGACCCCGACGCACCTCTCTTGCTTTCCCCGACTGCCCTCTTAGCTCATGCAAACCCATCACCCATCATCCCCCTCATCCCGAGCCACTGACACCGCTGCCTTCCGCCCGTAGCACCCGACTGCCATCATCATCGAACCTCACCATCACTGCCTTTTGCATTCAACCCTGGTACCACCATTGACCACCGAATGCCTCAGCCGGACTGCACCCATCCTCATCGCTGCCACATTCCTCACCGAGCACCGCCGATCAACCTCGACTGTCGTGAACCGCAACAGCACCCGCAATCACCAACAGAAACTCCTTCCTTCCACCTTGCTTCCTTACTGCCCGAACCCATCAGACCTCGACAGCCACAAGCACAGGCAACCCGAAGTCACCATTATCGCAGTTAACTCCGGAGCTCCATCAAGCTCCACATCTCGACAACACTCCATTTCATCCTCTGTAACCCCTGTTTTCTATATTTAAAAATTTTCGCAAATTATTTTTTTGGTTTTCAAATTCTTTTGTCAAGATGTATTCTTGACTCTTCTATCAAAATCTATTTTTCGATCAATAATTTTTTTAATAACTATTTTCAATGATTTTATATTGTAATGCAAATCTTATTTTTGTTATTATTATTAGTATTATTGATATTGTTATTAATTTTGAGTGGTTATTAAACATCTATTTCTATCATAATCTTCCATGAATTTTAGCCATCTTCTCTGACTCATGTTCAGCTCCTTCTGCGTGAATACATGAAACTCTTATGATTTGTGATGATCTCAACCTTATCCCCAAGCAGGTAGTGTCTCCATAACTTCAAAGTGAAGATTACTACCGCGAGCTCAAGATCATGCGTAGGGTATTTCTTCTCATGTGGACTTAACTGTCGGGATACATAGGAAACAGCTCTTCCTCGCTACATCAATAGAGCGCCTAACCCTTTGCCCAAACCATCACAGTGAATCACAAAACCTCCTGAACTATCGAGTATAGTTAGCACAGGTGCTGACGTGAATCGATTCTTCAACTCTACAAAAGCTTCATCATAAGATTTCTCCCAAACAAGATTTTGTTCTTTCAGCGTCTTCTTGGTTAGCAATCCAGCAATCTTCGAGAAATCCTAAACAAACTTTCGATAATAACCTACTAGCCCAAGAAAACTCTGCACTTCTGATGCTGACTTTGATACCGGCCAATCATTGACTGCAGTGATCTTCAACGGATCAACTGAAACTCCATCGCCCGAGATAATATGGCCCAAGAATGCAACACGATCTAGCCAGAATTTACACGTGCTGAGCTTCCCATATAGATGATTCTCCCTTAAGGTCTATAAAACCACTATCAAATGCTCTGCATGATCCTCCATGTTCCGGGAATATACCAAGATGTCATCGATGAACACCACCAAAAATTTATCCAGAAATGGCGAGAACACCCTATTCATCAAGCTCATGAATACAGCTGATGCATTGGTGACTCCGAATGGCATCACCAAGAACTCATAATGTCAATATCTTGTGCGGAACGCCGTCTTCTGAATATCTTTGGTCTTCACTTTAACCTGATAGTAACCCGATCGAAAGTCCAATTTTGAGAAAACTGAAGCACCTCCAAGCTGATCAAATAGGTCACCAATTCTCGGCAGTGGGTATCGATTCTTTACAGTAACATTATTCAGTTCTCGATAATCAATTCAGAGTCTGCGATTACCATTCTTCTTATTAACGAACAACACCGGGGCTCCCCAAGGCAAAACACTTGGCCTGATAAAGACTCTATCCAACATTTCTTGGACTTGTACCTTCAAATCTGCCAGCTCAACTAGTGCCATGCTATAAGGACACTTCGGGATCAGCGTTGTGCCAGGATGGACATCAATACTGAACACTACATCTCGGTCTGGTGGCAGCTTGGGTAGTTCTTCAGGAAAGACGTCCAGAAAACCTGGCACAACAATTCTCGTACACCAGCCTCCTGGTTCACGAAGTTCTTGACACACCCAAGTGGTGTCTCACCAGAACACCACTTTCTTCCCTCGGCAATCAATCACGACATGAGTAGCTCCTAACCAGTTCATCCCAAGAATAACATCAAACTCTGAACTATTGATACAATGAGGTATGCTTTGAAGTCCACGTCGCTAATCAGTGAGGGGCTCAACTTGCACACTTTAGAACAGAAAATCACACCTCCACCTGTAGTGATGTTCCAAGCAACTTGCAAGTCATCGCTAGACAATTGACGTCGATCAACAAAGCGAGAAGAAATGAAGGAATGGGTTGCACCAGAATCAAACAGAACATGTGCAGGGAAAGAGTGAACTAATATGATACCTAGTAGTAAGTCAATGGATGTGAGTGACACATATAAATGGTATGGGCAAGAATACATGGTGTAAAAAGAGCAAAGTACAAGATAGACTGAAATGACTGAATGGAATAATCATGTAATACCTGCAACAACTCCCTCGGCAGTCTCTGCCTCCTCTGTAGTCAGGTTGTAAGCCTGACCGCGAACTCTAATCTGACCTCCCCCAGGAGCTTCTCTCCTCTGATCATAGAATTACCTTTACGGTGGAAGCGGTGGCCTGACCTGACCACGAGCTAGTGTCTCTGGCTGGGCTGATCCCCTGGCTGGTGGACCCAACCTCCTATATGGGCATTCCCGAAGCGTGTGGTCACTAGCTCCACATGCGAAGCACTGGCGGTTAGCTACCCTACAATTCTTACACATGTGACCAACTCTGTGGCAAAAATGGCAGGTCACAACCCACCTTGGAGCAGCCGGTGGGTATGGTAGTGATCTTGCTGCAGGAGTTAGAACTGGTCTCCGTATCGGCCCACCTGTAGGACGGGCGGCAGTAGGATGTTGTACTAGCCACTGGGCTGTAGTCCTCCTCTTGTGAGCAGATTCCTGGACTGTAGCTGCATCAAGGACTACAGAGAAAGTACGGTGCTGGTGGGCAACTAGGTGATCCTGAAAGTTAAAGTCTAGATCCATCAAGAACCTACAGGGCCTATCATCTTCATTCGCCAAATGGCAGTAGAAAAGTGACTAAGTTGAGTGAATTCCATGGTCTACTCATCCACAGACCGAGTCACCTGTGTCAGAATGGTGTTAAATTAATATAGCTACACATGAAATAGGTAACGAAATTTAACATCAACTAACACTACCAGACAAACCTATGTCAGAGAGATGAACTATCGTTCCATCTCAATTTTAGTGATGCCGGGAAAGAACTTCGTCAAGAAGCTCTCGTTGAATTTGGCCCAAGTGACAGGCCTCTCTAACCTTTTGTTCTATGCCATCCAACAGATTTGGGCAAGGTCCATGAGCTGGATGCTTACTACATCCATCCGATCAACATTGGAGATCCGCACCGCTTGCAACAGTTGTTCAGTTCAGATCAGCCACTACTCGGCTTCCAGTGGAGATTAGGTACCCGTGAACTTGTCTGGGTGAAACCTTATGAAGTCTGCCACCGTACCGAGCCTGGGCGGTTGTAACCCTGGCGCGGGTCCAACGGCGGCTTGGTTAACGGCCTCTAAGCTTGCCCACATCAACTCGTTATGTTCTTGTTGTAGCTGCATCACTTATTGTAGGGCTTGCATCCCTTGGTCGGGAAGAAGAGCCTTCGCGTGCAATAGTCTGCATGTAATAGACCGGTTAGTATTCCAAATTATAAGTTGGTTATTAAAAAAATACGTGATTAATGTGGTGTGCATATTGTTGAGTTAAACCTGACTCTGATACCACCAAAACCTATCAAGCCCTGCTTCTCGAAATACGATGATATACGGGGATGTGATAAAGGCTCAACGAATAATGTAAACACATCATTCATAAGCTGTAATAATCAACTTAACAACATGAATATAATCACAACCACGCAGGCAAAATATAATCACATAAACAAGAATAACATAAATGATTCATGTAGTAGTTCACAAAATAACCATCATCCGGAAAGAAACAAACTTCGGGTCAAAAATGCCCGGAATACAATATTTGTAGAGATAGCAATAGAAAGTGAGAAACACAACATAAGATAAATAATGCAGGCTAGAAGTCATCTCCATTTTCTAGAATACTTGATCTCCAAGTCCTTCTAGCAGTTCTTCTCCTATACCTGTAAGTTCATCATCTCGAATTGGGGGAAAGAAATGCCCGTTATTGCAAGCTACAGGCCGCAAGTAGTACAAGCAAAATAGAGACAAGAACAAGTATATAGCAAGGAGCAGGGAATCATGTATACATGAAACAGGAAAATGCAACATATAATCGGGTATCATGTAAACTTGATTTATATGCATGAATCATGAAACTGGTAAACTGAAACAATGTAACATATAAACGAGAACCATGGAATCGTGAACATGAATCATATAACTTGTAAACGGGACATGCACATGCTTAGTATTAATCTTAAGTCTATCAATCTCTTATCAATGCTATCTACTGAAAGTAATCCTACGTCCCATTCTACAGGTTCGGGTGCATACAATCAAGTAACATTTAGACTCTAGGGTGAATTCTATAGGGTTCTTCACTCGGGAAATCATGTCAACAGGAACCATGTAGTCAAGTGGTGGATTCTAGAGGTGGCCCCCGTACTCTAGAGGTGGCCCCCGTTATTCCCGGACATGGCACTTAGTTCTACGTGGCACTTAGTTCCATGTGACTTGTAAATATATAACATATAACATGAACATGTAATCAGGTAATGGATTCTATAGGTGACCCCCATAGGTTCTAGTGGTGACCTCCGTCATCCCACGAGTGGCACTTAGCTCCATGTCACATGTAACGAGAATCGTCATTTTGGAAAACACGGACCCCTTCCAAGTACAATCCCCTATTTCACCCACTACTAGGTCTTACCTTTATTACTTCAGCTTGTTATTCTTTTATAGTAATTAAACATGAACATGCAACAACGAGAATGGCATCAGGACAGGATCAAGGATATATCAAGGGGTACGCAATGCATGTAATATATTTCAGTTCATAAAATGCAAGATCAAACATATTCATATTTAAAACATGAAGATACAATTCTGTATAGCAAGACGTTGTTGTACAAAAATAAACTTTCCCGCTGTTGTAGGAAAGCGAATTTAGTTCTGTCAGGAATTCTATAAACTAGTTTCCCTTCCGATTTCAACGCATATTCACACAATACATTTTAATAATAGAAACTAGGTCTAACAATCCATTATATACTGGTCTGGTGTCAAGACAACAAGTCAGGGTCAACTTCTTATATACATAACTCCACTGTAAATTCATTTAAAAATCTTACAAAAATTATAAACTTGCTCCTAATCAGGTCTAGTAACATTCTAGTAAGTCTCGGGCCTTAATTTTACCAATAACACATTGTTTTATTCAATAAATCATGATTGTGTACTTCTGATCAATAATCTGGAAACAATGAGCTTACAATACTAAAATTAGTATAACTAGCACTCTATAAACCGGATTTCATATCCGTCAGATGTTATGAATACTAGATTCATAGGGCTACAACTCTCGTATATAAAGTTCTAATTGGTTCAAAATGTAACTAGTTCATAATCTCACTACGAGTTAGAACAACCAGTAGGGCAGAAGCATACTAATTTCAATTGTAATAATTTCAATTTGCAAGTGTATAGTTTTATAGCTAGAATTTGACATACATTCAAATCCAGTAATTAGAGTGAGTTTCTATTGTTAACATGATAGTGATCATCATTTCTACGACATTAACATACGGATATAACTGCACTATCACGTACAACCAAAATTCATTCAAATCATTTTATACACAGTCATATAAAACTCTAATTCGTGTTCGTGCAATGTATGCTGGGACAATGAAATTACGATATTTTGATGGGTATCGAATCACGAAGGTAAATGGATTGATTCAATGCAATATATATAACGACTAATTTAAACATAGAAGGATTACAAAGCATGAACAATACGATAGTTCAATCAATTTAAACTTATAAAGAACACTTTTCATGAACATGGACAGTAACGGGTTTCAAAACACGATAATCAAATATGAATACTAATTGTGGGAGGTAAAATAAAATGCTTGCACGGAACAATAAAAATGTACAAGAGATACTTGCCTTTTGTTCGATAAGAAGAAGCGGTTGAAGAGTCGGCAACGAACGCACGACTATAGCAACAATGCAGCAAGAACGAAAATGCAGCGACACGGCAACGAGGAGCTTCGACGGTGGCAGCGAGAGCGCAGCCAAGGAGGGAGGAAGGTCTGGTGGCTGGTGTTGCTCGGGAACCGCGACAACGACAGCAAAGAAGAGGGTGTATACGGCGACAAGGAGGGCTGAGGAGTTTGGTAGCGGTGGAAAGGGTGGTTGACATTGGTGGCGGCTGTAGGTGGTTGTGGTGTTGTGCGCGCGCAAAAGGGCAAAAGCTCAATGGAGGGGACTGCAGTGGCGGTAGTCTGCAGTCAAGGTGACTGGGATTGCCGTTGACGAGGAGGTAGTCAGGTTGCAGTTGTTTTGGTGACTGGAGGTAAGGCAGGGGGTGGGTTTTGGGATAACAGAGGAAGGGGAAGAAGAAGGTGGTTAGAGGCGGCTGAAGATGGAGAGTAGGTTTAGTGTTTAATATGATAGTAATAGTGGCTAAGATTATGGGCGTAACGGTAGATTATTAAGAGGATTGTAGGGGATCATGGGGAGAGAATTCCGGGGTTGGTTGTAGGCATGCAGTTGAGGTTAATTTGTAAATGGGCCTGGGTCAGGTTTAAAGTTATGGGCTTAGAATAGTCAAGTAGTAATAGTGGGATTGATTTGGGTTGGGGTTTAATCAAAATCAAATAATAATATGATATAATAGATTAATTAATCACATAATAAAATAAAATTGAGTGTACAAGAATTCCAGGGATCAAAGAAAAAAAATTGATCAGATAATCAAAGGAGAGCAAAGGAGTTTAAAAGAATATCAAGATGTTATTAGATAACAAGAATACAAGAGCCGAAAAATGGAAACATAGATACAAGAAAAATTCGTGCATCTGGAACAGGGGTTACACTTTTTCTTCTGAATATAAGGCCAGGTCGTTACACTTTTAACCCAGAAAGTCTACATGCTTAACGAGGTTTAAATTGGTGGCTTCTATCTAACAAATTATCCTCAAGATCTTTGTATTATTCAGTTCTCATTCTAACTAGTCCCAAACATCGCCTTATTTTGCACCAGAGTAATAAATTGGTGAAGCAATTTCTGAGACGCGTGCATTGTTGACCATTTCACTGTGCCTTCATGCATTATTTGCATTAACATTGTGAAACTTAACTTTCTCAGTTGAGAATCTGAACAAGTACGACGATGAGCACTCCGACGACTTTGAAAAGTCCACGGTATTATTTAATTACAGCTTATTCATCTCCAGCTTAGTAGGATGTCAGGATTTGAGATTGGGCCCTTCAACAGGCTGGCCAAAGAAAGAAGAGTTCCCAGGACTAAGTGCAATAGGTGAGCCGCCAGGACAATAACATTGCCATCATATGGGCCCATGGGATTCATGTTAACCACCTGCATTAAAATTAAACCAAAAAAAATTTGTATTGACAAAATGAATTGTCATAACAAAACCTACACGGTGAGTATTTGTAGTCATTAATAGGTCAAGAAAATATTTACTTTGAACCCATGAACATTGAAGCCCATCTCTACATTCTCGAGTTTTTAAGGGAAGGTCAGCACCAAGAGGGAGACTAATGAAGATCGTCTTAAATTTGGATTTATCGTAGCTACAAATGACGCTAAAATTTTTGAAAAACATCTTCTTCGCTATGAGAGTATGGAAAGAATCTAACATGAACATGCAAAATAAAGTTAAATTATTATATGTAAGAATGAAGACTTCACTATGAATAAATAAAAGAAAGGAGAACAAAATAATTTTTTCAACATCAAAAGAAAAAAGTATTCAAAACACAGTCACAAATTCAGTGTTTGGAAATAATTCGGAAAATTTCAATATTCAGAATTCGGTGAAATTCTTGTTAATTCGAAAAAATGCGGCAAAAGTTCGGAAAGAGATAAATACAAAATTTAATGTATCTTGATATGCATCTGATCAATTGTTTTGTTTTTTTGTACATCCATTGGACATGAATCATACGATAAAGCATCCAATTTATATTAATCACGAACTTTGTTACTAGATTTATATTAATTAGTTATTGTTTTATTTAGTTACTTGATTTTTATATTAATTAATTGGATTTGAATCATATGATAAGTAACTCATTCTTATGTTTTTTTCACATCCATTGCATATGAATCATATGATCCGACGTCCAATTTATATTAATCGCAAACTTTGTTAATTAATTTATATTAATTAGTTATTGTTTTTATTAAATAACCCTTTTAATCTACCACTAATTGATTTTTTGATTTTCTACTGATTAGTAACGAAAAATGTCATATGATGCTTTGTTCATTGATTTTTTAGCTTAGCTTCAATGAATAATTCATGAAATATTGTTTAATTTGCGATTTTCATGAGTTATTTGTGAACTATGTGAATTGAACACAAGACAACTAATAATTTGAGAATGTGTTCGATGAATTGTTCGCGAATAATTCGCTCATTTAACGAATTAATCACCAATTTTGTTACTATGCTCATAAGTATTTGAAAATGGAAAATATTTTAAATCTTAGAGACGATACCTTAATTAGTTGTCAAGCATCATACATAAAAGGTTGAGCATAACATTCCAAGACCAAACTATGAGTTTTTGGACATTGAAAGGGATTATATTGTTGGAAAATAAAAATAAAGAATGTAAAAATTGCTTTTTTCTATTGCTTGCATAAGATTAAGGAGGAGTTGGAATCTCGAATGAGAGGAGTAAAGTGGACAAGGAATACAAAGAAAGCAGATGACAGGGATCTTATATAGAGACGAAAAGGGAGACTTGGTTAAAAAAATAATTAAGAAATTTGTTTCAAGGTTCAATGCTAGATCTTGATTTATATTTAAACTCGGTGACTTTCATAATTACTACAAGGCCCAGTGAATAAGGAATGCAAAGAAAGCAGATGACATGGATCTTATACAGAGAGGAGAAGGGAGACTTGGTTAAAAACATATAATATGAAGGACAAATTATTTCAAGATCCAAATCTAGATCTTGATTTATTTTTAAACCCAATGACTTTCATAAATACTAAAGACCTAGCTCCCTAAAGTTGGTTACTTTTAGACCTAATTCACCTTTTTAAATAAGTTATCTACTGTTTTAAATGTTATTCACTTATATTTTTGATTTTTTTTACCGTCATATTTCTCAAAAAATAAAGAGATATAAAATCTTCAATTGAATAGAGATGTATTTAATTAAAGTATTGTATGAGAATCAAAATTTTAGATGAAAGATCAAGGCAGACGGAAAGTGGGCGGTGGTAATGGAGTTACATCAAACCCCATGATCCATCCTCAAGTCCCATTCACTTTCTCCTCTTTCTTCTTTGTTTTTTTTAATTATTATTTTTGACGAGGATAAATCATGATGTCTAATGTAGTACCTCAAACCTTCACTTTATACCTCCACTCTCCCTCACTTTAATCTTCTAGTAAGGCTTAATTCCCATATTAAACCATAATTAAATAACTCTTTGTTTTGTAAAGGAATTTGGATCTCTTTATTTCGTAGGTTTTTGGAATCAATATTGATTCCGATGAGCATTATTGATTCTTCATATTTGCTGAATGGGAATTCTTTTACAACACATAGAGTTTTTCTTGTTTCATTTTACTGGACTAATCTGTGAAGAAAAAATTGTTTTCTTTTTAGAATGGTAATACAGAAAATGCAAGAAAAGAATATTTATTAGTCAAAATTTAATCAGAAAGAAGGTTTGGGTCTAAAAGTAATATATTTTAAGATGTTGGGGGCTTTAGTATTTATGAAATCTACCGTGTTTAAAAATAAATCAATCTCAAGCTTTCGGCCCTAAAATAAATTTTTCAAAAATTAAATAAAATAAGAAAGAGAAAATGGAGAATGAGGAGATAGAAGAATGAGGGTTAGGAACGAACCAAACGAAAAGAAAGATCCAAATGTAGGATTCTCGTGTTTTCTTAAAGAAACAATAAGTTTGATACTTATAAACTAGTGATTCTAGAGAAAGGCATCGAAGTGTGAATTGATATCTAGAGCTAAAACTTATTCCTCGAAAAAAAAAGGCTTAACGGAGAAGTAGCATTTTTTTAGAAAGCACATGTAAAGTGATGCCATATGAGGCAGAAGAAAACAATCGTTGCATAATTCCAAAAAGCACATGTGAAGTGACTTCATATGAATTAGAAGAAAACAACTGTTAAATTTTTAAGATATAAGTTGTTGAGTCAGTGAAAGCGTTCATAGTTTGTCTGTAAGGCAGTCTTATTCTATCAGAATGTAAAAACAAACAGG
The DNA here is from genome assembly GCA_017893485.1 of Hemerocallis citrina. Lineage (NCBI taxonomy): Eukaryota > Viridiplantae > Streptophyta > Magnoliopsida > Asparagales > Asphodelaceae > Hemerocallis > Hemerocallis citrina. The sequence continues at coordinate 251,062,378 of CM030361.1, forward strand.
TAAAAAAAATATTTACATTTTGTTAGAAAGACAGTTCTTATGTTGTCAAAAGACGAGAAGGGAATATAAGTTGTCGTTGAGTCATTAAGAGCTTTTGTATTTTGTAGGTGAGATTTATCTTATGCTGGCAAAAGAGAATAGAAGTTGTTTTTTAGTCAGTAAGAGAAAGTGTTCACTTTTTTTTCAGTAACATAATTCTTATGTTTTCAGAATGGAAAAAAAATCAGTCAGTAATTCAGGACATTTAAGTTTTGGCAGTAAAGTAGTTCTTATAATGTAAGAATGGCAAAAAAATGTCCAAGAGAAGTGGAGTCGACCGTCCCCCTCACAGAATAGCCTGTACAGGGATCAGTCGAGGGGCGGTCGACCGCGCAGTCGACTGCACAGCCGACTATCGACTGCACAGCCGACTGCAAGACCCATGCTGCTATTGCTGTTACTTTCTTTCACTCTGTTGCTTCAAACTCCTTTGCTTCATCGTCTTCGTATCCAACATAGTATGCCAGACATAAACCCAACAATCTCCATCTTGGATTGCATACTATAAATCCACATCTGTGTGATTTAACATCTTCTAGACTCTTTTTATTCTCCTCTTACAAACAACTCGGTTTTGTGGTTTCTTCTGCTAGTTAAATCTACCTCCACCTGTCATGGATGTAATCATGGAGGTGCCACACTCCACACGAACTCTACCGACATCAAGGTTCTCTCCACCTTCCAACGATATTCGAAAGTTGCAGTCTCGCTCGGATGATTCTAGTGATGGCAAAGTAGATAATACTTTAGGAACATAGGGCTTCGGAAAACTTGCACAAGTTTTCACATTCCCACAAAGCTTGTAGAGGTTGTGCTCAACACCCCTCTTTTCCTTTATCACCTCACGATGACCTTCCCAAACTGATAGAACTCCACCTTGAGCTATGTATCTATAGCTCCATGCTTCAAGAGTTCCTAAGGATACAAGATTCTGTTTTAACTGAGGAATATGCATAATATTCTCTAGTGTGTAACCCTTTCAATCTAGTTCCTCCATTTCGACTGTTCCCTCGCCAACTATCTCACAAATATCACCAACCATCATTCTCACACAACGACGATCTCTAACGAACTTGTAAGTAGAAAACATCTCCCTTTCGGAGCATATATGAGAAGAACTTCCCAAATCAAGATACCAGCCAGAATACACATCTACAAAATTTGAAACAAGATTATTGTCAAAGTTATCATCAGATTCAACGGCACTGGATTTGGCTCCCCTCAACCACTTATTACGATCATTCTTATAATGTCCAACTCCTCTGCAATGATGGCAACAAATCCTACCCTTACGTGCTATTTTTCTTCCATTTGAAGTACAATCTACCTCCAAGCAACTCATAGAAGTAGATGCTAATTTCTTACTCTCCTTCCTAAGTGCATCATCCTCCAACCCCTTGATCATACCTGTTAAAGAAAACTTCCCCTTGGTAGATTTCTCGTCTAGCACAGTTATCATGTTGGATGAATTTGGTTATGAATATATCAAGTTGGAAGATTTTAGATAATCTACATTGAACACCTTTGGTTCAGATAACTCCGTGTTGAACTCCACTATATGATCTAGAAGAGTGGTACTTTCCTTCATTGAGTAACCCCACAACTTTTCTTTTTGGTACATCTGATCCTGCAATGGCGATTCCAATTAGTCAGTTTTAAGTCTTGCCCACAGACTCGCCGCGCTTTGCTCCTCCATGAGGTTGCAGCTGACTTCACTCATCAATGACATTTGGATTGAACACAAGGCTCTGGAACAAATCTCCTCCTACTTCTTCTGCTTCATGCTGATTGGTCTCCCTTTATCTCCTTCTAGGGCTAACTTCAAACTATTAAAAATCAATATGTCATTCATATTCACCTTCCAGTGATTAAAGTTGATCTTACCGTCAAACTACTTGATCTTCGTGATATGATCTGTCATCTTCTCCAAGGAACTCGAACAAACCCACGAACCTGAATAGCTCTGATACTAATTGTTAGGACACAAGCGATACAACGACACCACTTGTCAGGGAATTAGCGAAATTCTTCCCTTTCGAGGATCTTGTTGAGTTATGCGATGCAATCAATACAAACCACAAAGCACATCGGAGATCACACCAAACACACCAAAGCACACAAATTTGTCCCGCTTGGGGCATTCGCCTTAATCCGGGGGAGAAGAAACCCGAGATGTCATTTAACTAGAGAAGATACAAGAATATTACAATTCTTACCACGACCTTCTCTCAAGTCTCACCAGTAATTACTAGTTGTTTACAATTAGAGAAACTTTCAAACTCTCTTCAATGAAATACTCTCTCTCTTGGCTCTCAATGGAGACTAATAACAATAATATATGGAGATCTAAAGAAACCCTAAGTTGATATCTTGATACAATAGTCATTGGATATTACTGAAGAGATAACCCTACGATAAGAGTCACATGATCTAACTTGAAGAGCAAGTTCGGACTTCAGTGAAATCACTCAAACCTGCACCCAAAATCTGCATCAGCTGCACGCTGTCGTCCGTCCAACAAGACCGGTCGACCGTCCCTCTCGCAAGAAGACCCTGTAAAGGGTCGATCGGGGGCGGTCAACCGCGCAATCGACCACATAGCTGATTGCCGACCAATGCTACAACTATTGTGACTTGCTTTCACTCCGTCGCTTCGACCTCCTTCACTTCATTATCTTCGTATCCAACATAGTATGAAAGATATAAACCCAACAAACGATTTCATCTATTTACGAATAAAGGGAAAACGAAAGGAAATGTGACATGGGAAGAAATTTCCTCCTATTGTACCTTAAAAATTTAACCCCCTCTCCCATATGTATAATCCACACAGTTTAAAGTGTTCAACATGTCATAAAACATAAGAGAATAAAATATATCAAATTTGAATGTGTTTTGGCCATATATTTAATGATCGCAATAAGTGTATTACTGAAAAATTGTTCATTTTGCAATATCATGATGAACGGGAAAAACATATTCAAATTTAATCATTTTTCTATGCTTTATGTCTTATAATATGAAGATCAACTTAAATGATGCATATCATAAATTTTGATTGCGGAGAATAGATTTTTAGTGCGTGATAGGAGAAATTTCTACATTTCGCATATGACCCTCGTATCTTCATTCAAATATATGAAGTTTAGTGGATTTGGATTTTCAAATGCTTCTTTCATTTTTCAGTGGACTTGCAATCACGTAACCTATAAAATATTAAATACATAGATAAATGTCCAAAGACATAAGTAGCCCTTTTTCTTGCATTGCCATTGGCTTGCATGGCTCAATAAGCAATCATAAGCTCCTAAATCTTTCATTTAAAGGTTTCAAATGGACGGGCCGTACCCGAACCTGAAAAAGTTGGTCTTTTTGGGTTTCGGGCCGAGTTCGAGTCTGCCCGATTTTTTCGAGTTCGAGATCGGTCGGCCTGGCGTATTGGGGGATTGACCGAACCCGACCCATTAACCAAAGGCCGATAGGTTCAGGTTCCGGTTCGGGGCAAATGGGTGGGGGTTCAGACTTAATTCGAGTTTTATATTTTAAATTAATTTTTTAAAAGATAAATTTTGATTTTTCCTAATTTAGATACTTACATTTATATTCAAAAGTCCTAGACTAAGATATTGGCACACAAAAATAATTTAAGACTACCATAAATAGGAGGAATTAGCTATATTTGGATAGAAAATCATGTTTAAGGAGGAACTAGTTATATGGATGGAAATATTATGATTTAAAAGTCTCTCTTACTTTCTATAAAAGTTAATTTTTGATATGTACTAATTTTATCAATTGTTATTTTCTATTTTTATGGAGAAGTAAGTTATACTTGGCTAGTTTATTAAGGAGTGAGTATTAAGGAAGAAGGATACTACATCAGGTTTTGGGTTCGGGCTAAGTCGGTTTCGGGTTGGCTCGGGTTTAGGCCTAAACGGACTTTGGGTCGGGTCAGGCTCAACAATCCAAACCTGACCCGTTATCTAGGTTCGGGTTTTCGGGCTTACCCAATCGGGTTCGGGCTAAGTTAAACCCTGAAAAAATTGGGTTGGGTTCGGGTCAGTTTCGGGTTACCCAACTCGTTTGATACCTCTACTTTTCTATACAATATATTATGCTAAGACCACTTTTAGTCTATGGACTTTTTTTCTTTTTGTATTTTTTAAACAAATAAGAAAGTAAATGTAAAAAGCAACCCCACTACTTCTCCATCCAAATTTTGAATTGGAATTATCTAATATTATAATGGGAGAGTTGGGGTTGTCATTTGTAGACAAACTGTATTTTGTAGACAATCAATTATCTAATCTCAACGCTTCATTTTTAAGTGGAAGTTATATTAACCATTCATTTACTCAATTGTTATTAGTTATCATAATACCCTCAAAGTTTAAATTTATTTACGACATAATCTATTTCTATTATAAAAACCAAAATATAAAAAAAATATGTCAGGAGGCAATCTTAGCCGTTTATATATTGTATTGATCTAGGCGATTAAAGGCTGAGATTAATTAACTTGATGGGAACGTGTATTACACGTGCAATAGCTCTCTTTTACTTTTCTATATACGATCCCCATCTATAACTCAAAAAATCCTATTAGGAACTCGTGCCTCCAATTCGAAAAAAAGGAGAAGCAAACAAAGAAAGATAGAAGAAGAGAAGCAGCAATCCCCCTTGGCCTCATTCCGGTGCCTCGATCTGCACTCCGCCCCACTGCTAGCCATTCCCGCATCTGACGCCTGGCGTCGACCCCCCCACCCCGCGATCTCGAACACCCTCGGTATCTTTTTTTCTTTTTTTTTAAAATTTCAATATTGATGGGTGCATGATGAACAAGAGGAACAATGAGTTGAATATGAACAAAAAAAATTGATTTTTATGATTATTTATGAATAACTAGAAGTCAGTTAGTGATCATATTTAAGTTTCTTGGCTTGATTGAAGATTTATTATGTTGAGAATTTGAGAGAATAAATGTCATAGTAGATAAATTCATGGGTTCTTTTTGTATGTTCATAAGGTAGGGGATGACGCACGTGTGCACGTGCAAGTTTAATTCAATTTTTTTCATGAATATATCTATGCATGTGTTTTTATTTGTTAATAAAAATACAATTTTTATATGTTAACGATTGAAAAGAAATATTTTTCCAACCAAAACAGCAACTTAAAGTTTGAAAAGGATGATTTTGAAAATTGAAAAACACTTGAATTATGTATCTCTTGCTTATATGTGGTACAATCTATACCATAGATGGTGGATGAATCATTGTAATTAGACTTGCTTCATATTTTTTAATTAAAAAGATCTGATTTATCATAAGAAAACTGTTCACTAAAAAATAGTCAAACTTTCTTAAAGAACCTAACTTTTACTAATAAAAATCAGCCCTTTTTATGAATAAAATCAAACAAACAAAAACACAATCTTTTGTCAAAATGATCAACCTTTTCCCAAAAGACCCCAATTAACTGATTTTTAAAAGTAACCAACTTTCTTTATTTTTTATTTAAAACCTTATCTTTCTTTATATTTTCTTAATTTAACAAAACATATTCTTACACCAAAATATTTTCTTTCACAAAATTCACTCAAAAATAATCCTTTTTCAATAAAAACAAAACCGAACTTTCTTTTCTAAAAGAACAAAGCTTCGGGAATAAATAAAACAATCCCCAAATCTTAAGACAATGGTATGGTTAACATATGGGTTTTTATCTCTGACTTTTTTTGCTCTTCTTCTTATATTCAACGATTGGGTGAGTAGGTTAGGAGGATCTGTTCTTATTATCATACATGTTACTTTGATTCGAACCCTGCCACATGCCTTTGTCATGAAGGTTTTATTGAACTTTTAAGGAAGATAATTAGGCATAGTTATAATGAATGGCTCAGTGTAAAGGTTTGGTATCATAAATTGTAACAGCACGGTCAATTCCTTTTTGCGAAAATGTTCTTTAATGCCAATATAGACAAACTAAGAATTTTCTACTTTACATTGTGAATCTAGAAATTTAGTTAGTGTACACTGGCGTGACTTGATAGTTTGTTGCTGTATGGAAGTTCACATAGGTGTACTTGAGACAGATTTTAAGTCACCAACCTAACCATGACATATTTATGTAATAGAGGGAATTTAGAGACGGGTTCTTGTGAAGAAATGACACTACTCCATACTGTTTTTGCAATGCCTGTTTCCGTAAATATAGATTTTCTAAATATTCTCTGTACTTTGATGATTTATAAATTCTTTTTTTGTGTGAAATTCGATTTGGACTCTCTATTAAAACATTTTCTAATCGGAAATTTTATTTATTTCGAATAATTGTATATTTTAACTTTAATTTCTATTTCTATTTGATCGTATTTATGTTATATATTTTTTGACTTTTTTTTAATAAATCTATTAAACTCGAATTTGCATTTTGATATACATATATTATTATTATTATTACTATTATCAGTGTTATTTTGTTAGTATTGTTATTTGCAGTATCATTATTTTTATTGTTAATATTATTATTATTATTATTATTATTATTTTATTTTAAGCCGAACATACTCTATTTTATATGTATTCATTATTTGACTTAATGTATATGTATATGTATGTTTTATAAACCCTATAATGCTCATTATTTTTCCCTATTGGATTTAAACCTATTAATTGATTTACAACCCAAAACCCAATACCCGTTCTCTTATTGGATCCTATATCATCTAAACCCATACCCTATAACCCTATTTATATCAATACCCTAATTAAACCTAACCCTAGCAAAACCCTAACCCCAATACTATTCTACCCCAAACACTGTAGCCGCCTCTTCACCTTCTTCATCCCGCTCTCTCTCTTAGAACCCATCTCCCGACCCCCCTTCCTCCTGCGTCGTGCCTAAGCAACGACCCCGGCCTCGACGCGCCAACAATACCTCTCCCTTCTCCACCCTACCGGCGACCTTCCCTGCCTACCAGTCACGACACCACTGAAGCAGCCCTCTGCAGCACCTCTACGCTGCCTCCTGTCCTCTCTTCCAGTGCGGCGCCGCCCTCTCGAGCGCCGCAAACCACTGCAATGACATCATCGCCCACATCTAATTGCACCGCCGTCCAAGCTCCCTGGTTCCCTTCTCCTCCTGCTGTGTCAACAGCCACCGCAGCGCAACCCCTGCCCTCCAGCCAGTCGCGACACCCCCGGTGAACCCCTGTCGCGCCACTCACCGTCGACGCGCTGCAGCACCGTCGTCCCTGTGCGCACCTCTGCGCCCTGGTCCCCACCTGCCTCCCTGTAATGCTCAGCCCGACGCCAGCCGCAGTACCGCCCGCCATCTGCCGCCAAGCCAGCACTATGCCATTGCTGTTTGGTTTGGTTTTGATCCTGTCACACCCCACTTCCCAAAAAGAATACGGAATCTGGGTATGTAACAAAAGCCCAGCGAATGATTTTCATTATCCATAAGCTGTTCAAGAATCTTTACAATATATCACAATATAATCAGAGTCGGAAGCCAAAAAAGTCAACCACATGTACATATGAACCAAATGCCAACAAGAAATACTTGAAATAAAATATATTAATCTCAAATATTCATGATCTGAAATACACAAATAATCCTGGGTCACATTGCCCAAATACAAGAATAAATCCAAATACATGAATACAATTATTGTTCAAGTACTACAAGAAATAATAATAGCAAAATTCCAGCATCTATTACATCATGTCACCAATCCCGTCTGGAACCTGTTCTCCAAAATCTGCAATTCAAATAATGCAGGAAAGAGGGAAAGAGAAAACACAAGTACCCGTCAATTGCAAGTTACGGGTCACAAATAATGTAGGATACAAGTACATGGGAAAACTAACTAGCAACATGGTATACTAACAGGTACAGGTAAAGAGGTCAACAGGTAAACATGTATCGAGTATCAGGTAATCAGGATAATCAGGTAGCAGGTAATCATGTAACATGTACCAAATATCAAATCTCCAGTATCACGTCTCATGTATCATGTAGTCAAGTATCAAGTTCAGGTCTCATGTACAGGTAATCATGTCCAAGTCTTGTAGTGATTACTATCTAGGTAGCACTTCATGCCACCCATACAACATGGTTGCTACAACACAACAGTTTCGCTTTTGATTTTATAGTGGACCATAGAGGGCAGTATACTCGGGGACAAGTAATCCAAATTATATACCAAATTCCAAATAATCCAAATCATATACCAAATTCCAAATTAACCAAATCATATACCAAATTCCAAATAATCCAAATCATATACCAAATTCCAAATAATCCAAATCATATACCAAATTCCAAATAATCCAAATCATATACCAAATTCAAAATATCGGAAACATGGGCCCCCTTCCGAATACACGTTTCTGAATTATCCACACTAGATCTTTTCCATTAACCCCGGCTTGGTTATTTATTATTATTCTCAAACAGGCAGGTATAAGCATGAAACAGCGTCAAACTAGCATAGTATAATCAGTATCAGGATCAGGGAAACAAATCAGCGTGCCTAGATAATATACATTCACATAATCGAGCAAAAAGGGTGTAGGACCGCATGACAGATCAGTACTAAAACAGTAATTCTGGTCTCTACAGAAATGCAAATATGGATCCATCAAAAGAACTGGAAACTAGACATCCACACGAATCCAACGAGTATAATTAAGTCATATACTAGTTTACAACAACACTGCTCAAAACTGATTTGAAGACAGAAATCATATTCAGTCAGAAATCAGGAAAACGAATTCAAGGGCATGAAAACAGCATGAAAACACATTAAATAAATTCACGAAAAATCTGGGGTATTCCCCTATATGTCTAGAATCAAAATAACAAGTATCATAATATTCCAGTAAGAATAGATAAGCCATCAAAAATAAGGAAGCATCGAGAAAACGCAGTTTAACGAATCTGGAAATCTCAACACTGTTGTACGAAAACTGAAGTATCTCGCAATCAGTGAATCGAAATCCAATTCCACCAAAGGGATATGAAAATAGATAGATTTTACTAACTTTCATATTTTACCAAGAATTTTCATACAGTATAAGGAATTATAGTGAAAACAGGATTCTTTACTACACAATAAGCAAAATACAGCATAAGTGGATTTTAGAAAAGAGCATGAAACACCACATAAAACTTGTCTTTAAAATTTATCAAAAATCTGGGTAGTCCCTAACTTCATAAAGAAATACTGACCAAAATATTAGATGAAGATAATATGTATAGAATAGTTCTTAAAAATATTTTGTTAACAAAATCAACCCAAAAACTGAATCTGGAATTGATCGACACCTCTGTACTAAAACAGTCATAACTCAGTCATAAAAAATCCAAATAAAGCAAAATCAGTGGGGTTTGAAAATAGACAAAATTATCTAAAATTTCTATTTTGTACAGGAATCAAGATACTGACTTTAGCATAGACGAAAACAGCAATCAAAACAGAACACCCAGTAAATACAGATTTCACACTCTAATCAAGAACATCATAATTTCAAGAATATTGATCCAAACACATCCAAACTTGAAATACAACCTACTAAGCATCTAAACATCATGATTTAGGGTTACTAACAAGTCCATACCTATTATTTCACATGGGTCTTAGTCCAAATACAAATTCACACAAATATTCACATACATGATTAAAAAATCAAGATTTGGGCAAATCCTAGGTTATCACCTATCAAGATTGGTGTCATAAGTCATTTATGGTCAAATTTTCACAATAGAAACAAAACTCATCAAGGAAAACACAATCTTTGGTTGTCTCTAGACCCAACTATACTATAGGTGAACTTTTTGACTTGTATCAAACAAATAAATTGGAGTACAAGTTACTTGCCTTAATTTGGAGATGAAAAACGATGCAGGTCAAAAGTAGGAGCAAAACCCACGAACGAAAATTCACGGACTCACGAACGATCCACACGCGCACTCGAACACGCGCAATAAAATTCCAAGAGCAAGAGATCGCGAGACAGCGGATAGAGAGGAAGCGGGAGAGATGAAGCATAGAAGAGGGTTTGGGAAAAAGGAATATGCAGTTAGTTTTTTTTTTTTTTTTTTTCTTCCGGTTGAACACATAACAAGAGTATATATATAGATATAAATAATAGAGTTTAAGAAAGATGGGGAGGGTGCATGCTGGCGGCTACAGGGGAAGGAAAAGGGCCGGGTGTGATGCTCACGGTTTGGGTATTGGTAGTTATAGGAACTAGTATTATACACGTGCGTTGCACGTAGGGAAAATGTGGAGGAGGAAATGAAAAGGAAAAAAAAATCTAGTATTATACACGTGCGTTGCACGTGGGGAAAATGGGGAGGGGAAATGAAAAGGACAAAAAAAAATCTACCAACACGTGCGCTGCACGTGTTGACAAAATGATAAACATTTACAAATGACACTAAGGCCTTCTCCCATTATAATATTAGAGATTAGAGATTAGAGATTAGAGACTAATATTATACACGTGCGTTGCACGTGGGGAAAATGGGGAGGAGGAAATGAAAATGACAAAAAAAAAATCTAGTATTATACACGTGTGTTGCACGTGGGGAAAATGGGGAGGGAGAAATGAAAAGGACAGAAAAAAAATCTACCAACACGTGCGCTGCACGTGTTGACAAAATGACAAACATTTACAAATGACACTAAGGCCTTCTCCCATTATAATATTAGAGATAGGATTGATAGGTGTAGTTTAGGTAAGGATTTTGGTAGGATTTTGTAGGTTGATTTATAGGTGTAGTTTAGTGTAGGTTGTATTTGGTTAGGGGATTGATTAATTGGGTTGGTATGGGTAGTAATCGGTAAGAGATTTATTAGGAAGGTTAAAAAAATTAGGTATCAGGTAATAATGGTAGGTATAATCTGATGGTGGAGTTGGAATAGGATTAGTAGTAGGTTTATTTTATAAATGGGTTTGGATAGGTAATTAATAGAGAATGGGTTTGGGTAATAGGGTTTATGAAAAATCCAATAAGAAAAAATGGGTATATAAATTCGATAAAATAACAAATAAAAATATTGTCTCTAATAAAATGTAATTTTCATTACAAAAATATAATTTATACAATTAGTCGATAAAATGAACTTTTTATAACTAGTCAAAAATAACAATAATAATAATAAGAGTAATAGTAACAAAAATTGGAATTGTATTCAATATAAAATAATAGAAACTAGTTACAAACAAAATTATTGATCGAAAACAGATTTTTAAAACAGAAGATCCAAAAAAAAAAAAAAATACATTTGACAAAGGAATTTGAAATCCGGAAAAATAATTTGCGAAAATTTTTAAAATACAGAAAATATAGAAAATACATTTTTGGAAAAACAGGGGTTACAATCCTACCCACCTTACAACAAAATTTCGTCCTCGAAATTTACTTAGGCGGTACATAGGACAAGGCAAACGAACTAACTGAGGGAAGGGTGACAAAACAGTGGGCTAAAGAGGAAAGAACAAAGCAAGGGCAATACCAGAAAAAGAAAGAAGAAAATGGCTAACAAGGATGTCAAATGGTATGCATGAAAAGAGAATAAACAGTATCAAAAGAAAGGAAACAACACAAGATAACAAAGCAAAAAGGGGTAGGTAGAACTGAAATTAATGAGAGAAAAGACAGGGAAGAATTGAATCAAACAATAAGTCAACGGATGAGAATAATTGCAAGAGATAGGGGAAACCAAAATAATGCAAGGTAGGAGAAGCAATAATATGATCCTGGAACCTGTGGGTTATAGGCCCACCACGATTTCACTGCGACAATCTGATGTTGACGTTCCACGCTGCCGACATGTCATTGTAGACCACGCGACAACTAGCGACGATCCGAGCAGGAAGAAAAGAATGAGACACCAAATTAAAATTGGGCTTTAGAAGAGGGCTTTAATTTAAATAATTACGTCAAAACTAATGAGCATTAACAAAAATAATATTAGAAATACAAAAATCAACACATAATAATAATAAAATAATAACGATAAAAATAATAAAAATAATAATAACAATAATAATCATCATAAATATACTGGTAAAAATAATAATAAAATATTAACAATACTGGTAACGATAATAATACACGACAGAAAATAATTTGGGGTTCATCATTTTGGTGAAAGTAATTCAATATCAACATCAAAAATAAAATAGTAAGAAAAATACAATAATAATAATAGTAATTGTAAAAACAATAATAAAAATAATACTAATAATAATAAGGAAAAAAATAATAATAGTAGTACTAGAAATTCTTTGATGTGGGTTCGCCCCATTTATATCCATCTGTAGACTTGCCTTCTCGACATCAAGTTGCAGGTTTGCCTCCACGACATCAGGTTGCAGGTTACCATCTGGATATTTGGTTGCACATTTTGCCTCACCAGTATCCAGTTGCAATTTGCCTCTCTTGACGTTTAGTTGTATGTTTGCCATCTCGACATCAAGTTGCAACAAAACGATGAACGAAATGATGCTACCTTCCACGCGTACTTAGATATTGATTGCTCAATTTAAGTACGAAGTTACGTTTTGAAATTTGTGATATTAAAATACACAGTTATTCGAAATAACAATTTTCGTTTTAGAAAACAATTTTATAGAAGATCCAAAATATAATAAATAATAATCGAAATACACAAAATATTCGAAATATATATATATATAATATAAAGAAAATATGGGCAGAAGAAGAAGGATTTTTATACTCAATAAAGAGTCAAAAAAGGAAGACGACTACAAGGGACAAAGGAAAATAAGAAATCAAAGAATTGAATATGAAGGAAGAGGAACGAGGGGACACAAGCGGAATTTGAAGAGGATATAGCAGGAAAAGAATAACTAGCATGATACTCAAATGAGTCAACAATAAAGAGAAATGAAAGAATCAAAGGAATATGGGTACGGAAAAAACAAAACTATACCCAATAAGGAATCAACAAATGAGAGCTACTAAAAGAGACGGAAGAAACAAGGAATCAAAGAAACCGAATAAGAAGGGATCAAAAAGAAAGGAATAAGACTAGTATTCATATCAATGTTGATTATGATTTATTTATGCATGCATAGTTGGTAAAATATTGAGCAGATTCTAGTTCGAGCCAAGCTTGTCTAATAGATTAGGCAACTAATACATTAGCCAAACCTGGTGCTCTGATACCACTAAAAATCATGTCACGCCCCGCTTCCTAAAAAGAATACAGAATACGGGTACGTAACAAAAGCCCAGCGAATGATTTTCATAATCTATAAGTTGTTCAAAAATCTTTACAACATATCACAATACAATCAGAGTCGGAAGCCAGAAAAGTCAATCACATGTACATATGAACCAAATGCCAACAAGAAGTACTTGAAATAAAATATATTAATCTCAAATAGTCATGATCTGAAATACATAAATAATCCTGGGTCACATTGCCCAAATACAAGAATAAATCCAAATACATGAATACAATTATTGTTCAAGTACTACAAGAAATAATAATAGCAAAATTCCAGCATCTATTACATAATGTCACTGTTACCGCTGATTTCGGTGTGGGGGCAAACAGATAGAATTTGTGGATCCGAGGAAAACCTGAACAGCTGACTCGGCCTTCTTGCTCCCGCCGCAACCTGCAGGGAAGTGCGAGACACCGGGGTTGATTCCGGCGATGCACCCTCCGACGCTCTTGTCAGTAATCAGTAAAAGATTAAGAAAGAGCTTAAGTGGTGAAAAAGTGATTAACCTGGTCTTGGTGGTAGAGAGGCTGTATTTATAGTCGCCTTCTGGAATGATTAGGGCCCTGATTTCCTGCCTAACAGTTAGGAGAAAAATCCTCCTATTCTGTTTTAGGAAGTTAGACCTTGATTCCCTGGTGGGAGCCAATCAAGTTTGTTGATTTGATTTAATCAAATCAGTGCCCTGATTCTCCTCTTGGTGGACTGGGCTTGTATCGGGTCGGGACCCGTGCCCAGTTGGAGTGGATCTATTCGCGGGCGGTTGGTTTCGTGAGAAGGAGGCCCAATACCCGTTTTGGATCCATCTGTATGTGAAATTACCTTTTTACCCCCGTGCTTCAAGATTCGTGCTTGATCTGGACGGTCCCGATTTAACCCCAATTTTAGCCATATCACGAGCCCCCCACTCCTAAAGGCTGAGCGTGATCAGACTTTGAGGAGTAGTTCAGCAGTTTCAGTGGCTGGTGGAGTCGTATCGGAGTCCAAATGTGGGATTTTGAATCTAGAAAGGAGGTAGTGAGGTAACTTTTGACGCTGTGTGCTGTTCTTGAGCCGCGTCGGGTATCTGACAGTCTTTTATCTACTTTTTTCGAAGTATTTGTTTAATTCTGCGACGTGTTTGCTAATCGTTCGGGGGCTTTAGCGGTGCGTTCAGGGTAATAATTGTTCGCTCCGGGGTCCGAAAGTGTGTCCCCGAATTTTCAATTATCTCCCAGAATTTTTAGCTAATTTTCCCGAATTTTTAGCAATTTTCTCGCAATTTTTAAACAAATAAAACGATTAAAATAAATAAAAAACGATTTAAATACCGATTAATGGCGTGGCTCGATCTGAGCCATCGATCGTGGACGGGCGCGAGCTTCGGAAAGATCTGATGGTTGTTACCGCTCGGCAGCGTTTTTCTCCGTTTACGAGCTCGGAAAGGCACTTGCTCGGCTGCCGACCGGAGACTAGGGGGTTCGGCGTTCCGAGCGACGTGGCGCAATCTGAGCCACCAGATGGTGGCACGCATCTCGAGACGGGCACAGTTCCCAAAAAAACACTATCTTGTCTTTTAGCGCACGTGGCGCAATCTGGGCTCTTCATCATTGGGAGCGCGAATTTTTGAGGGATCCAGCGGTCCACGTAGCTCGGTGTCTTTTTTTCTTCATTTACCAGCTCGGGAAGGCACTTGCTCGGATGCCGACCGAAGGCATTGGTGTTCGGCAGGCCGGGCGACGTGGCGTTATCTGAGCTGTTGGATGTCGGCATGCATCTCGAGACTGGCGCAGTCCCCAAGAAAACACTATCTTGTCTTTTAGTGCTCTTGGCGAGATCTGGGCCGTCTGATTGAGATCAGACGCGAAAGTTGAGGGGAAAGTGATTTTTCCTCGTTTACACGCTCGGAAAGGCACTTGCTCGGAAGCCGACCGAGGGCCTGTGGTTTTTGGCCATCTGAGATGGCTCTGTTCCCCATGGTGTTAATGGCGCTTCGTGATTTGTGTGGCGTTTCGCCTTCCCAACGTCATTAAGGATAATTCCTTTAATTAATGCGCGGCGTTTCAACTTCCGAGGATCAGTAATTCCCTTAATTAAAACGCGGCGCTTCGATTTCCGAGGGTCATAATGGCTGGTTCTAGGAGGCAGACTATAAGTACTCCACTCCCTTTGTCATTTTCGTCACAACCAAATTGAGTTTCAGACCTCGGAGGCATCTGCCTTGGGTAGCTTCTCTCTTGAGGTTCGGAGAGGTGGTCGCTCTTCTGCCTGGTTTTCCCTTTGTTCCTGACGGCCCCCAAGTGGATGTCAGGAGCGAGGGGGAACGAGGTAGTAGTGGTGACGACCGTAGTCCGAAACCGGGGGATGAGTTATCTCCGAAGGACGGGTGGTCGCTCTCTTACCTTTATCTTCTCCCATTCCGGACGGTCCCTAAGTGGATGTCAAGAGCAGGGGAGAATAAGGCAAGAGTGGTGACGACCATAGTCCGGATCCGAGGGATGGGCCATCTCGGGAGGACGGGTGGTCGTTCTCTCACCAAGATCTTCTGCCTTCTTTGGTTGCTCCGAAGTGAGTGCCGAAGTAGGCGGAGGTCTTGGTGGGAGAGTGACGATCCATGTCCGATGCCGATCTCCGGGCCATCCGAGTCCGTTTGTTGCAACTGTGAAGGCGCCGCTGTCAGAGTCCTCTGACAAACTGATCCTTCCAGTTGCAACCAACTAGCTCGGGATGGCGCGCTTCTCTATCATGAGTTGCAGCTCGGGCTTCTGGGCCGTCCGAGCCTGTTGTTTGCAACTGTGAAGGCACTGCGGTTGGAGTCCTCTGACAAGCCGTGCCTTCCAGTTGTAAACAACTGGCTCGGAACGGCGTGTTTCTCCTGTTCTCTGAGTGTTGATGGGCCTTCTCTCGTCTCTGTCTTCCTTCCGGGCTGATGGCTTCTGTTGGATGTCAGCCCGGGGAAGTTAGAGATGAGAGGAGCGTCGATCTGTTCCCGACCGGGGCCCGTGGTCGGTGGAATACCGACTGATGCACGGGACCTGGGGGGCGCTAGCCGAAGGCGGCGCCTCAAAACTGAATCAAAATTTTTCCAGGTTCCTTTAGGCATAGGTGAGGCGTCCGAGGGTTCAATCGTCCGAGCAACGTGGCGCACCTTGAGCCGCTGGATGATGGCGCGTATCTCAAGACGGGCGCAGTCCCCAAGAAAACACTATCTTGTCGTTTAGTGCTCTTGGCGAGATCTGAGCCGTCTGATCGAGATCGGGCACGAAAGTTGAGGGGAAAGTGAGTTTTCCCGTTTACCAGCTCGGGAAGGCACTTGCTCGGATTCCGACCGGACCCTGCTGTTGGCGTGCTTGGGTCGCTCGTAGCTCGGATTTGGATCCCCCGGGGCCGAGCCAATTGACTTGGTGAGAGGGGTAGTGGTGATGGGCCTTCGTGACGTTTCGAGAGTAGCCCAAACGTCGCGAAGTTTCATTGGAAGTCCAAGGGACGTTCCAATTTTACTATAAATCTTCACCCCCCCAAGACCAAGTCTTCACTTTTCACTTTTACTCTCTCTCTTCCGTTTTTACTTTGCTTCGCAGTTTTTAGCTCCCTTGGTGGCGTTGCTAGCTGTCGCGGTAGTGTTCTTAGCTCCGGCGAACTTTCCGACCGCACCTGTCACTTCAAGGTCAGTTTCTTTCCCTTCTCTTTTTAGGAAAATATGGTTAAGATTTCGGCTGAGACCCCCACCTCGGAGCAAGCCGTTGGCCGAGGGGATAAAGGGAAGGGAGTAATGGAGCCGAGCGAGCAAGAAGTTGTTCGTCCGGATAAAGAGGGTGAAGTGGCCGAAGTGCCCGAGGAAGTCGCGGCGGAGTCCCGAAAGGGTAAAGCCGTGATCACAATAGTGGAAACGCCGAAGAGAGCAGGGGCGTTCGGTCGGCAGCTTATTGCCGTATCGACCGTGGGAGGCGTCCGGGATTACGCCGAGGATACCTTGGAGAGGGTCACTCAAGGTACGGCGAAGCTGGTGGAGGAGAACGAGCCTAGGGAGCTGTCCGAGGTCGACCACAGAATCTCGACTCTCACTGAGGCCGATCTGCGCATGATCCGAGAGGGTTTCCGGATCCCGCTTGAGTATGCGCTGCTCCTTCCTGGGCCAGGGTTCCGAGCCAACACAAAGTCCTCGCCGGACATATGCGTCTTCCCGGTCGATTCCCTCATCGCCGGGCTCCGCTTTCCCCTACACCCGTTCGTGGTCGAAGTCCTGGTCTGGTACGGTCTGAGTCCTGCCCAACTGATGCCGAACACTTGGAGGCATGTCGTGGCGTTCCTCCTCCGATGTCAAGAGATCGACGCCAAGCCGACTATGTTCCTCTTTCGGAGTCTATTCCGACCTTGCCAGCCGAGGCGTGACGAACAGAGGTTTTTCCTTTCTCCTCGGACGGGGGTTAAGTTGATCGAGAACCCGGACTCGATCAAACATTGGAAGGATAAATACTTCCTCGTCCGAAATCTGACGCCGTGGGTGATACCGACAGTTTGGGCGAAAGACGGCCTGCCCAAGCGTACAAAGAAGGACGCCCCGCTGAATGCTGAGGAGGCTGAGGTCCAGAGGAAGCTTCTCGCCCTGCCAGCGCTAAACTGGAAGGATATTACGGAGGAGCATCTGTTCCATGGGGGTCTCAGTCCGATCGACCCTCGTATGCATCTGGTATTTATACTCCTTGTTTAAAGTTCATGAAAAATTTTCTAAGTTTTTCCATCCGGCTTTTGCAGAGACAATGAAGCTCGATTACAAGGCTCTGGTGGCGAAGGGCCGGGCAGAGCAGGAGAAGAAGAAGAGGCCGTCGGTAGCGCCTCAGGACAGCCGGGCTTCGAAGAAGCCCTCGGTCGTAAAGACTGCCGACCAACCGAAGGTCGCGGTCCTCAAGGAGGGGGAGATTGAGGTCCTCGTCTCTCCGACGAAGGTCGTGGTCCCCGAGCAGGGGGAGGCCATTGTCTCCGATCGCCCTACCTCGGATGCACCTGTGCCGACCCCGGGGACGGACGCTTCGGGTTCGTCGAGCGGCGTGTTCGGGGTGAAGGATGCGCTGTCTATGCCGGTTCCGCCCCTCACTGCCGAGGCGGAGAAGATTTTGACCGAGCGTCACAAGCAGATCTTCGTCCCCGACTGGCAGGTGATGAACGCCGATGGTTTCCTGGGCGACGGGAACATCTGCATGGAGGCGATAAGGCACTTGCCGACCTCGAAGGATCGAGCGACCCTGAAGGCCGGGATGGCAGGGGACGCCGTGATGCAGATCGCCCAGGATACCATGTCGGTAAGTAGGCTGATTCCTTCTTCATCTGAATTTCTTCCTTAGAAAATTTTCTAAGTTCTTGGATTCGGATTGTAACTCTGTTGTTCTCTTTCAGACCATCTGCCACTTCAATTTCCTGCTCGAGGAGATGGCGAGGAAGGATCAGGAGAAGGAGAAGGAGAGGGCGGAACGCGTCAAGGTCGCGAAGCGGCTCGATTCCGAGTTGCTTCTTTCGACGAAGAGGGCCACCGAAGTGGAGGGGCTGGAGAAGCAGCTGGCCGATGCTGTTCAGCTGTCAAAGGATACGGCGGCCAAGCTCGAGGCCTCGGAGAAGGAGGCGGCCGAGCTGAAGGATTCGGCGGCCAAGCTCGAGGCGTCGGTGAAGGAGGCTGCTGACCTGAGGGAGGAGCTGGCCAAGGCTCGGTCGGAGGCGGAGGACGCTCGGAAGAGGGCCGAGAAGATCAAGGCAAAACACCTCAGGAAGGTGAAGAGGGTGAAGAAAGCCGTGCAGGAGGAGGCCGCGATGCACATGATCCAGAACATGCTGGACGCCTACGGCCGGGCCTTGCAACATGTGGTCGCCAAGAACTCGGGCTTCGACACGTCATCCTACAACTTCTATGACCTCGAGGAAGGGGAGGAGGTTGTTCCCGAGGGGTTGATCGGCCCCGAGGGGGAGACGGAACCCGTCGAGGACCCGTGGAAGGCCGCGGCTGAGGAGGAGAAGGAGGACGACTCCGGGGAGGAGAGCTGGAGCGAAGGAGGTGGCGGAGACGAGGGCAAGGACAAGGCCGAGGGGTCGACGGACCCGAACGACAAAAAGGTCGACCCCTGACTCGGTTGTCTTTTTTCCTCTCCCTTTTTTTTTTGTTTTTGTAAGCCTAACTGCGGACTGGCCACCGCTGTTGTAGAACTCTTCGAATTTTGAATGAAAAAATGTTTTGTTCGGCCAAAATTTACCCAAGTGTTGAGTCTCGGACTTAGTGTTTTGTTTTGGCATAACTTTCTCCAAGTGTTGGGCCTCGAATTTATCTCTGCATTTCAGGTGAGGTTCGGTTCGATCACGGAGGCTGAATACCTTCGGCAGGAGTTGGTGAAAACGAAGGACGAGCTCTCTCAGAGCCGGTATAAGCGATATCTCCTGCTCGGCAGGCTGGAGGATACGAAGGCGGCTCTGCGGAGGTATGGTCGCGAGCTGTACCAGTACCGGAAGCGCTCTTCAGCCCCCTATCCCGAAGGCGAAGTTGGGAACCTCCGTAGGGAGCTTACTGCCGCCGAGCAGAAGAATGACGACCTTTTGGCCGAGGTCCAATACTTGGAGCTAGCGGAAAAAGAGCGTTCGGCGGAGTGGGAGAAGCTGGCTTCCGAACTGGAGAAAGCGTCGACCGAGCGCAAGAGGCTATCGGCCGAAGTCGACAGGCTCAGAAGGATCACAATAGATAGGGAGATTGAAGTCACCCATTACCGACGGCTCACGACTGATAACGCCAATGCCTCGGGCTCGTTGACGGCCCCGCGACCGAAGAAGTTGGCGAAGGACGACGTCTTGAGGGATAGGATTATCGAACTGGAGGAAGAGATCGCGTCGCTCAAGCCGGCACCGGTCAGGGCTAACGTTCGTAGCACTTCGTGCACTCGCGAAGAAAGCGAGAGGGGGATTATGTTTCACGAACTTGCGATGCGCTCGCCGTTGACCAGGCGGAGTCCAGCCGACGCTCAGAGCAGTGCGGCCGCCTCGTCGAGCGGGGCTTCGGCTGGCGTCGCAGTTAGAGCTAGCAGCGAAGGAGGGTCGCGCTTCGTTGGTTTAGGGTCGGGTTCGGAGGGTAGACCTCGCCGTCCTCGTGTTTCCCTAAACCGAAGCATTCCCCTTCTGAAGAGGCTCTGATTCTGTCGTTTTTCTATTTTTGTTGATCGTTGTAACAACTTAGCTGTAGGGTCAACCGACCGTCTGTAACACTATCATGTCTGAATGCAAATAGTTCTGAAAAATTTTCAAGTGTTAGACTCCGGCAGTGTATTGAAACTGTGTTATTCGTTTTCTCTTCTTTTCAGCTCGTTGTGACGATCCATGGCTCGGACTCCGAGCGTTCGAATGATGACTCTGAATCCGAGGCCACCTCTGGAACAGTGGTTCTGAGCCCTAGGAGCGCCGATATGAAGTTACGCCGAGCCGAGAGTGAGTGGGACCACCTTTCGTTGGTCCTCAGTCTCCGGAAAGCCGAGATCCAACGCTTGGAGAATAAGATCGTCGAGCTGAGCCTCGCAGGGGAGGATGAAGACTCGCAGACCGCATTCAGCAATGCTCTTCGGGTCAAAAGCATTCGGCACATTCAGTCGAAGATCGTCGCCGAGCGGGATGATCTGCTCTCAGAGATGTGGCATCTGCGTGGTGTGATGGCGAGGCTCCGGGGGGAGAAGGAGGAGCCGTCAGCCGAGGAGGACGAACAGTTTAGCGAGGATGTCTTTATATGAGAGACAAGTGTAGTGGGTCGGGCATTGTGTGTTTTGGTTGCCAACACTTTGTAATGGAATGTTTTGTATTATGTGCCGACAATTAATAAAATTCCCTTTCGTTGCTTTGTATGTTTGTCTTTGCTTGTAACCGTATCGGTCGTGCCGAGATCTTTGAAGCGAGCGCGTCTGTTTAGCCGAATGGATCTCCAGGGGTGCGGCTCTTTGTCATTTAGTGGATCTGACACGGTACGGCACGGCTCTGTACCCAAGAAAGCGTTATTTTGTCGCTTAGAGTAGGTGGCGAGATCTGAGCCGTCGAACGTAGGTGCGTATCTCGAGGTGGCTCAGTTCCCAAGAAAACGTTATCTTGTCGTTTTGCGCAGGTGGCTTGATCTGAGCCGTCTGATCGAGATCACGTACGAAAGTTGAGGGGAAAGTGTGTTTTCCCCGTTTACACGCTCGGGAAGCCACTTGCCCGGAAGCCGACCGAATTTGTGGGTCTTCGGTCTTCGGCTAGTAGTTAGTAGAGTTCGGACTTTTGTGTTCGAACGAGGGTCCGGCATCGACCTACCGGAGTAGTTTAGATGGACTAGGAACCAAGTGTTGGACCCCGGGACCATCGCTGGAGCTCGACGGGTGTGGGAGCAATTCCGAACGGCGATCTACCACTGGTTCGTCCGGAGACGAGCCGAGGAGGTAAAGTCGAGCCGAGTGTTGGACTCCGAACCATCGGTATCGTTCAACGGCTGTGGGAGCAATTCCGAACGGCGATCTTCCCCTGGTTCGTCCGGAGACGAGCCGAAGAGGTAAAGTCGAGCCGAGTGTTGGACTCCGAACCATCGGTATAGTTCAACGGCTGTGGGAGCAATTCCGAACGGCTATCTACCCCTGGTTCGTCCGGAGGCGAGCCGAGGAGGTAAAGTCGAGCCGAGTGTTGGACTCCGAACCATCGGTATAGTTCAACGGCTGTGGGAGCAATTCCGAACGGCGATCTACCCCTGGTTCGTCCGGAGACGAGCCGAGGAGGTAAAGTCGAGCCGAGTGTTGGACTCCGAACCATCGGTATAGTTCAACGGCTGTGGGAGCAATTCCGAACGGTGATCTACCCCTGGTTCGTCCCGAGACGAGCCGAGGAGGTAAAGTCGAGCCGAGTGTTGGACTCCGAACCATTGGTTAAATTAGAGGGGAGAGAAACATGCAAATTCACAAACATAATAGAACTTTTCTTTATTGATGTTTGACGGCGAACCGTTTTACATAGTACAATTCATGGGACAGGTTACAAGTTAGAGGAGAGGAATGGTTCGACACCTCGGATTACTTAGAGAGGCGCCGGAGCGCTCTCTTGGTATTTCAGGAGGTGGTCGGCATTCCAGGTCCTCGGAAGCTCTTTACCATCCATGTCTTCAAGTCGGTATGCTCCAGGCCGAACAACTTTTGTGATCCGGTACGGCCCTTCCCAATTCGGAGCTAGCTTGCTCCTCTGACTGGGGAGGGATATGGCTAGCTTTCTCAATACCAAATCTCCTTGCTTATGGTTGGCGGGTCGGACCTTCTTGTTGTACGCTAGCTCGACCCTCCTTCTGTAATTCTGTTGCCAAATCGATGCCCTTTCCCTCAGTTCATCTATCAGGTCCAAGTTTCCTCTGAGGTCCCTGGCATTCTGCGCTTCGTCATAGGCTATGAGCCGAGGGGAAGGTATTCCGACCTCGAGGGGTATCACGGCCTCGGCCCAATAAGTAAGGTTGAAAGGGGACTCTCCGGTGGGCGTCCGCCTGCTGGTGCGGTAGTTCCACAACACATTAGGGAGTTGGTCGACCCACAAACCCTTGGAGCACTTGTCCAATCTCTTCTTGATTCCTGCGAGGAGCTGCTTATTAGCATTCTCGGCCTGCCCGTTCGACTGGGGGTGTGAGACGGACGAGAAGCGCTGTTGAATGACGAGGTCGTCGCATAGGGCTCGGAATGCTGTGCCAGTGAACTGAGTCCCGTTGTCCGTCACGAGGACGCGGGGGACGCCGAATCTGCATATGATGCTCTTCCAGAAAAACTGCACCACTTTGTTCTCGGTTATAGTGGCGAGGGGCTCGGCCTCGACCCACTTCGAGAAGTAGTCGATGGCTACGACTAAGAACCTGAGCTGACCTGGAGCTGGAGGGAATGGCCCTAGTAAGTCCATTCCCCACATCGCGAAGGGGATAGGGCTCGATAGGGAGGTGAGGTTGGCCTGGGGGAGACGTCGGATGTTGGAGTGTCTGTGGCAGGAGCTGCATTGCCGAACATGTCGCTCGGCATCTTGAAGAAGGGTCGGCCAGAAGTACCCATAGCTCAAAGCTTTCCGGGCCAAGGACCTAAATCCGGAGTGCGCCCCTCCGATGCCTTCATGAAGTTCCTGTAGGGCATATTCGGCCTGATCTGGAGAGAGGCACCTTAGGTAAGGTCGGCCATCTATTTGAGAGAAGGAGCGTTTGTATAAGATGCCCTCGATCAAGACATAGCGCTCGGCCCGAGTTCTGACTCGGCGTGCTTCTTTGGGATCTGGGGGCAGAACTCCATCCCTTAAGAATTCTACCAGTGGCTTCATCCAATTGTCCTGCAGCATGACCGGCAATGACTCCACCGAGCTAGGTGTCTCGTCTTCGATGCTCGGTTTAGAGAGGACTTCAATCAGTACGGTCTGTTCGAGACCTTGTAGAGAAGACGAGGCCAACTTGGAGAGAGCGTCAACTTGTGAGTTCTCCTCCCGGGGGACCCGTTGGATGATGGCTTCTTCGAACCGGCCCATGAGGTCCCGGACCTTGGCGAGGTACTTCGCCATTCGCCCGTCCCTGGCCTCATATTCGCCCAAGACCTGGTTCACGACTAGTTGGGAGTCACTGTGAATCCGAAGGCGCTGCGCCCCAGCACTTCGTGCGAGTCCGAGACCAGCTATGAGAGCCTCATACTCCGCCTCGTTGTTTGAGGCCTTGAAGTTCATGCGGATCGCGTACTGCAGGACGAAGTTGTCAGGGCCGTTCAGGATAATGCCGGCGCCGCTTCCTTCGCTGCAAGAGGATCCGTCCACGAAGACTGTCCAAATGGGGGGCCCATTTGGGACGTGGCCGACCTCAGGGATGGTGGACTCTACAATGAAGTCGGCGAGAGCCTGTGCCTTAATTGCCGTCCGAGGCTGATAGGAGATGTCATGCTGACTTAGCTCTATGGACCACTTCATCAGCCGGCCCGAGGTTTCGGGCTTATGGAGGACTTGCTTGAGGGGTTGATCGGTGAGGACGACGACCGAGTGAGATTGGAAGTAGGGCCGAAGCTTTCTCGCTGCCATGACCAGGGCGTCGGCTATCTTCTCTATCCTCGGATAGTGGAGCTCGGCGTCCCGAAGCACCTTGCTCACGTAGTAAATGGGCCTTTGGGTCCGGTCTTCTTCTCTTACCAAAACAGCGCTCAAGGTCTGCTCGGAAGCGGCCAAGTAGATGAAGAGAGGCTCGCCCGGGACTGGCTTACTGAGCAGAGGGGGGTTCACCAGATAGGCTTTCAGCTGGTCGAACGATTCTTGCTGTGCTTGGCCCCATTCAAATCCTTTAGCCCCCCGGAGTGCTTTGAAGAAGGGGAGGCACTTTTCCCCTGACTTGGAGAGGAACCGACCGATGGCTGCGAGCCGACCGGTGAGCTTCTGCACCTCCTTGACGTTCTGAGGCGGGGCCATGTCTAATATGGCTTTAATCTTCTCGGGGTTAGCTTCAATTCCCCGCTGGCTCACCATGAAACCGAGGAACTTGCCAGAGGAGACTCCGAACGCACACTTGTTCGGGTTTAGCCGCATGTTGTACTTCCTCAACACGCCGAAGGCCTCCCGGAGGTCGGCTACGTGGTCGGTGCCGCGGATGCTCTTGACGAGCATGTCATCAACGTACACCTCCATGTTTCGGCCGATCTGATGCTGAAAAACCTTGTTTACGAGGCGCTGGTAGGTGGCGCCTGCGTTCTTTAAACCGAACGGCATTACTCGGTAGCAGTAGAGGCCTTGGTCGGTGACGAAGGAGGTCTTCGGGATGTCCGGAGGGAACATCCGGATTTGATTGTACCCCGAGAAGGCATCCATGAAGCTGAGGAGCTCATGGCCCGAGGTGGCGTCAATAAGGGTGTCGATGTTCGGGAGAGGGAAGGGATCCTTCGGAGACGCCTTGTTGAGGTCGGTGAAGTCAATGCATATCCTCCACGAGCCATTGGACTTCTTGACCATTACGACATTCGACAGCCACTCGGGATAATTTACCTCCTGGATGAACTTGGCCTTCAGCAGCTTATCCACTTCCTCCTTGATTGCCTGCTGTCGCTCGGGAGCGAACTTTCGCCTCTTCTGCTGAACCGGTTTGCACCCCGATTCGACGCTTAGGCGGTGGATGAGCAAGTCCTCGGAGATGCCGGGCATATCCGTGGCCGACCAAGCAAATAGGTCGCGGTTACCCCGGATGCACCCCACCAAGTCGGAGAACAGCACGGTCGGCAAGGACTTGCTGACGAGGAATTTTTGGCTCGGATCCTCGTCGGAGAAGAGTACTTCTTCTAGCTCGTCCGCCGGCTCGGACGTTGGACGGGCCTTCGGCTCGGGGATCTCTAGTGTCTCGAGCGAGAGCACTGGTCCCCCGGTGGAAGTCATGTAGCACTTCCGAGCTGTTTCCTGGCTTCCCCTGACTTCCCCTACTCCCGAGCGAGTGGGGAATTTCATCTTCAAGTGGTATGCCGAGGGGACGGCCTCCAGAGCGGCTAGGCCGGGACGGCCTAGGATGACATTGTACGCTGCCCG
The DNA here is from genome assembly GCA_017893485.1 of Hemerocallis citrina. Taxonomy (NCBI): domain Eukaryota; kingdom Viridiplantae; phylum Streptophyta; class Magnoliopsida; order Asparagales; family Asphodelaceae; genus Hemerocallis; species Hemerocallis citrina. The sequence continues at coordinate 251,088,204 of CM030361.1, forward strand.
GACGTCGACGACCATGAAGTCCATCGGCTCGGTCCGGGTAGTAGGGGTGCTCCCCGCAGTAACGTCTAGGGTTATCACCCCTTCGACGATTACCGGGACCCCCGTGAACCCGTGGAGAGTATAACCGGCTGGCTTAAGACGGTCCCGGGACAGCTGCAGGCCTTGAAAGGCCGAGAGGAACAGGATGTTGACCGAACTCCCATTGTCCACCAAAATCCTCTGTACCTTGAAATTGGCCATGCGGAGGTCGATGACGAGGGCATCGCAATGGGGGGTTCGGACTCCTTCGAGGTCGGCATCGGAGAAAGACACAGGGACGCCGAGACCCTTCGGAGGAGGGGCACTGTGGACCGAGTTGACTTCCCGGACGAAGGCCTTTCGGGAGGAATTAGAGGAGCCCCCCATTGGTCCTCCGTGGATCAGGTGCAAAACCCGTTCTTCTTCGAACTCGGGTGTCTCCTCGCGCTGCTCGGAGCGCTTGTTAGCCCCCCGAGGGGGAGGTGAGTTCCGATCTGTTCGATCGTTAGCTTTCACGAACTTGGCCAACTGCCCCCTCCGAATGAGTGCTTCGATCTCATCTCTCAGAGCTCGGCAATCGTTCGTGTCGTGCCCATGGTCTCGGTGGTAACGACACCACTTATCTTTGTTCCTCCTCTTCGCCTGAGTGTGCATCCTCGGGGCTGGAGGGATGATTCCCTCCTTCTCTACCTCCATGAGGATAGTAGAGACATTAGTGGTGAGGGGAGTGAACTTCTCGAACCTGGGGGGAGGGCGGCGTTGACCGCCCATGTCCTTCTGAGCTTTCTTGGACCCTTCTTCTCCCGTCGCCTTCCTCTTTGACCCCGCGGCGGTGCCCCCGAAGCTCGGAAGGGCTTCGGCCTCCTCCGCCCGGATGTACTTCTCGCACCTCAGGAGGAGGTCGGCGAAGTCATGCGGGGGCTTCTTGGCCAGGGATGATCAGAGGTTAGCGTTAAGGACGTTCGACTGGAACGCCACGGTAGCCACGGACTGGTCCAAGGAAGCAATTGACCTGACTTCCGCGGTAAACCTTTTCATATAGTCCCGCAACTTTTCTTGCTTCTCCTGCCGCAGGTTCAGCAAGGAAAGACTCGTCTTCTCGGCTCGTCGGCTACTCACGAAGTGAGTAATGAACAGTGTCTCAAACTGTTCGAATGAGAAGATGGACGAGGGGGCGAGCCTAGAATACCATTCCCGAGCCGACCCCCGGAGGGTGGCAGGGAAGGTCCTGCAGAGCACCGCGTCGGAAGCTTGGTGGATCAGCATCAGGGTCTTGAAGCTTTCGACGTGGTCGACCGGGTCGGATTCCCTAGAGTATGTTTCAAACTGCGGCGGTTTGAAACTCCTCGGTATGTGGGCCTCCATGATCGACCGCGAGAAGGGAGGTCGGCTGGGACGGAAGGTTCCTGCTCGGGACTCTTCCTCCCTGTCCATGCGGCCGATGCGCCTTTCCACCTCATGGATACGGCGGATGAGGGCGTCGTCCCTCCGCTGGTAGTCGTACGACCCCCCGGATTCCTCTCCATAGGAAGGGGAGCGTGGACTGCGGCACCGGTACTCCTGGGACCGCCGAGGGCTCTGTTGCCGCTGCTGTCGGCTGGGAGTCGGGGAAGGACTCCGGGTTCGGCGCCGAGGACTGGGATCCCTGGGGGGCGTCGGAACCCTCTGAGCATTCTGGGCGTTCTGTCGGAGATTGAGGGCCTGCAGTACGGTTTCCTGAAACTGGAGGAACTCGGCTCGGCTGATGGGCATATCTCGGTCCCTCGGATGACGCCGATCCCTGGGGGACCGGGACCTCCTCCTTCGGCGCTCAGGTGATGCCGCTCGGCCTCTGCGTTCCGGGGACCTTCTGCCGTCCCGACGACGTGGCGACCGCTCACCTTGACGCTGGCGGGAGGCTCCCTCTCGGGCCCGCCTCTCGTCAAGATGGGTACGGAGGTCGTCGTCCTTGTGGCGGTTTTGGAGTGTGATGCGGAGGTCGGGGTGATGAGAGGCCATCGAGTCCGATGACCCATTGTGGACCGAGACGTGGCCCGGATTGAGGGGCTGCTTCTCCTTCCGACCGTTATGACCGGACGGACCGTTGTTGGGCTGCTGCTTGGGAGGAGGAGGAGGGGTCAGCGGAGGGAGGTCGGACTGAAGGATAGGATTGACCGGAGCTTCATTTGCCGGGTCGGTGGGGTTGCCCCCACGGTTCGACCCTCTGGATCGGTTCTTCTTCGGCGGCATGGCTGCAGACGACGACGGAGAATGGGCTGAGACTGTTCGTGTGGTTTTCCCACAGACGGCGCCAATCTATTACCGCTGATTTCGGTGTGGGGGCAAACAGATAGAATTTGTGGATCCGAGGAAAACCTGAACAGCTGACTTGGCCTTCTTGCTCCTGCCGCAACCTGCAGGGAAGTGCGAGACACCGGGGTTGATTCCGGCGACGCACCCTTCGACGCTCTTGTCAGTAATCAGTAAAAGATTAAGAAAGAGCTTAAGTGGTGAAAAAGTGATTAACCTGGTCTTGGTGGTAGAGAGGCTGTATTTATAGTCGCCTTCTGGAATGATTAGGGCCCTGATTTCCTGCCTAACAGTTAGGAGAAAAATCCTCCTATTCTGTTTTAGGAAGTTAGACCCTGATTCCCTGGTGGGAGCCAATCAAGTTTGTTGATTTGATTTAATCAAATCAGTGCCCTGATTCTCCTCTTGGTGGACTGGGCTTGTATCGGGTCGGGACCCGTGCCCAGTTGGAGTGGATCTATTCGCGGGCGGTTGGTTTCGTGAGAAGGAGGCCCAATACCCGTTTTGGATCCATCTGTATGTGAAATTACCTTTTTACCCCCGTGCTTCAAGATTCGTGCTCGATCTGGACGGTCCCGATTTAACCTCAATTTTAGCCATATCAGTCACCAATCCCGTCTGGAACCTGTTCTCTAAAATCTACAATTCAACGAATGCAGGAAAGAGAAAAAGAGAAAACACAAGTACCCGTCAATTTGAAGTTACGGATCACAAATAATGTAGGATACAAGTACATGGGGAAACTAACTAGCAACATGGTATACTAACAGGTACAGGTAACATGTGACAAGTGTCAGGTAAACAGGTCAACAGGTAAACTTGTATCGAGTATCAGGTAATCATGATAATCAGGTAACAAATAATCATGTAACATGTACCAAATATCAAATCTCAAGTATCACATCTCATGTATCATGTAGTCAAGTATCAAGTTCAGGTCTCATGTACAGGTAATCATGTCAACGTCTTGTAGTGATTACTATCTAGGTAGCACTTCATGCCGCCCATACAATATGGTTGCTACAACACAACAGTTTCGCTTTAGATTTCATAGTGGACCATAGAGGGCAGTATACTCGGGGACAAGTAATCCAAATTATATACCAAATTCCAAATAATCCAAATCATATACCAAATTCCAAATTAACCAAATCATATACCAAATTCCAAATAATCCAAATCATTTACCAAATTCCAAATAATCCAAATCCTATACCAAATTCCAAATATGGGAAACACGGGCCCCCTTTCGAGTACACGTTTCTGAATTATCCACTACTAGATCTTTCTCATTAACCCCGGCTTGGTTATTTATTATTATTCTCAAATAAGCAGGTATAAGCATGAAACAGTATTAAACTAACATAGTATAATCAGTATCAGGTTCAGGGAAATAAATCAGCGTGCCTAGATAATATACAGTCACATAATCGAGCAAAAAGGGTGTAGGTTCATAATCAGGACCGCATGACAGATCAGTACTAAAACAGTGATTCTGGTCTCTACAGAAATGCAAATATGGATCCGTCAAAGGATCTGGAAACTAAACATCAACACGAATCCAACAAGTATAATTAACTCATATATTAGTTTACAACAACTCTGCTCAAAACTGATTTGAAGACAGAAATCATGTTCAGTAAGAAATCAGGAAAATGAATTCAAGGACATGAAAACAGCATGAAAACACAATAAATAAATTCACGAAAAATCTGGGGTATTCCCCTATATGTCTAGAATCAAAATAACAAGTATCATAATATTTCAGTAAGAATAGATAAGCCATCAAAAATAAGAAAGCATCGAGAAAACATAGTTTAACGAATCTGGAAATCTCAACACTGATGTACGAAAACTGAAGTATCTCGCAATCAGTGAATCGAAATTCAATTCCGCCAAAGGGATATGAAAATAGATAGATTTTACTAACTTTCATACGTCACCAAGAATTTTCATACAGTATAAGGAATTATAGTGAAAACTGGATTCTTTACTACACAGTAAGCAAAATACAGCATGAGTGGATTTTAGAAAAGAGCATGAAACACCACATAAAACTTGTCTTTAAAATTCATCAAAAATTTGTGTAGCGCCCCGAATTTCTAATATAATATCTTAGAAAATACGTGGCACAATCCCAGCATCAACTTCAATGTAATAGTACACAAAGCCCAAAAACACAAATAATTTTATTCCAAACTTTTATTACAACAATCTTTACAAACACAGCGGAATACAAGACACCTTGAATTACAAATTTCTTTTTTTACAACACTTTCTTTTACAAATATTACACAAAAGCTCAATTATCTCAAAACTATCTCAAGCATCCAAACCCCAAGCTCTAAGCAACAACCTGTAACCCATGAGGCTAGAGATGATCCCTAACCCCCAAAACTAAAGGGGTCAGCCATAAATGGTGTGAGTGACATAAAAACATACAGCATAATTAAATCATAAAATATAAAGTCATCAACAGTATGTATTAACAACAAGGATAAATGAATGGGAAATAACAAAGATGTAAAGCATGAAAACATCATGAAATATGAACAACAAGTGAAGCTAGACTAAGTGTCAAGTGTAGGAAAAGTGGAAACACAAGCATAAAACCAAGTCAAGAAAACACAATTCTATATGCTGACTCTCTAAGGCATACTTATCGGAGTCTATGCATCCCATTCTACATAGGTCCGATGCAAGCCCTTAACGATCTCTACGACTTAGGGATAATCCCTTATTATGCAACTAATCCTACTACGGTGATGTGAAACAAGATTCAGAATACTCCGCGAATAGGCGTCACAGCCCTTGACGCGCAAGTATCAGGTACAATAGCTCAAAAACAACAACCGGAGAATCATCTCCCTGCCGTGTACGCCACGAATACGCCTTCAAGACCCTCAACGTGCAGATACACCCGGTACATTCTGTGAATAGGTCTGCCGACCCTCAATACACAAATGCACTCTGCAGGTTCCGTGAATAGGCCCGTAGACCCTCAACACGCAAACATCTAAATACCATGTACCCCACGAATAAGCCTTCATGACCCTCAACGTGCAGATACACCCGGTACATTCTGTGAATAGGTCTGCCGACCCTCAACACACAAATGCACCCTGCATGTTCTGTGAATAGGCCCGTAAACCCTCAACACGCGAACATCTAAACACCATGTACCCTACGAATAGGCCTTCATGACCCTCAACTTGCAGATACACCCGGTACATTCTGTGAATAGGTCTGCCGACCCTCAACACACAAATGCACCCTGCATGTTCTGTGAATAGGCCCGTAGACCCTCATCACGCGAACATCTAAATGGCTCTAGTTGGACTAACAAGCCATAAGGCTATACTTACGTTGATTATTATTAAAACACCAAAAATCCTTATCTCTAGAGCTAGTGCATCCTACCGGACTTAAATACTCAACAACAACTAAACCAAGACCCCTCAGGTCTAACTCAACAAATCTTAACTGCCGGTTTACAGGACTTTCACTCAACTCCCAGAGATCTCAACAAAACCACAATCCACAAATCCATTGTCAAAACGATCATAAGGAGAAACCTCTCCAACAAAACCCAAATCTTTATATAATTCCAGAATCCAACTATAACTATAAAATATCTTGAAATATATGTTTTGTAGAAACAGTAACCTTTAGAATAATAAGTTATAGATTAAAGCATTTAGAGTAAAAATCATTTGAAAGAACATTCATAGATATAAGGAAACATCAGTATCAGTCGACTATAGAAAACATAAGTCGACTGTCCAGAAAGAAAATTCCATGGTTTTAAGAAAATAAGCTAAGTGTTGTAAGTTGACTTATAAAAGTCATAAGTCGACTTACCAGAGAATATAAGTTGACTTATAAAAGTCATAAGTCGACTTACAAGAAAATATAAGTTGACTTACAAAAGTCATAAGTTGACTTACCAGAAAATATAAGTCAACTTACAAAGTCATAAGTCGACTTACCAGAGAGAAACTCCAGAAATCTTTAAGAAAATATTCTAAATGTGCCAGTCAACTGAAAAGAGTTTAAGTCGATTGTCCAGAACGGATTTTCAAGAAAACTAATGATCATAGCAGCCGGGTCTTACCAGTCGACTGAAAGGTCATGCCAGTCGACTGTCGGCCTACAGACTGCGTAGTTTTGGTTGTGCATATGACAAAACTAGGGTTTTTAAGAATCAGTCATATATCAAAATAACTTTCTTTTATTTTCCAAATCTTGTTAATACCAAAATAATTAGATTTAAACTTAGCATTTGAGAAATCCAAATTCAAACAACATCTTTTACAAAAATCACAAATCCCCAATTTAAATCCTCATAACTCAAATCCTCAAAACATGGTCCTCTAAACCATTAATCATTCACAAAATTCCTCAACTAAATCTCAACTATTCTCTATGGTTGATTCATGAACAAAACAAATTTATTCTCAACATGGTCAAGTTGTTTTTATCCAACTCACCAATAGTCCAAAAATCTCATCTTAATTAATTAATGTATGGCATCTATCAAACTCAATCAAATCAACATAAATCCAACATTTTAATAAAATGTAATCTAAGCAGTAGTAGTCGACTGCTACTAGTCACCAGTCGACTGTTCGCAACGAAAATCCAACATTTTTAGCATGCCAATAATTTATATTAGGTTCTTATCAAATCTAAAATCATTCTCATACAAATATCTAGGGTTCTTCTCGGAGATCCAATTTTTCATCCATCCATGCATATACATATTCAACATCCAATCAATCTAAACATTCATATCATTCTCATATGACATACACAAATCAAAGAGAACAAAAAAACAACCAAACAATTAAATCTACTCACCTACAACATACACAAAACAAAATAAAGCAAAACAATGTCACTCACCTTAGGAATGAAGAGAACCAACAAGAAAGCCCCTCTTTTGTGAGATCCAAAATCCTCCTCTTCTATCACCAAGAAAATAAAAGATATAATAAAACTTATGTTGTGCAACGAATGACAGCTGCATGCCCTCTTTTATACAGGCCGAAAATAAGGATTTAGGGTTTTAGAAATACATTTGCAAAATAGTCCTTCCAAAATATAACTTTACATGTATAACCTTTTCTTAGTTAAAATAGGTTAACTAAATCAAAACCAAATCAAATCTTCTTATCACTGAGTTGCCCAGCAATCCAGCACAGCCCAGTAAATAAGAAAAATCCAGATTTACAACTCAGGGTGGCGATTTTGCACAAAAGCCCTCCCTTTTGTAATATTTACAAATACATCATAAAATATTCATAAAAATCCAGAAAAATCAGAAATAATATCTAATAATGCATATTATATTTTCCAATCAAAATATTTGACTTTTACTTTTCAGAAAAACATTTGCACAAGATTCTACATAAATTCCATATTTGCAAAAACAACCTTTTTGTTTAAATCTTCACCAAATCGACTTTAAATAAAATCTAGATATATTTAAATTTAAATGCTAACCATGGGAAACCAAAATATTAGTAAAAACAAATTTTCATAACTGATTTCAGATCCAAACAGCTTTTTACATAAAAGCCCCTCTCTTTCGAGGTATTTATAAAAATAGTTTCTCTATTCAGGAAATTTCCAAAATTTAGAATATACTCCATTATAATTAGAAAAATTTACTAAAAATATAAAATTAGTTATTTACACTAAAAATTTTTGCACGTGTTTCGCACGTGTAATAGATAAATCTTTAGAAAATATTTATTAAATCTCCAGAAAATTATTTTAATTCATTTTCAAATATTTAAAATAATATTTGAAAACACGGGGTACTAAAATCTGGGTTGTCCCTAACTTCATAAAGAAACACTGACCAAAATATTAGATCAAGATAATATGTATAGAATAGTGCTTGAAAATATTTTGTTAACAAAATCAACCCAAAAACTGAATCTAGAATTGATCGACACCTCTGTACTAAAACAGCCATAACTCAGTCATACGAAATCCAAATCAAGCAAAACCAGTGGGGTTTGAAAATAGACAAAATTATCTAAAATTCCTATTTTGTACAGGAATCAAGATACTGGCTTTGGCATAGACGAAAACAGCAATCAAAATAGAATACCCAGTAAATACAGATTTTACATTTCTAATCAAGAACATCATAATTTCAAGAATATTGATCCAAACATTTCAAACTTGAAATACAACCTACCAAGCATCTAAACATCATGATTTAGGGTTACTAACAAGTCCATACCTATTATTTCACATGGGTCTTAGTGCAAATACAAATTCACACAAATATTCACATATATGATTAAAAAATCAAGATTTGGACAAATCCAAGGTTATCACCTATCAAGATTGGTGTCATAAGTCATCTATGGCAAAATTTTCACAATAGAGACAAAACCTATCAAGGAAAACACAATCTTTGGTTGTCTCTAGACCCAACTACACTATAGGTAAACTTTTTAACTTGTATCAAACAAATGAATTGGAGTACAAGTTACTTGCCTTAATTTGGAGATGAAGAATGATGCAAATCAAAAGTAGGAGCAAAACCCACGAACGAAAATCCACGGACTCACGAACGATCCACACTCGCACTCGAGCACGCGCAATAAAATTCCAAGAGCAAGAGAGCGCGAGACGGTGGATGGAGAGGAAGTGGGAAAGATGAAGCACGGAAGAGGGTTTGGGAAAAAGGAATATGCAGTTGTTTTTTTTTTTCCGGTTGAACACATAACAAGAGTATATATATAAATAAAAATAATAGGGTTTAAGAAAGATGGGGAGGGTGCATGCTGGGCGGCTACAGGGGAAGGAAAAAGGCCGGGTGTTGTTTGGGTGAACCGGGTGTAGGGGGAGTGGGGATGCTCACGGTTTGGGTATTGGTAGTTATAGGAATAGGATTGATAGGTGTAGTTTAGGTAAGGATTTTGGTAGGATTTTGTAGGTTGATTTATAGGTGTAGTTTAGTGTAGGGTGTATTTGGTTAGGGGATTGATTAATTGGGTTGATATGGGCAGGGCCAGCCCAGGCCTGATGCAAGTGAAATATTTGCATCAGGCCCCCCCCCCAAAAAAAAATATTGTATATGTGGGGCCCCCGTTTTCAGAAGAAAAAAAATTGGAAATGTGTATGTTGCCGCTAAATTTGGTGTGGGGGCAAACAGATAGTATTTGTGGATTCTTAGGGAAACTGAATAGCAAACCTGTATACCTGTTCCGTCGGAGTTTGACACTGACTCCTGCCGTACACCTGCAAAAAGTGCGAGACACCGGGGTTGTTCCCGGCGACGCACCCTCCGACGCTCAAGTCAGTATTCAGGGATGATTAAGAAAGAGCGTGAAAACTGGCAAAATATTGATTACCTTTTAATGGAGATGGATGTGGGGTATTTATAGGCGTCTTAGGGACCAGATTAGGAATGTAATCCCCGTGATCTGATAAGAAATATACTCCTTGTAAACAGATTAGGAATGTAATCCCTAATTCTCAGTGGAAGGATAGGCATGAATCAGGGCCGTTGATTAGGATTTAATCAGAAACCCTAATTCTATCCCTCTGGATCGGACTTTTCACTGGTTGAAACCCGCACCTGATTGAGGCGGATCCGTTCGAGGGTTATTGGATCTTTGACGAAGAGATCCAGTACCCATCTCAGACCCATTGGTAGGTGAAATTACCGTTTTACCCCTGGGCTTCAAGATTCGTGCCTGATTTGGACGGTTCCGATTTAACCCCATTTTTAGCCATATCACGAGCCCCCCACTCCTAAACACTGAGTTTGATCAGCCTTTGAGGAGCAGTTTAACTGTTTTAATGGCTAGTGGAGTCGTATCGGAGTCCAAATGGAAGGTTTTGAATCTTGAAGGAGGTAGTATGGTGATTTTTCAAGTGGATTGAACTCTAAGTCACTCCTGAGCTCTTATGGTCATGTGGTGTTTTTGCAGGAATATTCCTTTAACTTTGCGAAGTGTCAATTCGTCGTTCGGGGGTCTTAAAAGTTTGTTCTTGGTAATAATTATTTGTTTGGGGATCAGGAAATGTTTCCCCAACTTTATAATTATTTTCCAGGGGTTCTTCCTTAATTTCCCGAATTTTTAATTATTTTTTCGCGATCTCTTGGTGGATGGCTCGGCCGTTTTCCTTCGTTGTGTGGCCTACATGCTTATTTCACATTTCCGAACCCTTCCAGTGCTTCGCTGCCCAGGAGGCCGAGGTCCGTAGGTGGTTCGGCACCTTCTTCCGAAGAAGAGAGGGACCTCGGCTAGGCTGTGAGTGCGGAGAGAGAGTTCGGCAGGGTCCGAGGTAGCTTTTTCTATGTAACTGGGTCGGTGTCAAGAGCGCTCGGCAGCGGGTGCCGAACCCCAATTATTCATCCGTAACAGGGTCGGTGTCAAGAGCGCTCGGCAGCGGGTGCCGAACCCCAATTATTCTCCCGTAACATGGTCGGTGTCAAGAGCGCTCGGCAGCGGGTGCCGAACCCCAATTTTTCCCCTGTAACAGGGTCGGTGTCAAGAACGCTCGGCAGCTGGTGCCGAGGTCCAACTTTTCCCTGTAACAGGGTCGGTATCAAGAACGCTCGGAAGCTGGTGCCGAGGTCCAACTTTTCCCTGTAACAGGGTCGGTGTCAAGAACGCTCGGCAGCTGGTGCCAAGGTCGAATTTTTCCCTGTAACAGGGTCGGTGTCAAGAACGCTCGGCAGCTGGTGCCGAGGTCCAACTTTTCCCTGTAACAGGGCCGGTGTTAAGAACGCTCGGCAGCTGGTGCTGAGGTCGAATTTTTCCCTGTAACAGGGTCGGTGTCAAGAACGCTCGGCAGCTGGTGCCGAGGTCCAACTTTTCTCTGTAACAGGGTCGGTGTCAAGAACGCTCGGCAGCTGGTGCCGAGGTCGAATTTTTCCCTGTAATAGGGTCAGTGTCAAGAACGCTCGGCAGCTGGTGCCGAGGTCCAACTTTTCCCTGTAACAGGGTCGGTGTCAAGAACGCTCGGCAGCTGGTGCCGAGATCCAACTTTTCCCTGTAACAGGGTCGGTGTCAAGAAAGCTCGGCAACTGGTGCCGAGGTCGAATTTTTCTCTGTAACAGGGTCGGTGTTAAGAACGCTCGGCAGCTGGTGCCGAGGTCCAACTTTTCCCTGTAACAGGGTCGGTGTCAAGAACGCTCGGCAGCTGGTGTCGAGATCCAACTTTTTCCCTGTAACAGGGTCGGTGTCAAGAACGCTCGGCAGCTGGTGCCGAGGTCCAACTTTTCCCTGTAACAGGGTCGGTGTCAAGAACGCTCGGCAGCTGGTGCTGAGGTCGAATTTTTCTCTGTAACAGGGTCGGTGTCAAGAACGCTCGGTAGCTGGTGCCGAGGTCCAACTTTTCCCTGTAACAGGGTCGGTGCCAAGAACGCTCGGCAGCTGGTGCTGAGGTCCAACTTTTCCCTGTAACAGGGTCGGTGTCAAGAACGCTCGGCAGCTGGTGCCAAGGTCGAATTTTTCCCTGTAACAGGGTCAGTGTCAAGAACGCTCGGCAGCTGGTGCCGAGGTCGAATTTTTCCCTGTAACAGGGTCGGTGTCAAGAATACTCGGCAGCTGGTGCCGCGGTCCAACTTTTCCCTGTAACAGGGTCGTTGTCAAGAACGCTCGGCAGCTGGTACCGAGGCCCAAGACTTGTCGTTTTTGGCGTAGGATGCCCTGCGGAGTTGGTGGCTTCTGCGCAGCTGGTAGACGTGGCAGTCATTAAATGTGATGGCTTCTGAACTTCTGACAGCTCTGACGGATGAGATGCTCATTTAATGCAGTGACCTTTGAGCTTCTGCCAGATGAGAAAGTAATTAATGCGGTGTACGACTTGGCGTAGCAAACAAGGCGATGATTGAGGTCGCTTTTGTCTTTTGTGTGAATGGGACGGCAATAGAGGCCCATTAACATCGTTTTGCGTGTCTCGCTCTATAAAACCCCACCCCCCTCTCTCATTTTTCACTTCTCTTCTCTTTTGCTCAGGCAATCTTTTGTGCTAAGCGAGTACTTCCGGTGATCGCCGTTCATTTTCTGGTGGAGTTTCCAGCAGCTAATCTTTTAAGGTAATTTATACTTAGTTTATTTCATAAACTATGTCTCTTGCTTCTGTCTCCGAGTCGACCTCTTGGTCCGAGCCCTCCCTTGAAGTGGCCGAAGCCCAGACTCCGAGTTGCCCAGATAAGGGCAAGCAGGTATTTGGCCGGGACACCATAGTGGAGGATCCGAAACGCATGGGGGAGTTCGGCAGGTTGCCAGGGCCACTGACCGGGCTTCACAGAGTTTGGGAGCTTCCGGAGGAGCACGCCGAGCGAATTGTTCACGGGAGGGGGAGGAGTTTCGAGGAGAATGCGGCGAGGGAGACGACCGAGGCGGATGAGACGGTGTCGATCCTTCGCGAAGAAGACTTGGGAGTGATCCGGGACTGTTTCCACATCCCGGAGGAGTACGAGCTTATGCTGTCGGGTCCCGGGGTTAGGGCCAACTTGTCGCTGCCAGTGACCATGTGTTGCTGGCCGGTCGATGCCTTTATCGCCGGGGCTCGGCTACCCCTCCATCCGTTCGCAATCCTCGTTCTGAGGTGGTTTGGGGTCAGCCCCATCCAGCTTATGCCGAACGCATGGAGGGTCATAAATGGCTTCGTACGATCTATCGGCTTCATCAGGGGAACAGGTCGGAGTACCGATACTATTTGGCTCCGAGGCATGGCGGTAGGCTCGTCATATGCTCCGACTCCATCAAGTACTGGCACGAAAAGTTCTTGATAGTGCGGAGTGCGGAGGCCTGGCCTATCCCCTCCAATTGGGTGGAGGAGGTGCCGAAGCGGTTGAAGGCACTGCCCAAGCTTCGGCCTGAAGAAGAAGAGGCAGTTCGGACACTTCTCGATCGGCCGAAGTATGATTGGAAGGAGCTGACCGAGGATGTCTTGTTCAGGGGAGGGCTCTGCCGTGTAGATCCCAGTACGCGGTTTCTTTTTTGTGCTTTGTTCTTGATACTTTATTTTGCATGAGGTGTATAGTGCTAACGAACTTTATCTTTAACGTAGAGGCAATGGACTACGACGCGGTGCTAGCTTTGAGAGCGGGCCTCGCCAGTAAGGCGCCGAAGAAGCGCAAGAGGGTGGCCAGCAAGCTGCCGACCCCGAAGACTCCGCGGGTTACTGAGGCGGTCGAGGAGGTGGAGATCCTCGGTAGCCCGGTCGTCGCCAGTGCAGGTGCCTCGGCATCAACTGGGGTCGGCGAATTCCCCATCGCCGCAGCCCTGGGGATGACGACCCCCCCGTTGTCGGTGGCGGCCGAGGAGCTCCTGACCGAGGAGCACAAGAGGATCCATATTCCGGACTGGCAAGTTCGGAAACATGACGGATTCCTCGGCAACTCCTTGGCGAGCATGCAGGCCGTCAAGCATCTGGCGACGCCGAAGGATCGCGCCGCCATGGAGGCCGGGCAAGAAGGTGACGACGTCATCGAGATTGCTCGCTCGGCCGTCTCGGTAAGTATTAGATTTTTGTCGTCGTTGAATTTCTTTAGCTATAATTTTTCTAACTCTTTTAATTTTTCTTTTCTTGTCGCAGATCATTGTCCATTTTGGACACCTCACCAAGAGGTTGGCAGCTCTGGAGAAGGAGCTGAAGCAGGAGTCCGACCAGGCTCGGAAAGAGAAGGCTCGGATGGGGAATGAGCTCGACAAGATCAGGGTCGAGTTTGAAGGGAAGGCGACGAGGGTCGAGTTCCTCGAAGCTCAGGTCACGCAGCTGGAGGGCGATCTTCTTCGTCAGAAGGAGGAGGCGGCCAAGCAATTGGCCGAGGCGGCGGAGGCCAAGGCTCTTGCTGTGAAGGCGGCGGAGGACGCGACGATGGAGAAGGCGCAGGGTTTCCTCGCCGAAAATATGGCCAGGGCCTACGTCGAAGCCATTACCCGGGTGACGAAGGCGTACCCTAACGTGGAATGCTCGGGATGGAGATTGTTCCCGGGCCACGTCGAGGGCTTCGACCCCGAATCTGAGGGGGAAGAAGAAGAAGGCGAGGACGAAGTCGAGACTGAAGTCAAAGTCATCGCCGAGGCCCCGGAGTCAGTGGTAACCCTGCTGGCGGTGGTGCCCCCTTTAGAGACGTCGACCCCCACCCCTCCTCGTCGCCCCTGGAAAGAGGTCGCGCCCTGACTCCGCATGATTTTATTTCTGTTCTTCTTCTTTTTTTTTTTTTTGTAATGCCTAATCGCGGACTGGCCACCGCTTTTTGTTATGAATGAATGAAAACGTCTTTTGGACTCGACTGTGTCTCTCTATTTTTTCCTCAAGAGTTTTTTGAAATACGGCTAAATGTAGAAGTTTGGCAATGTATTTGAGAATTTGTTATCTACTTCGGCTTCTTTTCAGCTTGCGGTGGTGACTCAAGCCGTCAAACCCATTGGCTCGGGGGACAACACTCATCCGGAGGTCGGCTTAGAAGCGACAAGGCTCTGCTTGGGGAGGTGCCGGGAGCGGCTCTACGAAGTCGAGCTGGGATTGCGCAGAGCCGAAAGCGAGCGGAACCATCTTCAACTCATCCTGGGTCGGCAAGACATCGAGATCCGGCGACTGGAAAGCAGGATTGCCGAGATGACCCCTTTAGGAGAGGATGAGGGTTCGTCTACCGCATTCAGCTATGGCCTTCGGATCAAGTGCATCCGCCACACCTTATCCAAAATAATAGCGGAGAGGGACGATCTGCTTTCTGAGATCCGCCACCTGCAGACTGTAGAGACGGAGCTTTGGACGGAGGGAGAGGGATTGACGGCCGAGGTGGCCAAACTGACGACCGAACATGACGAACTGACCGCCGAGGTCAATGCGCTGAAGAGAGCCACGGTGGATAAGAGCATCGAAGTCACTCACCTTCGCCGTCTTATCGCGAGTCGCTCCGGTGTCCCGAGCTCCGCGATACCTCCTCGCTTTGAGGTCAATGTCAAAGATGACTCGTTGTGAGACCGGATCTCAGAGCTGGAGGCGGAGGTGGCTCGTCTCAAACCGCATTTGGGGCCGATCAATGTGAGGAGCACTTTGTGTACTCGCGCGGATAGCGATCGGGGCATCACGTTTTACGAGATGGCGACCCGTCCGCCTATCGGCCATCCTAGTCCGAGGGATGCGCAAAGTGTCGTGGCCATTTCATCAAGCGGAGCATCCATCGGAGCGGCCGCTAGGAGCGGCACCGAGGACACGTCCCAATTTGCTGGTTTGGGATCGGGCTCCGGAGGCAAACGTCGTCGACCTCGAGTGTCCTTGAAGAGGAGCATCCCTGTGCCACGGAGGGGTTGATGATCATTTTTGAAGCCTTTGTATTTAGTCTAAGTGTAGTGAGTCGGCATTGTAATTTTTGCTCTTTAAAGCCTTGTAATCTTGTTGTATGGAAGAGTCGCTTTGTACTGCGTCCCAATTAATAATATTTCTTTCTCAAACTTGCGTGTTTTTCGTAGCTATGTGTGGTTGTTTTCTTTGTGACTGTGTTCGTCGTGCCGAGGTCCCTGAGCTGATCTTTTGCTCGTGTGGGGGTCGGCGACATGAGCGTTCGGCCAGTGGTGCCGAGCTGTGCTTCGGTCACAAGTAGAATCGAGCCAAGTGTTGGACTCCGAACCATCGTTAGAGTAGTTCAACGGTTGTAGGAGCAATTCCGAATGGCGAACTACTTCTAGCTCGCTTAGAAGCGAACTTGCAAAGTAGAATCGAGCCAAGTGTTGGACTCTGAACTATTGTTAGAATAGCTCAACGGTTGTGGAAGCAATTCCGAATGGCGAACTACTTCTAGCTCGCTTAGGAGCGAACTTGCAAAGTAGAATCGAGCCAAGTGTTGGACTCCGAACCATCGTTAGAGTAGTTCAACAGTTGTGAGAGCAATTCCGAATGGCAAACTACTTCTAGCTCGCTTAGAAGCGAACTTGCGAAGTAGAATCGAGCCAAGTGTTGGACTCCGAACCATCGGTAGAGTAGTTCAACGGTTGAGGGAGCAATTCCGAATGGCGAACTATTTCTAACACGCTTAGAAGCGAACTTGCAAAGTAGAATCGAGCCAAGTGTTGGACTCCGAACCATCGGTAGAGTAGTTCAACGGTTGTGGGAGTAATTCCGATTGGCGAACTACTTCTAGCTCGCTTAGAAGCGAACTTGCGAAGTAGAATCGAGCCAAGTGTTGGACTCCGAACCATCGTTAGAGTAGTTCAACAGTTGTGGGAGCAATTCCGAATGGCAAACTACTTCTAGCTCGCTTAGAAGCAAACTTGCGAAGTAGAATCGAGCCAAGTGTTAGACTCTGAACCATCGTTAGAGTAGTTCAACGGTTGTGGGAGCAATTCCGAATGGTGAACTACTTCTAGCTCACTTAGAAGCGAACTTGCGAAGTAGAATCGAGCCAGGTGTTGGACTCTGAACCATCGTTAGAGTAGTTCAACGGTTGTGGAAGCAATTCCAAATGGCGAACTACTTCTAGCTCGCTTAGAAGCGAACTTGCGAAGTAGAATCGAGCCAAGTATTGGACTCCGAACCATCGGTAGAGTGAAGAGTAAAAGCAGAGAGATGTAAACAATAGTAGAAAATGAAAAAGCTTTCTTTATTAATGACTAATAGTTGGCTGCTTCTAAAATTGCGAGCCGTTATTACAAGAGAGAAAATAAAAGAAAAGCAAGACAAGTAATAGGAGAGGAATGGTTCGATATCCCAGAATACTTAGAGAGGCGTTGATGCTCTCTCTTGGTATTTCAGGAGATGGTCGGCATTCCAGGTCCTGGGGATCTCCCTGCCTTTGAGGTCTTCTAGTCTGTATGTGCCGGGTCGAACTACTTTGGCGATCTTGTAGGGTCCCTCCCAATTTGGAGCGAGTTTGCTCTTCTGACCGGGGAAAGAGATGGCCAACTTTCTGAGGACCAGGTTCCCTTCTTTGAGGTCGGTAGGATGGACCTTCTTGTTGTATGCCAACTCGATCATTCTCTGATAGCTTTGTTAACGAATGGCAGCTCTTTCTCGGATCTTATCAATCAGGTCTAGATTTGCTCGGAGCTCTCTGGCATTTTGTTCTTCTTCATAAGTAATTAGACGAGGCGAGGGTATACCAACTTCTAGGAGGATCATAGCTTCGGACCCATAGGTGAGATTGAACAGACTCTCTCCTGTGGGGGTCTGTTTTGTGGTGCGGTAATTCCACAGCACGTTGGGGAGGTGATCGACCCACAAGCCTTTGGAACATTTATCCAACCTCTTCTTAATGCCGGAGAGGATCTGTCGGTTAGCATTCACGACTTGGCCATTCGATTGGGGATGGGAAACGGAGGAGAATTTGTGTTGGATGGCGGGGTCTTCACGTAGAGCTTGGAAGGCGGCCCCCGTGAACTGGGTTCCGTTGTCTGTTATGAGGACCCGAGGGACCCCGAATCGGCAGATGACAATCTTCCAAAAGAATTGAATGACCTTGTTCTCAGTGATCGTGGCCAAGGGCTCGTCCTCTATCCATTTTGTGAAGTATTCGATGGCCACGACTAAAATTTGAACTGACGGGAGCCGGCGGAAATGGCCCTAGTAAATCCATCCCCCACATGGCAAAAGGGATTGGACTTGATAGGGAAGTTAGTGGAGCTTGTGGGAGGTGTCGGATGTCGGAGTACTTCTGATAGGAGCTACATTGCCGAACGTGTCGTTCGGCGTCCCTTAGGAGAGTGGGCCAGAAATATCCGTAATTCAACACTTTGCGGGCTAGAGCTCTGGACCCCGAATGTGCCCCGCCGATGCCCTCGTGAAGTTCTTGTAGGGCGTAGTCAGCCTGCTCGGGGGAGAGGCATCTCAGGTAAGGCCGGCCGTCTACTTGTGTGAAGGAGCGTTTATATAGGATACCTCCGATTAGTGTGTAACGCTCAGCTCGGGTTCTCACTCTTCGAGCGTCCTTGGGATCCTCGGGCAGGACAAGCAGCGACTCCATAGAGCCAGGAGTTTTGTCCTCTATACTTGGCTTCAGAAGGACCTCTATCAGGACGATCTGCTCGAGACCTTGAAGGGAGGAAGAGGCTAGTTTGGAGAGGGTGTCGGCTTAAGCATTTTCTTCCCGGGGTATGCGTTGGATGAAGGATTCTTCAAACAGTGCCATAAGGCTCCTGACCTTGGCTAAGTATTTAACCATCCTGTCATCACGTACTTCATATTCGCCGAGGACCTGATTCACGACTAGCTGAGAGTCGCTAAAGATCCTAAGGCGTTGCGCCCCTACGTTGCGAGCCATTCCAAGGCCGGCTGTGAGTGCCTCGTATTCTGCTTCGTTGTTAGAGGTCTTGAAGTTGATACGGAGGGAGTATTGGAGGATGAAATCATCTGGGCCTGCCAGAATGACCCCTGCCCCGCTTCCCTCATTGCAAGAGGATCCGTCCACATAAACCGACCAGACGGGTGGTCCCTTCACTGTTTGGCTGGACTCGGGGATGGTACTTTCAACTATGAATTCTGCTAAGGCCTGAGCCTTGATCGCGGTCCGAGGCTGATAAGTTATATCATGCTGGCTCAGCTCGATAGACCACTTCATAAGACGGCCAGAGGTCTCCGGCTTGTGGAGCACTTGCTTCAGCGGTTGGTCGGTAAGAACGACCACCGAATGGGACTGAAAGTACGGGTGAAGCATTCTCGCGGCCATCACCAGGGCATAAGCCATCTTTTCTATCTTCGGGTAGTGGAGCTCGGCATCTCGAAGTACTTTGCTCACATAGTAGATGGGCTTTTGAGCTCGGTCTTCTTCCCTTACTAAAACGGCACTGAGAGTCTGTTCGGAGGCTACCAGGTAGAGGTAAAGGGGTTCACCAGGAATGGGTTTGCTGAGGAGAGGAGGGTTGACGAGGTAAGTCTTGAGCTGTTCGAACGACTCCTGTTGCGGCTGTCCCCATTCAAAACCTTTAGCCCCCCTGAGGGCCTTGAAGAAGGGGAGGCATTTCTCCCCAGACTTCGAGAGAAAATGCCCTATGGCGGCTAGGCGGCCTGTTAGCCTCTGAACTTCCTTAACATTCTTGGGAGGCGCCATGTCTAATATGGCCTTGATTTTCTCAGGGTTTGCTTCAATTCCTAGTTAGCTGACCATGAAGCCGAGGAACTTTCCTGATGAGACACCGAACACACACTTGTTCGGATTGAGTCTCATATTGTGCTTTCTCAAAACATCGAACGCCTCCTGGAGGTCGGTTACATGATCGGTACCTCGGATGCTTTTTACAAGCATGTCGTCAACATACACCTCCATGTTTCGGCCGATTTGAGCTTGGAAAACCTTGTTGACAAGGCGTTGATATGTTGCGCCTGCATTCTTCATACCGAAGGGCATGACCCTGTAGCAATAGAGGCCTTGGTCGGTCACGAATGAGGTCTTCGGGATATCCGGAGGGAACATCCGAATCTGGTTGTAGCCTGAGAAGGCGTCCATGAAGCTGAGGAGCTCATGTCCCGAGGTGGCATCAATCAGAGTGTCAATACTCGGAAGAGGGAAGGGATCCTTGGGGCAAGCCTTGTTGAGATGGTAAAATCGATACAAATCGTCCAAGTCCCATTGGACTTCTTCACCATTACTACATTCGACAACCACTTGGGATAGTTCACCTCTTGTATGAACCGGGCCTTCAAGAGCTTGTCCACCTCCTCTTTTATAGCTAGCTGGCGCTCGGGGGCAAACTTGTGCCTCTTCTGCTGTACCGGTTTGGACCCCGGAACAACGCTGAGGTGGTGGACTAAGAGCTCTTCGGAAATTCCGGGCATGTCTACAGCTGACCAAGCAAAGAGTTCTCGGTTCCTTCGGATGCACTGTACTATGTCTGAGCATAGGGCGGACGGGAGGGTCTTGCTAACAAAGAACTTTCGAGTTGGATCCTGCTCTGAGAAGAGCACTTCCTCCAATTCATCCACCGGCTCGGACGTCGGTCGGGCAGCATCTTGAGGGATTTCCAGAGTTTCTAGGAAGAGGACTGGACCGAGGGTAGAGGTCATGTAGCACTTGCGGGCCGTTTCCTGATTGCTTTTTACTTTCCCTACTCCGGCCCGAGTGGGAAACTTCATTTTGAGGTGATAGGCGAAAGGGACGGCTTCAAGGGCTGCCAGGCCGGGTCGACCCAGAATGAAATTGTAGGCTACGGGGACATCTACGACCATGAAGTCCATCGACTCCGTTCGGGTAGTAGGAGTTTTGCCAGCGGTTACGTCGAGGGTGATCATCCCTTCAATAGTCACTGGCACTCCCGTGAACCCATGGAGCGTGTAGCCGGTGGGCTTGAGTCTGTCTCAGGAGAGCTTTAGGCCTTTAAAAGCGGCAAGGAAGAAGATGTTAACGGAGCTGCCATTGTCCACTAGGATCCTCTCCACTTTAAAGTTTGCCATGTGGAGGCTGATGACGAGTGCGTCACAATGAGGGGTGCGGACACCTTCAAGATCTTCGTCTGAGAATGTGACGGGCACTCTGAGGCCTTTGGGAGGAGGGGTGGCGCGAACCGAATTGACTTCTCTTATAAATGCCTTTCGAGAGGAGTTTGAGGAGCCCCCCATCGGGCCCCCATGAATGAGGTGTAGGACACGCTCCTCTTCGAAGTCGGGCGTTTCATCGCGTTCCGAACGCTTATTAGCCCCCCAAGGCAGGGGAGGAAGGTCGGCTCTGTCCTTTCTCACGAATCTGGTCAGCTGCCCCCTCTGGATGAGGGCTTCTATCTCATTCTTCAAGGACCGACAATCGTTGGTGTCGTGGCCGTGGTCCCGATGATAACGGCACCACTTCTCTTTATCCCTCTTCTTGTCAGGGGTGTTCATTTTTAGTGCAGGAGGTATCACCCCCTCCTTCTCAACTTCCATGAGAATTGTGGAGATACTAGATTTGCTCATGCGCACGTGCCTACGGCACGTCTTCGGAACGATACAAAATACGAAAAGCCTGTAAACAGTAAAACAACAATTATGTAGCTCAAATTTGAATAGTATGACAATAATTAGTTGTAAATAAAAATCTATGTTTCCGTTAGTATATGTTGAAAAATCTAACTTCTTAGAACTTTAAATGTGGGTATATAATTATAAATGGGGGTATAAAATCTAACTTCTTAGAACTTTAAATGTGGAGTTGAAGAGATATTTACTATTTTCAATATAACACGTGCAAAAAAAATATTAAAATTCTGAAAATCTAAATTTCTAAGTAAATATAAAAAGATTGGGAGAGAGAGATAGGGAGAGAGAGAAAGAGAGAAATATGAAAAAGTGAAGAGAGAAGAGAGAGATAGTAATAAAGTAATAAGTTCTTTAGTTTTGGGGGAAAAATTTTGATCTTTGGGTTTGAAATTTTGGAGGAAAAATATGTTTTGTGAGGTTTGATCTAGGCCTTTAATTTTAGAGAGGATTGATTGTGAGCCACTTAATAACTTTCTTTGTAATTTATTATATAGATTGGCATTAAGGGGAGTAAATTTTTCAAATCTGGAGGGAGGTCGGCGCTGGCCGGCATTATCCTTCTGGAGTTTCTTGGCTCCTTCCTCTTCTGTTCCTTTTCTCTTGAATCCGGAGGAAGACCCCTCCAAGTTGGGGCGGTGCTCAGCTTCTTCAGCCCGAATATACTTTTTGCTCCGGAGGAGGAGGTCAGAGAAGTTCTGTAGGGGTTTCTTGGCGAGGGAGGAGCGAAGGTTGGAATTGAGGACATTGGATTGAAAAGCTGCTACAGCGACCGACTGGTCGAGGGATGCTATGGACCTGGCTTTAGCCGTGAACCTCTTCACATAGTCTCGCAACTTCTCACCCTTCTTCTGGTGGAGGTACACTAGCGAGATGCTTGTCTTCTCAGTTCTACGGCTACTTACAAAATAGGTGACAAAGAGGGTCTCGAATTGCTCGAAGGAGAATATTGAGGATGGGGCAAGGCGAGAGTACCATTCTCGAGCCGGACCCTTGAGAGTTGCGAGAAAGGTTTTACAGAGCAGAGCATCGAAAGCTTGATGGATGAGCATTAGGGTCTTGAAGCTTTCGATGTGATCGACGGGGTCAGTCTCCCCGGAGTAGGTCTCAAATTGAGGAGGCTTGAAGCCGATTGGTACAGGTGCATCCATTATGGTTTGGGAAAAAGGAGGTCTGCTAGGACGAAGAGTCCTTCCCCTAAGCTCTTCTTCTCGGTCCAACTGACCTTAGCGCCTCTCCATCTCATGGAGACGGCGGTATACAGCGTCGTCCCTTCGACGATAATTAGCCGAGCCTCTAGACTCGTCTTCGTACGAGGGAGAGCAGGGGCTACGACGACGGTAGCTCCTGGAGTGGCGAGGACTTGGCATATGCCGGGAGTTGCTAGGAGCGGCAGGAGGAGTTGGGGACCTTCGGCGAGGACTTCGGACTGGAGGAGGAGAGGGGATTTTTGGAGCATTGGTGTTGGGACGGAGATTGGGAGCTTGTAGGACGGTCGCTTGGAACTGCTGGAACTCGGCATGGGTGATGGGTGCCTCATCGTTCCTAGGCTGTTGCCGACCTGCAGGGGAGTGCGGCCTTCTTCTGTAATGCTCGGGGGACTCTCTCCACCCCCTTCGGGTAGGGGACCTTCTGTATTCTCGGCGGTGAGGAGATTGCTCATCCGGACGGTGTTGGCGGGAGGTTCCCTCTCGGGCCCGCTTTTCATCTAGACGGTGGCGAAGATCCTCATCCTTCTGCCGATTGAGGACGGTGTTGCGGAGATCGGAAGCTCGGGGATGATGGGAGGCCATAGAGTCCGAAGAGGCATTGTGGATGGAGACGTGGTCCGGGTGGAGGGGCTGTTTCTGCGGGTTGGGACCCCTAGGAGGTTGCTGGTTCTGCGGAGGAGGCAGGTCCTGTTGGAGTGGGTCTTCCGCTGGAGGAGGAAGTTGCCCTTGCTGCGGAGCGGGTTGAGGGGGAACTTCTTGTTGCTGATCGGGGTTGGGTCCTCGGTTGGACCCTCTGGATCTGACTTTCCTAGAAGGCATGGCTGGAGAAGATCTGACCAACGAGAAGAGGGGAGGTTGCTATTCGTTAGTTTCCCACAGACAGCGCCAATCTGTTGCCGCTAAATTTGGTGTGGGGACAAACAGATAGTATTTGTGGATTCTTAGGGAAACTGAATAGCCAACCTGTATACCTGTTCCGTAGGAGTTTGACACTGACTCCTGCCGTACACCTGCAAAAAGTGCGAGACACTGGGGTTGTTCCTGGAGACTCACCCTCCGACGCTCAAGTCAGTAATCAGGGATGATTAAGAAAGAGCGTGAAAACTGGCAAAAGATTGATTACCTCTTAATGGAGATGGATGGGGGTTATTTATAGGCGTTTTAGGGACCAGATTAGGAATGTAATCCCCGTGATCTGATAAGGAATATACTCCTTGTAAACAGATTAGGAATGTAATCCCTAATTTCCAGTGGAAGGATAGGCATGAATCAGAGCCGTTGATTAGGATTTAATCAGAAACCCTAATTCTATCCCTTTGGATCGGGCTTTTCGCTGGTTAAAACCCGCACCCGATTGAGGTGGATCCGTTCGAGGGTTATTGGATCTTTGACGAAGAGATCTAGTACCCATCTCAGACCCATTGGTAGGTGAAATTACCGTTTTACCCCTGGGCTTCAAGATTCGTGCCCGATTTGGACGGTTCCGATTTAACCCCATTTTTAGCCATATCAGTGTATATGTGAAAAAAAATCTAATACAAGAGGAGCCCCCATTTTCGGGAAAAAAAAATAAAATGGAAATGTGTATATGTGGGGTATATATGAAAAAAAATTCTAATACATGGATTGTTTTTTTTATTTTATTATTTTTTTTTTGATATATGTGGGGCCCCTTTTTAAAAGTTTGCACCAGGCCACCAAAATCCTAGGGCCGGCCCTGGTTATGGGTAGTAATCGGTAAGAGATTTATTAGGAAGGTTAAAAAAATAGGTATAAGGTAATAATGGTAGGTATAATCTGATGGTGGAGTTGGAATAGGATTAGTAGTAGGTTTATTTTATAAATGTGTTTGGATAGGTAATTAATAGGGAATTGGTTTGGGTAATAGGGTCTATGAAAAATCTAATAAGGAAAAATGGGTATATAAATTCAATAAAATAACAAATAAAATATTGTCTCTAATAAAATGTAATTTTCATTACAAATATATAATTTATACAATTAGTCGATAAAATGAATTTTTAATAACTAGTCAAAAATAACAATAATAATAATAATAGTAATAGTAACAAAAATAGGAATTGTATTCAATATAAAATAATAGAAACTAGTTACAAACAAAATTATTGATCGAAAACAGATTTTCAAAATAGAAGATTAAAAAAAAATCATTTGACAAAGGAATTTGAAAACCGGAAAAATAATTTGCGAAAACTTTTAAAATACAGAAAATACACAAAATACATTTTTGGAAAAACAGGGGTTACAGATCCTTTGATTGTAAGCCATTGATCGCCGTGATCATCATGATCACGTTCCCTTGGTTTTGATCTGAGCCGTCCGTTGGTCTGATCTTGATCGCCATCAAGATCCTTGTTGGGATCTGTTCCCGTTTTTCCTCGGTTGGATTCATCTACACCCGAAGGCAAGTATCTTCTTATACATTTCGTTTTCTAGTACAAGCTTATCTATGAAAATACTGTAAGTAGATTGTAAATGTGACTCTTCTTTGTTTATCGTTGATGATCTAATGTTTCTCCTTATCTATTACATGATCTAAGAGTCACAACCCTTCGTTGATACACTTGTTCACTACTAGTATAATTATAATGCATTTCATACAAAAAGTGTCTTATTTGGTTTCTGTCCTGTATTGGCTTGCTGTTTCGACCCCGATAAAATCAGAATCTGAACTTGATTCCTGAATATGAAATGTAGCCCCAAGTGTCTAGTTGCCAATAACATCCAGAATTTTCAAATTCCGAGTTACGGTTTAGGCGATATCGCAGTTTTACTGCTGCTGTGTCGGTAATCGCAGATTCACAAGAACTGCTGCACCACTTTGGTTTACAATTATTTTAACTATGCTACTAGTAAGTAAATGACTGAAAATTTTGCATGCTGATACTGAACACCCTAGATAACATTCCCTAATTTTCTTAGAATTAGTTAATGACGTTTCAACCCTATTTCATATGTATAAACTCAGTTTTACAACTTCTGGTTGAATACAAATGCTGTATAGTTTGCTGTTTTGACATCAATTGCTACAACTTTTATGTACCTTAATTATATGCATTGGACCCGGACAGGAGTCTAGTTTCTAGGCCTTCTGACGGATCCACATTTGCTATCTTGTAGCAACGGGAATCGCAGTTTTGGTACAGCAACGTCATGCTGTCCAGAATTGCAATTCTCGTAGTTCTTGATAATTTTAATTTGTGTTATACCCTCGAATATGCTTTCTAATTATCTTAAACTTGTTCCATATTCTTGACCATGTTTACTTGACCTATTTCTCATACTTTCATGCTTGGTTAATGATAATAATAAATAACAAGCGGGGGTTAAAGGGAAAGACCATAGTAGTGGGCGATATAGGTAAGTATACTCGGAAGGGAGCCGTGTTCCCAGTAATCAGTTCATGAACTTGTTGTATCTTGATGTATTCATGAAGCCATTACTTGGCTCATGAACTTGTTGTATTCATGAACCCACTGTGTGGTTCTTGAACCTGTTAGTGTATTCACCAACTTGTACTTGGTTCGTGAACTTGTTACTTTATTTTCGTATTCAGGAACCTTGCTTGTTTGATACTTGATACCTGAGTACACCGCCCCATAAAATCCACCGCTAGGACTAAACGTAACTGATTGTATGTAGCAACCATGTAGTAAAAGCATAGATGCATGAAGTGCTACCTAGATAGAATTAAACATTAGACTTAAGATTAACTTGTCACTTGTACACACTTGATACCCTACTTAATGTTCGTTACTTGAGACTGGTTACTTGTTAATTGTTACTTGACACTTATACGTGATACTTGTTACTTGATGCTTGATACCATTACATGTTCACTTGCCACTTGCTCTTCTACTAGTACTTGTTACCCAATCTTATCACTTGAGTTGTCTTTCTTGCTAGCTAGTTTCTTGAATCCCACTACTTGTTGCATCCCTATTATATTATATTATACATTTATGATTCCAAATCCTGTTCCATATTTTTTGCACTTGTTTTCATACCCTTGCTTGTACTACTTGCGGCCCTAACTTGTACTAAGGGCGTCTGTCTTATTTTCTCTATTTTTTCTTTTTATATTTATATATACAGACTTTGGAGACGAATTGCCTACTGGAATTGGGGAGCAAACGTTCTAGGCTTTGCTTGGGGAAAAGCTTGCTTTAATTATTTTGTAATTGAGTTTATTTAATTCTGTTGCTACTTGAATCTTGTAACAGCTTATAGTCCCGAGTTTTATCTTTTGATCCAGATTTGAAAACTATTTGGGATATTATTATTTTGTTTCAGTTGTTTCTGTTGATTAATAAATTATTCATGCACGCATGGTTGTGTATATCTTGTTATATTTCTTGTTATGATGCTGAGTTGATCCTACAGCTTATGAATAATGAAAATCATTCGTTGGACTTTATCACGCGCTCGTATTCCGTATTTTTGGGAAGCGGGGCGTGACAGTTTTATTGGTTATATACTTTCATGCTACCATGTGTGGTTAACCTTTTCTATCAAGCATCTGCAACTCCATTATCTAAGCCTTTTTACACTTGAAATGGTTGCCATAGAGCATATGATGCATGTAATATTTTAAAAAAATTCTAATTTGTTGGCAACCCAAGGGCCCCATTTTACACCTGCGTTTTGAAGTAGGAAGTAGGGGAAGTGAGAGAATGTCTAATGTGCATTAGATTTGAGTTTATCCCACTTCCCCCACTTTCCACTTCAAAACCTAAGTGCCGAACAAGGCCTAATGTCAGTCCTCTCTCAGATTTTCAAATTCTTCACTCGCATATTATCTTATTCAGCTTTTCTTTCATTGAAATCTTATGTTCCTTATTCAGGACGATGTTATTCTTGAAGCAGATACTAGGGCAATTGAAGGACCAATAGTTGCAGACAAGAACTATGAAAAAAATATGTAACCCCCGTTTCCGTCTATCGGTTTTTGCTGTGTATTTATGTATTTCAATTCCTTATAAATTCTTTTCCGCTCTTAAATTCATTTTTATTCCTAGTAAAATCATTTCTAAACATCAAATGTATTTGTTGTTATTTTCAAACGATTATATATTTTAACACTTCTTATTTTTTTTCTAGAAGTTTGTTTCTTTTTTTATTTGATTAATTATAATTTAACCCAAACCAAATCTATTATTATTATTTGATTATTTTAATTAATTTGAAACTCATTCTATAAATTAGCATTTGATTTATTAATTTTTTAACTTAACTCAAGCCTAATCCATTTTGTAATTTATCTAGCTATTTATTTTTGTAAGCCCATTCAATTTTTAATTTGCAATTATTTTTCTATCCTAGCCCACTCTACAAACTATTTATTAAATTTTAAGAGCCCAAACACATTACATTCCGAAACCCAAGCCCATTATTTTCTCTACTGCCTAATAACCATCCCCTAATCTACTGCCTAATTACTACCACATTATCTCCTAATTATTAGACCCTCAAATCTCATATTATCTCTCCCTAACTAACCACTAATCTCATCATTATCTCAACTGTCCCATTAATCCATCTCCTTATTCTAAAACTCCACTGCTGCCATTGCCCGAAGCTCCATCTCCCTCCTTCAACCAAGATCTTCACCCCGAGCTTCACCCCGCCATCTCCGACCGTCAACACCCACTCCTCGATGCCCCGCAACCCCCTGCCATCTCCACCTCGACCACTGCTCCTACCTCGACCTGAATCCATTGCCACACCAAGGCTACACTCGAACGCCGCACAACCGAGCTCCCCCGACGCGCAACCACCACTCCGCTCTTATCTTCGTCATACTGTTGCTCCACCTCGGCCTCCATCACCTGAGCCTCCACCTTCCTGCCACGAGCCCCTTGTCTCCATCTCATCCGACGCCGCTATTCAACCCCAACGCACCTCTCTTGCTGTCCCCAACTGCTCTCCTAGCTCACGCAAACCCATCGCCTATCATCCCCCTCATCCCGAGCCATCGACACCGCTGCTCTCCGCCCGCAGCACCCGACAGCCATCATCACCGAACCTCGCCATCACTGCCTCTTGCATTCAACCCCGGTGCCACCATTGACCACCGACTGCCTCACCCGGACTGCACCCCTCCTCATCGCTGCCACACTCCTCACCGAGCACCGCCGATCAACCTCGACTGTCGTGAACCGCAACAGTACCCACAACCACCAATAGCAACTCCTTCCTTCCACCTTGCTTCCTTACAGCCCGAACCCATCAACCCTCGACAGCCGCAAGCACCGGCAACCCGAAGCCACCATTATTGCAGTTAACTCCGGAGCTCCATAAAACTCCCCGTCTCGACAACAATCCATCTCATCCTCTGTAACCCCTGTTTTCCCAAAAACGTGTTTTTGTGTATTTTCTGTATTTAAAAATTTTCGCAAATTATTTTTTGGGTTTTCAAATTCTTTTGTCAAGATGTATTCTTGACTCCTCTATCAAAATCTATTTTTCGATCAATAATTTTTTTTATAACTATTTTCTATGATTTTATATAGTAATGCAAATCTTATTTTTGTTATTATTATTAATATTATTGATATTGTTATTAATTTTGAGTGATTATTAAAAATCTATTTCTATGTTCAATTGCATTAGTAGATATTTCAAATTATTTCCACATTGTTGTACAAAATATATTTTGTTATGTAAACCTACATTTTATTGGTTAATTATTTTTCTATTAGTTTTTAAAACCCTATTTTCCCTGTTGGATTTTATTAAACCCTATATTCTAGTAAACCCGTTAACCCTAAATTACCCATACCCTGTTTAACCCGTTTGCACCCTACCCCAGACCCGTTAACATACCCGTTAACCCGTTTACAACCCTAATCCTACTTCACCTATAAAACCCATGCAGCCTATCCCTGTTCATCCCTAACACCCCCTTGCAGCTTTTCATCTCCCAGCCGCTTCGTCTTCACCCTTCACCCCTGCACCTCCTTTCACCCTACTCCTGACTCTTCCGGCTTCATGCCGCCTTTCCCTCGCGACGCCCAGCCGCCGTGTCGCCCTCAGCCACTCACCTCCCTGCTCCCTTTCCTCTCCTTATCGCCAGCCGGAGTGCCGCTTTTGAGCGACTGCACCTCGGCGCGTCGCCCCCGACTGCACCAGCCTCCTCTCCCTCGGCAGTGCCCCTCCACAGTGCCTCCACCTCTCCCCTGCACTGCGCCCCGTCGATGATGCAGCCAGCAAGCATTGCAACGCGCTTCCCGCCTGTGTGTGCTTCTCCACCGAGCCCAGGCGACCACCGCCTTGCACCTCCTGCGCCTACTGCAGTAGCCCCCCGGCCTGTCTCCCCGCCGGTGCTACCCCTGTGTGCTGCCCACCGCCAGGCCTGCCATCGCAGCAAGCAGTCATTGCCTGTAGTGCTTTTGATGAAAGGTATTGATCAAGTGAACCAGGACCATCAGATCGACTTGATCATCTTGATCATCATGATCTCTTGATCTGGCTGTCTGATCTTGTTGATCTTGATCATCACCTCTTGATCTCTTGGATCTCTTGATCTTCATCAGTCTTACTCTGGCCATCCGATCTGATCCTGTAACGCCCCGAATTTCAAATAAGACCGAATTTGAGATTCCACAGGATCTTTACACTTCACTTCGTACAATTTTACAAAGAAATTTAAATTTCAACATACATCAGAGTTCCTTACAATTTGTTTACACAACGGAAGATACAACAACGAAAATAATATACAACTTGTACAACTTATTCAATGTAATTAATCAACAGCATCATAACATCTTTACTTCTTCATAAAAATGTCCATTACCTGCATAATAAGCTGTGGGCACGTCAATCACTTACAACTGACGAAAATGTTATACCCGGCCATCCACTCTATGCCGTACATATAACGATCTCAATAATGTAATAACTCACAAATTTGAATGAACAATAAAGTGTCGAAAGTGATTATTCTAAACATGTAAGTGTATGTGATGCCTTAATGCCTAATGCACACATTTTATACTAGGATAACACTAATGCATACTTGTTCGGATTCTATGCATCCCATACTGCATAGGTCCAAGGGCAAGCACCTACGTACTCCACATTTAAGGGTTCGATTCCTCGCCATGAAACTACCCAGTAATAAGACAAGGTTTAGATCATTCCACGAATATGGATCTCAGTCCCGGAATCCACCGCCCGACTGTTATAACAGATCCCTCATCGTGCAAATCATCCCGCAAGTGCCCCTCTAGGTCCGGTATACGTATATACATTGGAGAACGGTAAACTACCTGCCCGACTACGCATAGTCTCGGATTTAAAATAAAACCCGGTCTCTCATGAAGTAACCACAGTCCCGAAATCCACCGCCCGACTGGGTCTATAGTCCCGGAGTCCACCGTCCGACTATATAGAGTACCCCACTTACGTTTGCCCAGGTTTACTATATCTTCACTTATCTGCCTAATTCTTAAGTTCAAGACATGAATAAATTTCAATACTTAGAGTTAGTCTTACCCCCTACCGAACTTAATCAACAAAATACGAGATATCTCAATGGCCATATCTCAAAATATATCTCAACTCTTTTCAATTCAATAGTGCCGGTACCCGAGGTCTCACTAACTCTAAATCACAACTTTTTCATGTGCAAGAATCTATGGGTACACATACCCTTCATAATCATGTATTAAACTCAAATATGTTCACATCTTCAACTTATTCATAACTTAATCAATTGCTCATGTTTGCATTATTCTAATACATTCATTTGCTCACAATCTTTTACAAAAATATTTCTCTTCATAAACATGGATCCATCCACTTCGATCTCATTAGCAAAATAATCTCGTATAATGTCTCAAACCACAACAAATATTTCTTAATCAAATAAGCATATAATGTCATCAAGAAAAAATCAAATTAATCATAGCAATATATTATTCTTCTACTAAAATATATGTTATATTCTCAAATAAATAATTTCAAGTCATCAACACAATTTCCATATCAAATTCATCTTTAATCCCTCACGAAATACTTGAAATATTGAGAAACTATTTTTAATAAATTCAAAATCATTTTAGAGGAATAATAAGATTTACTTTTTTCAAATTTCCTTGGCATGAAAACTCCTTAAAACCAAAAAAAAACCCCAAAAAAAACACTATGGGCGTCGCGGGATTTCGAACCAGGCACACCCAGCAACACACAGCGACAGCCTTAGTGGCGCCCCAACGACCAAGAAGTCTCTGTGACTTCTTTGTCACGGAGGTGGGCCGAAAGTCCCTAAGTACTTCTCTCGGGTTCTGAGTATTTTTTAAACAAAACAAAGCAAAACAAAATGGTGATAACCGGCCTATGACCTCCGACCAAACACAGCGATGGCGTTATGGCTCACGCGCTAGCCAATAAATCCAAGTGTGACTACTGGTTAGGAATGCTCTGATTAATTAATTTTTCACAAAAATCATTTAGTCAATTGATCTACACTTTTGATATACTGAAATACTCCGTTCCTCTGACTGAGATAAACACAAACAATAAGATACGAATTTTAATTCCATTCTACAACAGTATCTACGTTCTTTTCAATTAATTTACACAACAATTTGCATTTTCCCCCAAAATAGAAAAATTAAGAATTGTACTCGATATAATTAATTTATGCACTTAATTATACTAATAAAATTTTCAGTGACAAGACCAATCATCTCTCTTGATTTCTCATGAAGATTTCTACATTTCTTTTTTGCAATAATTTACAATTTCACACACCGTAGCAAATATGCATAAACTAACACATTTCATGGCACAATTTAATTAATATCGTGGTGTGCAACATTATTTCTACAATTTTCATGGAGCAAACACAATAGCATGGAAATATCTATATTCATCACATCACATAAATCTACTTTACTCATTTATCAAAAATTAGCATGTTCAATCTATGAATTAGAAAGCATAAAGATCACCTACCCAAGAAATGTTGATTTCTTGCAATTTGAACTCCTAGAGTGAGAGTTCCTAGAGCTCCGCTTTGCCTCCTCAAATTCCGCGCACCAAGAGAAACTCTCCAACTCTATTTTTTCAGTAATGCAACAGTGACCATCTCCCATCTTCATACATAAGTGTATATATATGTGTACATGGATATATATATATATACATACGTACTAAAAGATGTAATAATATATATATATATATATATATATATATATATATGATAGGTAGGTGGAGAGATAAAGGAGTTGACTGGATGGGGTGGCTTACAAAATGAAAACAGAGAGGAAAGAAAGATGGAAAGGTTGGGTTACTTTATAAGAGAAGATTGATTAATTGATTTAATTGCCCACTAAACCATTAATCACCCACTCACCAAATAAATTCCACAAACCCCCACCCCTTACAATTCACGACCGGCCAACTCCAAGACCCTTGGGTTGGGTTGCACCACGTGTATGTGCACCCAACATGCACACACTTCTCAAATTATCTATTTAAAAACATAAACTATATGTATATATACATAATTTATACGTAAAAAATTTTTTAATACTGTTTCATGCAAAAAAAATAAAATAAACATATGCACTCTCCAAAATTTATTTTGAAAACGGATACGCTCAAATATGCGCACAGAAACAAATACGTGCGTTGCACGTAAAATATCAAAAATACGAAATAGACTTTATCAATGAAAAAATATTGAGATATATTCGAAAACAGCATAAGAAAATATATTTATTAATTTTATATATTCCACGACGTAATTGCTACGTACATCGAAAACACTTGCATTATACGTACAAAATTATTTACATCAAAATGTTAGAAAAATGAATTCCCGTTTTATAAAAGTAGATTTGAATATCTAAAATAAATAATTTAAATACATAGAAAATATTACACGTAGTGGTGAAAACACATAATCGATACGTGCATCAAAAACACATAAAAAGCACGTAAAAATGCAGAGATTGAAATTTAATATTTTAGTTGATTTAAATAGGATAAAACATACGGGGAATGCACAATTAGCCAGAAATCACAATACGTAATGAAAACACATTATGAATATTACCAGTAATAGTACAAAATATACTTGCGTAACTCACAAGGGAAAAATTGTCATTTCCAACTTTGCGGGGTGTTACACTCTCCTCCCCTTAGAATAGTTCCGTCCCCGGAACTCGCTAAGGTAAAGTTTGTATTTTGTACACACCAAGAAAATATCATTGTTGTATATAGAGAACAGTAAACATTAAGAAAATAAATGTAGTATAAAAATAAGCAATGTGGAAAAACAAGACAAACTCTATATCAAAAAACTATGAGTATCAAAATTTTATAAGAATGGAACGATAAAACTAGGAAAAGTAGCATAAGAAAATAAATGTGACAAAAGATAGAATAAATTGAAAGAAATTTTTATACAAAAATAATATTGGTTAAACCATTAGATAAAGGGAAAGATCAATTAAGTCATTAATTTGTGGAGTGGTTTGGAAAACAATGCGGTAAAGAAAACATAGTCAAAAGATAATTTATAAATAGATTTATAAATCAAAATTTATCAATGTAATAAGCGGCAGAAAATCGCAAACTGAATTGGTACTGTATGACCAAAATTGAATAAGCAAACTATTGGATAACAGTCTGAAAAATAACCGAGAATGAATTTCAGTTAAAAGTATCAACAAGATAAAACGATTTTGTATACCAATTCATATCATAAAATAATTTGTAAGGCAAATATGATAATTATACATACGATTTGAAAATTAAAGATATAGAAGGCATACATCGAAATACTTTGAATTGTCAAGTAGAGCATGAAAACCAACATACAAAATTACATACGTACATAGCCGTAAAATTTATAGAGACAACCAATATTATGACACGAAAATTATAAATGATTTGTTGGAGTAAAACAGGACATCATAGTAGTAAAAGTAATAATACATTATTGAAATAGTGCGAAAACTAATCATATAGAAATAACTTACGAATTGAAGAAAAAGTATAAATACCAAATTTTGTTAGGTGAGTAGACACCAAAATTTAAGATAAGTTAGTAGCAAAATAAAATACGATAAATCGGTATGAAATGCTAAAAGATTCAAAATACTAGGAAGAAGATAGTTGATATTAAGTAGTAAATACACAAGTAGAATAGAAATCAGTTGAATTAATATAATGCTAGGTTGTAAAATATTAGAAAATAGTATGATCTAGTACAAAATAGAATAGGGGTAAGTAAATATTATAGAAAACAAAGTAGGGGTTATCCAAGTAGAAAATCTCCATCCGGTGTAGGTTCGTCTCGTTGGTATCCAACTGCAGACTTGCCTCCACGATCCCAAGTTGCAGAATTGCCCTCTATGACATCTGATTGCAGTTTGTTTTCTGAACAATCGGTTGCAGAATTTGCCTTCCCGACATCCAGTTACAGTTTGCCTCCATTGACGTCTAGTTGCAGATTTGCCCTCTCAATATCAGGTTGCACCAAAACGGGAGATGGAAGGATGTAATCTTCCGTATATACTTGGATATTGAGTGGTTTTAATAAAAAATGGTGTTATGCTTGAAATCAGTGATGTAAAGATGGATGAAAAGTTGCAAATAAAGTAGGAAATTATGACGGTTAAATATTAAAATAGATAGACTTTAAATATAGGATATACAAAATTTGTAGTAATGAAAATGATTTATAACATTACGACGAAATAGTGTAAAGCATATGCATGAGATGAAAAAAAAAGTGAAAACAATAATTATGTAGTGTATGTATTATATTGAAGAAGTGTAAAACTAAAAAATTAATGAGTGGCGATTAATAGTAAAAGTGAATATAACAAAACAAATTAGTAGATAATATGAGATAACAATAGTATCGAATGTTGATAATAAAAAAAATGGTAGTTCATATTTATATGGGTAGAATATTTCAATCTTTTTAAACTATACTGAAATGTATAAGACAACATAAGATAATATAGTATCACAAAGTCAAATCATACAAAATGAATGCACATAAGAAAATTCAAAATATAATGGAAATAATAATAATTGCAAAAATTTATTTAATAAGCGACAATAAACAATGTAAACGGATAAACATAAAGTGACACAAAAACACGAAGGACAAATCCTTAAGATTGAAAGACAGATAAAAAAAATTCAAAAAGATCAAGACTTGGGAAGATATATAAAATAATAGATATTCAAGTGATTTAATAGTATTGAAAAATACTATGATAAAATACACGAAAAATAATTTGAGAGAGAGGTGTGTCTAAGTGTGATATATTATGAATGTAGGGTCAACCAACCATGCTTTCACTGCGCCACTCTGATACCCAGGAAAAACATGCTCGCATACAATCTCACATCAATGTACACGAGGATAGCATCATGAATAAAATTAAACTCAAGTTCAATAACAACTTTCATTCATGACTTTAGCCATCCAAGAGAAAAGGGAAGAGAAAACATCAATGTATAGAGCAACACAAATGTAAATCACTTACATTTAAATCTATATAAACTGAACTCACACTTCTAATGTCCACTCTAGGGTGTTGTTCCTTATAAATTTGTACTACTTATAAAGTGGCTCTGATACCATCTTTAATGCTCCGAATTCCAAATAAGACTGAATTCGAGATTCCACAGGATCTTTACACTTCACTTCGTACAATTTTACAAGAAAATTTAAACTTTTCAACATACATCAGAGTTCTTTGCAATTTTTTTACACAACGGAAGATACAACAACGAAAATAATATACAACTTGTACAACTTATTCAATGTAATTAATCAACAGCATCATAACATCTTTACTTCTTCATGAAAATGTCCATTACCTGCATAATAAGCTATGAGCATGTCAGTCACTTACAACTGACAAAAATGTTATACTCGGGCATCCTCTCTATGCCGTACATATAACGATTTCAATACTTTAACAACTAACAAATTTGAATGAGCAATAAAGTGTCAAAAGTGATTATTCTAAACATGTAAGTGTATGTGATGCCTTAATGCCCTATGCACACATTTTATACTAGGATGACACTAATGCAAACTTGTTCGGATTCTATGCATCCCATACTGCATAGGTCCGAGGGCAAGCACCTACGTACTCCACATTTAAGGGTTCGAGCCATCGCCATGAAAACTACCTAGTAATAAGATAAGGTTTAGATCATTCCACGAATATGGATCTTAATCCCGGAATCCACCGTTCGAGTGTTATAACAGATCCCTCATCGTGCGAATCATCCCGCAAGTGCCCCTCTAGCCCCGGTATACGTATATACATTGGAGAACGGTAAACTATCTGCCTGACTACGCATAGTCCCGGATTTAAAATAAAAGTCCTTCTCCCACGAAGCAACCACAATCCCGAAATCCACCGCCCGACTGGGTCTATAGTCCTGGAATCCATCGCCCGACTATATAGAGTGCCCCACTTACGTTTGTCCACGTTTACAACATCTTCACTTATGTGCCTAACTCTTAAGTTCAAGACATGAATAAATTTTCATACCTAGAGTTAGTCTTACCCCCTACCGGACATAATTAACAAAATACGAGATAGCTCCATGGCCATATCTCAAAATATATCTCAACTCTTTTCAATTCAATAGTGCTAGTACTCGAGGTCTCACTAACTCTAAATCACAACTTTTTTATGTGCAATAATCCATGGGTACACATACCCTTCATAATCATGTATTAAACTCAAAAATGTTCACATCTTCAACTTATTCATAACTTAATCAATTACTCGTGTTTGCATTATTCTAATTCATTTATTTGCTCACACTTTCACAAAAACATTTCTCTTCATAAACATGGATCCATCCACTTCGATCTCATTAGCAAACTAATCTCGTATAATGTCTCAAACCACAACAAATATTTCTTAATCAAATAAGCATATAATTTCATCAAGAAAAAAAATCAAATTAATCATAGCAATATATTATTCTTCTACTAAAATATATGTTATATTCCCAAATAAATAATTTCAAGTCATCAACTCAATTTCCATATTAAATTCATCTTTAATCCCACACAAAATACTTGAAATATTGCAAAACTATTTCTATTAAATTCGAAATCATTTTAGAGGAATAATAAGATTTATTTTTTTCAATTTTCCTTGGCATGAAAACTCCTTAAAACCAAACAAAACACTATAGGCACCACGGGGTTTTGAACCAGGCACACCCGGCAACACACAGTGACAGCCTTAGTGGTGTCCCACTAACCAAGAAGTCTCTGTGACTTCTTTGTCACAGAGGTGGGCCGAAAGTCCCTAAGTACTTCTCTCGGGTTCTGAGTATTTTTTAAACAAAACAAAGCAAAACAAATTGGTGATAACCGGTCTCGAACCCATGACCTCCGACCAAACACAGCGACGGCCTAATGGCGCACGCTCTAGCCAATAAATCCAAGTGTGACTACTGGTTAGGAACCAGACTAATGTTGTTTTGTTCATATTATGCTCTGATTAATTAATTTTTCACAAAAATCGTTTAGTCAATTGATCTACCTTTTTGATATACTGAAATACTCCATTCCTCAGACTGAGATAAATACAAACAGTAAGACACAAATTTTAATTCCATTCTACAACAATATCTACGTTCTTTTCAATTAATTTACACAATAATTTGCATTTTTCCCCAAACTTGAAAAATTAAGAATTGTATTCGATATAATTAATTTATGCACTTAATTAAACTAACAAAATTTTTAGTAATAAGACCAATCATCTCTCTTGATTTCTCATGAAGATTTCTACATTTCTTTAATGCAAAAATTTACAATTTTACACACCCTAGCAAATATGCATAAACTAACACATTTCATGGCACAATTTAATTAATATCATGGTGTGAAACATTATTTCTGCAATTTTCATGGCGCAAACACAATAGTATGGAAATATCCATATTCATCACATCACATAAATCTACTTTACTCATTTATCAAAAATTACCATGTTCAATCTATGAATTAGAAAGCACAAAGATCACCCACCTAAGAAATGTTGATTTCTTGCAATTTGCACTCCTAGAGTGAGAGCTCCTAGAACTCCGCTTCGCCTCCTCGAATTCAGCACACCAAGAGAAACTCCCCAACTCCATTTTTCGGTAATCCAACAGTGACCATCTCCCATCTTCATACATAAGTATATATATATATATATATATATATATATGTGTGTGTGTGTGTGTGTGTGTGTGTGTGTGTGTGTGTGTGTGTGTGTGTGTGTGTGTTGTGTGTGTGTGTGTGTGTGTGTGCATGAATATATGTATACATACGTACTAAAAGATGTAGCAAATTTACACGTGCCTACGGCACGTCTTCGAAACGGTACACCTTATTTGATCATATAAAATAGTTTTGAAGGTCCAGCAAATTAATTGAAGTAGCAAACATATTATATGAGAAACTTTTGGGGGTCCAGCAAAAAACATATTATATGATTTTTTTGATTTTTTTTGAATTATTTTTAAAGTTTTTAACTTTTCAATTTTTTTAGTTTTTTAATTTTTTAATTTTAAAAAATTTTTAAAAATTTTATTTTCTTAATTTTTTGAATAGAAGAGGGAGGGAAAGAGAGAAAAAAAAATTAAATAAATATAGGAGTTGTTTTGGGTGGGTAATTTGAATTTGAGTTTTGGGGGGAAACTTTTGGGGGGGGGGGGGGGGGGGAATATGTTTTGTGAGGTTAGATCTGGACCTTTGATTTTTTAGGGGATTGAAGGAGAGCCACTTGATAGCTTTCTTTGTGTTTTATTTTATATATATATATATATATATATATATATATATATATATATATATATATATATATATATATATATGTATATATGATAGGTAGGTGGAGAGATAAAGGAGTTGACTGGATGGGGTGGCTTACGGAATGAAAACAGAGAGGAAAGAACGATGGAAAGGTTGGGTTACTTTATAAGAGAAGATTGATTAATTGATTTAATTGCCCACTAAACCATTAATCACCCACTCACCAAATAAATTCCACAAACCCCCACCCCTTACAATTCATGACCGGCCAACGCCAAGACCCTTGGTTGCACTACGTGTGTGTGCACCCAACGTGCACACACTCCTCAAATTAATTATTTAAATACATAAACTATATATATATATATATACATAATATGTACGTAAAAATTTATTTAATAATGTTTCATGCAAAAAAATAAAATAAACATATGTACTCTTCAAAATTTATTTTTAAAACAGATACGCTCAAATACGCGCACCGAAACAAATACGTGCATTGCACGTAAAATATCAAAAATACGAAATAGACTTTATCAATGGAAAAATATTGAAATATATTCAAAAACAGCATAAGAAAATATATTTATCAATTTTATATATTCCACGACGTAATTTTTACGTACATCGAAAACACGTGCATTACACGTACAAAATTATTTAGATCAAAATGCGAGAAAAATAAATTTTCATTTTATAAAAGTAGATTTGAATACCTAAAATAAATAATTTAAACACATAGAAAATATTACACGTAGCGGTGAAAATACATAATCGATGCGTGCTTCAAAAACACGTAAAAAGCACGTAAAAATTCTGAGATTGAAATTTGATATTTTAGTTGATTTAAATATGATAAAACATATGGGGAATGCATAAATATTCAGAAATCACAATACGTAATGAAAACACGTAATGAATATTACCAGTAACGGTACAAAATACACGTTCGTAACACACAAAGGCAAAATTGTCATTTCCAATTTGTGGGGTGTTACAGATTTGATCATCTTGATCTTTGATCTCAGCTGTCCGATCGTATTCGTGGGTTATTTGTTCTTTGGATTCGTGATCATCTTGTTCGTTGGTTTGTGTTCGTGATCCGTTCGTTGTGTTTGTGTTCGTGCCCCGGGAATCCGTTTCCGTTATTTTTGCTTGGTGTCGTTTCCATCGTCGTCTTCCAAGCAAGTAACTTGTACTCAATTCCTCTGTATGATACAAGTCCTAAATTCCGCTTGCAGTGTAGTTGGGTTCTAGAGACAAGTCGTGTGTGATGTATTTTTGATGAGTATTGTCTTTATAGTGCTATTGACCATAGTTGCCTCACGACACAAATTTGACATGAAACAACTAAGGTTTTGACCGTTCTTGATGTGATTATATTTGTGGGATAATTATGAGAATTTCTGTGTTGTTTGGATCCATGTGATATACTTGTTGTGAACATGCTATATACCCTATTTTATGATGTTTGGACACTTAGTACACTCTATATCATGTTTAGTTGTGTTTAGGATGAGTTTTGTATGTTGTGTGTTGATTTGTTGTTAAGAGAAAAATCTGTATCTTGTCGATGATCAGTTTTGATTGGTATTTTAGACCATATTAAGGTCAGTATCTTAACTTCAATGTTAAACATAATTCTTAGAGAAATCCGTCTTCTTTCCAAAATCTCTCACCTTGATTGATTTTATTTCCGTATGTGTGAGATATGATTGTTTTACTACAGAGGTGTATTTCATTTCCAGATTTCGTTTCTTGATGATTTTGGTGACTAAAATATTTTGATACTAATGCTAAAAATATTAGTTTGATCTGAAATTTTGGACAGTATTTCTATACTTGATTAGAGATTTCCCTGAATTTTGATGGATTTATGTGATAAGATTTACAAACCATTTCATGCTTTCGAATAAAAACTATACTTGCTGGATTTTGCTCGCTTTTCTGTAAAGAAATATATTTTCACCCTAGTTCCTTTTCCTGTATGAAAAATATTTATGAAATATGAAAGTTATCTTATTTTGTCTATTTTCTTCTCCCTTTTGCGGATTTGGATTTCATTTCACGGTTTGCGAGATATCCGAGTTTTCGTACAGCAGTGTTGGGAATTTCAGATTTGTCAAACTATCATTTCTTAATGTTTTCTGATTTTTGTTGACTGAACTAATCTTCTTGGAAGATTATGAAACTTTATATTATGATACTATACATATAGGGGAATACCCCAGATTTTTTCTGGATTTATTTGAGGTGTTTTGATGCTGTTTTCCTGACCTAGAATCCGATTTACTGATTTCTAGCAGAACGTGTTTTCTGGATTCAAATCAGTTTTGAGACTTGATTTTGTGAAATACTATATGACGTATATACATTTTCTGGATTCGGACGGGAGTCTATATTCTAGACCTTTCAACGGATTAAGGTTTGCATGCTTGTAGCAACGGAAATCTCAGTTTTACTGCAGTATGTTCTTACTGTTCTGAACTAGAAATTTGGTTATTTTA
This sequence comes from Hemerocallis citrina, assembly GCA_017893485.1. Taxonomy (NCBI): domain Eukaryota; kingdom Viridiplantae; phylum Streptophyta; class Magnoliopsida; order Asparagales; family Asphodelaceae; genus Hemerocallis; species Hemerocallis citrina. The sequence goes on from CM030361.1 coordinate 251,129,993, forward strand.
TTCTTTTGTGTGTTATCTTTCACCCGTACGTGTTTATCTTGCAACTTGAAATTGTTACTTGATTAGACCATAATATACTTGCCCTGTTTCCTGACACATACATGCTTGTTTGACCCTAATAATAAATAACCAAGCCGGGGTTTAAGGGAAAGATCTAGTAGTGGACAATATAGGAGCCTGTACTCGGAAGGAGACTCTTGTTTCCCGTATGACTTGTTACCGATCAAGTTTACCGCTCAAGTTACCGACCAAGTTAATTTCTGTTACCGATCAAGTTTAACGATCAAGTACCGATCAAGTTAATTTCTGTTACCGATCAAGTTTACTGACCAAGTTCTGTGATTCTGTGATACCCGAGTACATTACCTATAGAATCCCCTATGAAATCTAAAACGAAATTGCGTTGACTGTAGAAACCATGTAGTAAAGTATGGATGCATGAAGTGGTACCTAAATAGTAATAATACAAGACTTGAACATGATCACTTGATACTTGTTACCTAATACCTGACTACTTGACACCTGTTACCTGTTTACCTGCTTGCGTGGCACTTGATACTTGTTTCTTGTTTACAGGACACTTGTTTACTTGACTCTTGATACATGCTACTTGTACTTGTTCATCTTGCCATACTAGTATTCTATTTGTTATCATGTATATTCCATGTTATTAGTTAGTTTTCCCCATGTACTTATATCCTGCATTACAAGCAGCCAGTAACTTGCATTGACAGAAGTTTGTTTTCTCTTTCCTATTCCTATAATTGTTAAATTGCAGATTTTGGAGATCAGCTGCCTGATGGAGTAGGCGAGATGAGATACATGTTGCTGGAATTTCGCTATTATTATTTCTTATTGCTTATTTTGAACAATTGTATCTTGTACTTGGATTGATTTGGTATTTGGGTAATGTAACCCAGATATTTGACTCATTCAGATTGGGATTATTTGAGATTAGTACATTTTGGTTTCAAGTATTTTTGTTGGTATTTTGGTTCATATGTGCATGATTGGTTGATTCTTTTGCTTCTGACTCTGATTATTCTTGTGAGATGTTGTAAAGATTCTTGAACAGCTTATGGATGATGAAAATCATTCGGTAGACTTTTGTCACGTATCTGTATTCTGTATTCTCATTGGGAAGCGGGGCGTGACAAGGTTTTTAGTGGTATCAGAGCACCAGGTTTGGCTAATATATTAGTTGCCTAATATATTAGACAAGTTTGGCTCGTACTGGGATCAGCTCAACATTTCACTAACCATGCATGCATAAATGAATCATAACCAACATTGATCTGGATGCTAGTCTTATTCCATTCATTTTTATCCCTTCTCATTCAACCCCTTGATTCCTTGATTCTTCCGTCTCTTTTAGTCATCCTCATTTGTTGATTTCTTCTTGGGTATGAATTCATTCTTTCGTACCCATATCTTTCTGATTTTAGTGCCATCCATTCTTTTGTTTTCTGCTTGGTCCGTCAGTCGACATCGTTGGATGCTATTGGCAGAGTCTTCCCCGATCAGAGTGGTGCAGCGGAAGCGTTGTGGGCCCATAACCCTCAGGTCCCAGGATTCTCTTGTTGTTTCTCTTTCCCTATATTGTTGCTTTCTCTATCCCTTGTATTCGTATTCATCCTTTGACTCATTGCTTGGTTCATCTCTTCCTGGTCCATCCTTTATCCGATTCCAGCTCTATCTCTTTTCTTCATCTCTTTACTTTGTTATTTTGCAAGTCTTCTGTTGTTTCTTCTTCATTTTTGATACCGGTTACTTCTTTCTTTCATTCCATTTTGCCATCCTGCACCCATTCGTTATTTGATTCAATTCTCTCATGTCCATTCTTTCTTTGATTCTAGTTCTGCCTACTCCCTATCTTAATTTGTTATCTTATGTTGTTTCTCTCCTTTTGATACTGTTTGCTTCTTTTCTTGCATTCCATTTGACCTCATTGTTATCCACTTCCTTCTTTTTCTGGTGTTGCTCCTGCTTTGTTCCTTCCCCTTTAGCCTTCTGCTTTGTTACCCTTCCCCCAAGTTAGTTTGCTTTTGCCCTATCCTACGTACCGCCTAAGAAAATTTCAAGAACGAAATTTTGTTATAAGGTATGTAGGATTTGTAACCCCTGTTTTTCCAAAAACGTGTTTTTGTGTATTTTTTGTATTTAAAAAATTTCGCAAAATATTTTTTTGGTTTTCAAATTCTTTTGTCAAGATGTATTCTTGACTCTTCTATAAAAATTTATTTTTCGATCAATAATGATTTTTTTGTAACTATTTTCTATGATTTTATATTGTAATGCAAATCTTATTTTTGTTATTATTATTATTAGTATTTTTGTTATTGTTATTAATTTTGAGTGGTTATTAAATGCCCTATTTCTATGTACTAATTGTATTAGTAGTTATTTCAAATTATTTCCACATTGTTGTACAAAAAATATTTTGTTATGTAAACCTACATTTTATTGGTTAATTATTTTTCTATTAGTTTTTAAAACCCTATTTTCCCTGTTGGATTTTATTAAACCCTATATTCTAGTAAACCCGTTAACCCTATATTACCCATACCCTGTTTAACCCGTTTGCACCCTAACCCAGCCCCGTTAACATACCCGATTACCTGTTTACAACCCTAATCCTACTTCACCTATGAAACCCAGGCAGCCTATCCTTGTTCATCCCTAACCCCCCCTTGCGGCTGTTCATCTCCCAGCTGCTTCGTCTTCACCCTTCACCCCTGCACCTCCTTTCACCCTACTCCCGACTCTTCCGCCTTCGTGCCGCCTCTCCCTTGCGACGCCCAGCCGCCGGGTTGCCCTCAACCGCTTACCTCCCTGCTCCCCTTCCTCTCCTCGTCGGCAGCCAGAGCGCCGCCTTTGAGTGACTGAACCTCGCCGCGTCGCGACCCCCCAGTTGATGCCAGTAACTAGTCACCTCGCAACCCCCTTGCTGCGACTCCACAGGCGACAGCAGCCGGTGCCCACGACTGTACCAGCCTCCTCTCCTTCGGCAGCGCCCCTCCATAGCGCCCCCGCCTCTCCCCTGCGCTGCGCCCCGTCGACGACGCAGCTAGCAAGCATCGCAACGCGCTTCTCGCCTGTGTGTGCTTCTCCGTCGAGCCCCAACGACCACCGCCTCATGCCTCCTGTGCCTACTGCAGCAGCCCCCCGGCCTGTCTCCCTGCCGGCGCTGCCCCTGTGCACCGCCCACCGCCAGGCCTGCCATCGCAGCAAGCAGTCAGTGCCTGTAGTGCTTTTGATCAAAGGTATTGATCAAGTGAACCAGAACCGTCCGATCGACTTGATCATCTTGATCATCTTGATCATCATGATCTTTTAACCTGGTTGTCTGATCTTGTTGAACTTGATCATCACCTCTTGATATCTTGGATATAGCCGTTGGATCTCTTGATCATCTTTAGTCTTGTTCTGGCCATCCGATCTGATCCGATCATCTTGATCTTGGTCTTTGATCTCAGCCGTCTGATCGTGTTCATGGGTTATTTGTTCTTTGGATTTATAATCTTGTTCGTGATCATCTCGTTCGTTGGTTTGTGTTCGTGATTGGTTTGTGATCCGTTCGTTGTGTTTGTATTCGTGCCTCGGGAATCCGTTCCCGTTATTCTTGTTTGGTGTCATTTCCGTCGTCGTCTTCCAGGTAAGTAACTTGTACTTAATTCCTTTGTATCATACAAGTCATAAATTCCGCTTGTAGTGTAGTTGGGTTCTAGAGACAACTCATGTGTGATGTAATTTTGATGAGTATTGTCTCTATAGTGCTATTGACCATAGTTACCTCATGATATAAATTTGACATGAAACAACTTAGAATTTGACCGTTCTTGATTGATTATATTTGTGGGATAATTATGGGTGTGTTGTTTGGATCCATGTGATATACTTGTTGTGGACATGCTATATACCCTCTTTCATGATGTTTGGATACTTAGTAGACTCTATATCATGTTTGGTTGTGTTTGGGAAAAGTTTTGTATGTTGTGTGTTGATTTATTGTTAAGAGGAAAATCTGTACATTGTCGATGATCAGTTTTGATTGGTATTTTAGACCATATTAAGGTCAGTATCTTTTTTTTGATGTATCGGATAGAGCCAAAAGGCTCCAGCCATCAAAATATATTAATCAATAAAACAATAATAATACAAACAAGCATCAATGGTTTTACAAGAGGTAAAACAGAATCAAACAATAATAACAGAAATACAATAATAATAAACAACCCAGAGGGCAAAAGCACGGCATAATCCACCATCCAGAGCCCATCGATCGACGCAGGCTACCCGGAGACACGATCAGCTGACCGAAGACAACAGAGAACAAGAACTCTCTCCACGAAAACATTTAAATCCACTAGCAGTCTAGAGCGACTCTAGCAGCGCAACGGCGGCAAGACATTACTACCACCGGGGAAGACAACGAGCAGGCGCTGCACAACAGAACACTGACTAAAAAGCAGACACTGAACCTGCCTTCCTCGCAAGAAGGCGAGCGCTAACTCGTATCATGGAACGATCGAAAACTTTCTTCTTATAACCGCGCTTGACAGGGGGAAGGGCAGTTCTAGCAGAAGGAGCCGAGATCGCCTCAAAGTCGGAAGAAGAAGAATCAAGAGAAATGGGACGCGGGGGGGAACTAGGACTGTTGGGAGTAGCCGGAGAGACAGATGGGATGGACTTGGTGGTGCCGGCCTCACAGGGAGACGAAATGCCATCAAGTTTAAAAGCAAGCTTTTGGGGAAGGGAGTGCAAGAAGAGATTGAAAGCCCTCAGGACCTGATAGAGCCCTGATTGGGCCCCTAACAGTTGATACCAAGAGAATAGGCATCCTGGATAATGAAACGAGATCTCAGAACATGAGGGATTAGAGAAAATCAAAGCACAAGGGTAATCATAGTATAGAGAAGGGGTCTTATGGTCAATAATAGGTATGTCAGGATGGATCGGGGGTTAGCAGAGCGGGAGAGAGGAACAATACTCCTCGTGGTACTAGACAACGAGAGGTACGATGACATGGATTTAAAACAATCAGGATATTGCCCCAGCTTCCCGAACAAAGACGGAACCACTGAGGCAAGACGAGGGCGAGCCCTGATAGAGGCCCGGCGAGGGAAGATAACAAGTTTCGAAAAAACTTTGTGATCCTTAAAAAGGCTATCAATATTAGGACGATAAAGAGAGACAGTAGATGCGCGGGGAGAAGGACTAGATGGGGAGGAGTTCGAATCAGAACTCTCAGCCAGGACAGAGAAGTCGAGGCCCCGGCTTTCAACCCTACTGGGTTTACTAACCAAGCTATTCAGAAGCTTGAGCTTTAAGAAGGGGTAATTAAGGAAGGATAGGAGTTTGGCCGGTAAGGGGTGACCTCTGGGCCAACCCAGGAGTTTTTGAAGGGCGAAGCATCGGTTACGAGAGTGACCGAGCTTATCACAGAATAAACACTTCGTTTTATTCAAACATTCACGCTTAAGATGCCCCGAAAGGAGGCATCTGAAGCAAACCCTATGATGATCGGGCCTCAACGGCGAGGAAGAAAGAACAGTCCTCTGCGAATTCTGCTGCGAAGCAGAACACAGTGAGCTAGGAACAGCCTTGGAAAGAACCATGGAAGAAACCCTTCCAAGAAAGGACAAAGCCAAGGCTCCAAAAAGGAAGAGAAAAATTATAGAGGAACCACTAACTGAGTGGGTTTGGTTTTTTTTTTTTTTTTTTTTTAATGAATACGAAACCAGCGATAAGGCAAACCAATGCCTTTCAAATCTGTGACTCTCAAAGAAGAGAAGCCGCACACTCCAAACAAGAGAGCAAGAATGGAGTAATCAGAGAGGAAGAGAAGGTAGATAGAACGGGCGAACTAGACGACACACCGTCAGTACACCGGCATGAACTGACTAAGTCGCTAGCAAAAAAGACCCCAGAGCATGGGAAGCACAAAGCCAGCACTGATAATCAGAGATCCCAAGAGATAAAACAGCTAATGGATCACAACACAGATCAAAAACTAAGTAACAATGCAGGATTGAGAGACTTGAAAAATTCTCGAAATTAGAAAGAACCACAGTAGCAACCAAGCCAGGGAAAACACGAGACACTACAAACAAATCCTCCACTAAATAGCAGCAGAGGAAGCAAACGGAACCAGGGATCCACCCACAAGAACAATACAAACCAGAAAAACACACCAGGACGAGACTACGAAATACTTACAGTGATCTGACAAGAAGGAGAGACGGGTCGTGGCTGGGCGGAGGAAGGGACACACCCGGAAGCAGTGCGCTCCAATGACGGGAACACTGGCTAGAAGACGGGGAGAAGCCTCTGCTGAGGGCCGGACGGAGGCGAGAAGAAGCCGAAGCTGACAAGCACCCACGGGGCCGGCAAAGCACAGCTCAGGCTGGAAAGAGAGCACCAGAGGAGAAGCGCTGCACAACAAGCGGGGAGGCCCTGGGAGCCCCGACGGAAGGCGGGGAGGCGATGGAGACCAGGAAACTAGTGGATGGAAGGGAAGAAGAGATACGGAACCAAAACGAAAATGGCTGAGATGGGTCGGAAGGGAAAACGGCGCTCTACAATATTGATAGAAGGTGGAAAGCGAGATAGAGAGTGGGTCGGCGGGATCTGGGGAGAGAAAGAGCCGAGGAAGAAGGGTATTTTGAAATTTGAATCGCCTCCAATCTACACTAATAATCCAAACTTGTTATAGCCATTAAGGTCAGTATCTTAACTTCAGTATTAAACATGATTTTTAGAGAAATCCATCTTCTTTCCTAACTCTCTGACCTTGATCGATTTTGTTTTCGTATGTGTGAGATATGATTGTTTTACTACAGAGGTGTATTTTATTTCCATATTTCGTTTCTTGATGATTTCGGTGACTAAATTATTTTGATACTAGTGCTAAACATGTTAGTTTGATCTGAAATTTTGGACAGTATTTCTATACTTGATTAGAGATTACCCAGAATTTTGGTGGATTTATTTGATAAGATTTACATACCGTTTCATGCTTTTAAATAAAAACTATACTTGTTGGATTTTGCTCGCTGTTCTGTAAACAAGTATGTTTTCACCCTAGTTCCTTTTCCTGTATGAAATATGTTTATGAAATATGAAAGTTAGCTTATTTTGTCTATTTTCTTCTCCCTTTGGAGGACTTTGATTTCTTTTCACGGTTTGTGAGATATCACAGTTTTCATACAGCAGTGTTGGGAATTTCAGATTTGCCAAACTATCGTTTCTTGATGTTTTCTGATTTTTGTTGCTTTATATTTTGATAGACATACAGGGGAATACTCCAGATTTTTCCTAAATTTATTTGAGATTTTTTGATGCTGTTTTCCTGACCTTGAATCCAATTAACTAATTTCTGGCTGAACGTGTTTTCTAGATTCAAATCAATTTTGGAACATGATTTTGTGAAATACTATATGACTTATATATGTTCACTAGATTCGGCCGGGAGTCTATTTTCTAGAACTTTCGATGGATTTAGGTTTGCATACTTGTAGCAACGAGAATCTCAGTTTTACTGCAGTTTGGTCTTACTATCCTGAACTAGAAATTTGGTTATTTTATTCTTTTGTGTGTTATCTTTCACCCGTACGTGTTTATCTTGCAACTTGAACTTGTTACTTGATTATACTATGATATACTTGCCCTGTTTCGTGACACATACATGCTTTTTTAACCCTAATAAATAACCAAGTCGGGGTTTAAGGGAAAGATCTAGTAGTGGACAATATAGGAGCCTATACTCGGAAGGGAACTCGTGTTTCTCGTATGACTTGTTATTGATCAAGTTTACCGGTCAAGTTACCGACCAAGTTAATTTCTGTTACCGATCAAGTTTACCGATCAAGTTACCGATCAAGTTAATTTCTGTTACCGAACAAGTTTACCGATCAAGTTATCAATCAAGTTAATTTCTGTTACCAATCAAGTTTACCGACCAAGTTCTGTGATTCTGTGATACCCGAGTACATGACTTATAGAATCCCCTATGAAATCTAAAACGAAATTGCGTTGACTGTAGCAACCATGTAGTAAAAGTATAGATGCATGAAGTGCTACCTAGATAGTAATAATACATGACTTGAACATGATCACTTTATACTTGTTACCAGATACTTGACTACTTGACACTTGTTACCTGGTTACCTACTTGCGTGACACTTGATACTTGTTTCTTGGTTACATGATACTTGTTTACTTGATACTTGATACATGCTACTTGTACTTCTTCATCTTGCCATGCTAGTATTCTATTTGTTATCATGTATATTCCATGTTATTAGTTAGTTTTCCCCATGTACTTGTATCCTCCATTACAAGTAGCCCATAACATGCATTGACGGGAGTTTTTTTCTCTTTCCTATTCCTGCAATTGTTAAATTGCAGATTTTCGAGATCAGCTGCCTGATGGAATAGGCGAGATGAGACACTAGTTGCTGAAATTTCGCTATTATTATTTCTTGTTGCTTATTTTGAACAATTGTATCTTGTACTTGGATTGATTTTGTATTTGGGCAATGTGACCCAGGATATTTGACTTATTAAATTTGGGATTATATTGAGATTAATACATTTTGGTTTCAAGTATTTTTGTTGGTATTTTGGTTCATATGTGCATGATTGGTTGATTCTTTTGCTTTCGACTCTGATTATTCTTGTGAGATGTTGTAAAGATTCTTGAACAACTTATGGATGATGAAAATCATTTGCTGGGCTTTTGTCGCGTATTCGTATTCTGTATTCTCTTTAGGGAAGCGGGGTGTGACATCCTCATTACTCAGTATTGCTACTACCTCGTTGCCTTCGTCGTCCTCACTGTCATGCCACTGACGTTGTTGTATTGATGTGCTGCCATTGCCGCTCTTCACGCAGTAGTGCTATTCTCTCTTGCTGCATTGTTGTCGCTCTACCGTAGTGCTGCCGTTGCCGCGTTGTTGCTACCTTTGCCGCTCTTTTCTTTCCATCGTCGCAATCATCGTATAAGGAAAGTATCTCTTGTATATTTTTTTTGTTCCATAGAAGCATTTTACTTGACCTCCTGCAATTAGTATTCATATTTAATTATTGTGTTTTGAAAACCGTTACCATCCATATTCATGAGAAATGTTCCTTACAAGTCTTATTTGATTGAACCATCGTATTGTTCATGCTTGTGATCTTTCCATGATTAAATCAGTTGTTATATATTTCATTGAATCAATCCAATTGCCCATGTGATTCGATGCCCATCAAAAGATCATAAATATCAATTTGTGTGCTTCTGTCCTGCTATTTTTTTCTACTCGTAGTGAGTTTATGGCCTTGTTACAGTTTGAATCAATTAGAACTTTATAAGTCAGAGTTGTATCCCCCTGAATCTAGTTTCGTGAAATTCTGACGGATCTAGAATCCGATGTTTATTGCAAAATATACTATTTATAGTATTGTGACATTTTTAATTCTAGATTACTGTGTAGAAGCATATCTTCCCGATTAACTAATTAAAATATCATGTTAACAGTATAATAAAGACTTGAAATTTATTAGGATGTTACTAGACATGATTAGGAGTCACTTTATAATTTTTATAAGATTTTAAAATAATTTAATAGTCGATTTATATATATAAGAATTTGACTCTGACATGTTGCCTGAATACTAGACCAGTAAAGAATCGACTGGTAAACCTAGTTACCCTGATTATAATATATCATGTGAATATGCGTGAGAACAAACATGAAGTTGATTTTCTGGAACCTCTGACGGTACCTGATTTTATGTCCTGTAGCAACAGGAAAGTAGATTTTTGTACATCAACGTATTGCTGTCCAGAATTGTAACTTCATATCCTTGATTGTAAATATATTTATTTGTTGCTTTAAATTAATTAAATTTGTATGTCATGCATTGCATAGCCCTTGATACCTACTCGATTCTGTCTTGATACCCATTCTTATTGTTGCACGTTCATGCTTAATTATTGTGAAAGAATAACATGCCGGGGTAATAAGAAAAAGAATCTAGTAGGGGATCGACGCATCGGTCCTAAAAGCAAAGGCAAGTCGACTAACAAGTTAAGACTCAAAGAGGGCGATGGAAGGGATAATCTACGAAGGAGGAACGGACAGGAAGCGCTTATAAAGATAGTGCGGATTCGGTCTTCAAAAGAGCTAAGACTAAGTAGGGCGAGGATTAATGTTGACTTTCTTTCGTCATTGATCAACCACTTCTTATCTTGGGGACTCGCTTACCTCTTCTTTCACTAATTATCGATCATCTCTTGAAGTGGCAAGCCATTTTTAGGACTTCACTATGGGATTTCCCCGGAAAAGTGCTACATTTGGGCATGCTCCACAAGTAGTTCTGTAAATAAAAACAAGGTTAGGTCTAATGGAAGACTATTTTAGAGTCCCCAGAAGAAAGGGAAGGACTGAGCGGTTTTGGCTGTGCTTCATCTGCAGCATATTGAGACTCAGTTGTTCCTTCCAACCATCTCATCCTCGTCAAGGAATGTTTCCCAGCCTCATGCAGGATGCTGGTAAACTAGGAGTATGCCCATTTTGCGACATGTATAAGCCGTAAAGCAAGATTTGTCTCTGTATCTAACTTGGGCATGGTCTTGAATAAAATAGTCGGAGGTTTGTCGTGACAATACATTATGTCCTTTCGCTAGATTAAGAAAGAACTATGACTTTCCATGCAAAAGGGGGGAAGATGCCTGCGATTTGGTGTCATTAGAACATGGATTGATGCAAGAAGCCGCACGAAAAAAAACTGAGAATAGGCTCATTCAATGGGTAAGCGCCCGTATTTATTAGCATTTTCAAAAGAAAGTTCGGTTGAGAAGTCTACGACCTACTGAGTTAACCAACTAACCATTATTTTCATTGAACACAGAGACTGTCCAGGTTCGGCCCGTTATACTATCTATAAGTACTAATAAAAATAAGGACTAAGGAGAACCGGGCTAAAACCACATCATTCTTTGAAGACCGTCAACCGAGAGACTGAATTTAGCCAATGCTTCTTCTGTCTTTGATGGCAACAATGCCCTCACCCGGTGCGGGAAAGCAATCAAATTCCCTAGTGCTGCTAATAAGCAGAAGTTAGACAAAATTGTAAGTAGATTGGCAAGGGGAAAATGAAGATGTTCCACTCCTCTAGGTCCTCTACGACTAAGCACTTTGATTGTGATTTCTTTGCCAACGGTGCACTCCACAAAAGAGAGGATATACCTACATTGGATTGGGTGATTGGGACGATGCATCTTATCTTCGGTTATTGTTGAAAGCTGAACTACCAGTCTTTCCCTAACTGTGATCAGATAGAAGGAAAGATGGAATGAAATTAACTCCTTTCTCTAGCAGACACCGAATCCGCTCGATAACTCAGAACTCAGAAGTCAACAACAACTCGGGACTCAGAACTGCACTAAGGTTCCCCAACCATGAGCCTGAGCCTAGTTAATAACTCTAACTGTAACTCTTAGGCAAGTTATTGACTCCAGGTTTGCTTTTCCTTGTTTGTGACTGTCCATTGAAGAAGCGTCGTCGCGCATTATAGTTTCCTAGATCCATAGCGGGCAAGCAATCCGTCCTGGCAAGGAAGATGCAAAAACATCGGAAATTCTCCTTTTAATGTAGACTAATGAATCATTTCATGAAAATATAGGAGAGTATACTCGGAAGGGGGCACGTGTTTTCTGTAATAGTGTCTCTGTATATGTTTACATGATATGATATGATTTTTGGTTACATGATATGATATAATTCTGGTTACATGATATGATATGATTCTGGTTACATGATATGATAGGATTCCTGTTATTGTCACTACAAGACCCGAGTACATGACCTTATAGAATTCACCACTAGAGTCTAAACGTTTACATGTTTGTATGCACCCAAACCTGTGGTATGGGACGTAGGATTGCGTGCATTAGATAGGACTGACAAAAGATGGATAGACTTAAGATTAACACACTGAGCATGTGCATGATTCATGTTTACAAGTTTACATGATTCTTGATTACAAGTTACATGATTCCTATATATACGACATGTTTCCTGTTATATGATTTATTGTTTTCCGATTGATTATATTTTGAGACTTATTCAAGTTGTCACTTGCAATACACTTGATCATGTTGTATTACAATTGCATCGCCGATTCTTGTTCCCTTTTTGTCCACTTCTTGTTTCTTCCTTGTTACATATATTGTTTTTCGTTTTCATGGTTGTTTCAAAGTTAGATTGCCAGTTCTTATTGCTTTCCCTATTATGCTTGCTTTTTCCCTATTATGCCTACTTCTTGTTCCTATGTTGCTTGTTACTACTTGTGGCATGTAGCTTGCTCTGACGGGTACTATCCATCCTCCTTTTGAGTTAATGTTGTACAGGTACAATGATGGAATACAGAAGGAACTTGATGTACTGTTCACTGTGTGTATATTCTCGAGTATATTATAAGTTCTTGTATCCCAGATAATGATTATTGTGTTATATTCTTGTTCTTGTGATTATTATTATTGTATTGTTGAGTTTACTAGTACTGTACAGCTTATGAATGATACGAGTTGGTATACTTATATCATTCGCTGAGCATCAGTTTCGTGTTCGTGTTTCCGTATAGCGGGAAGCGGGGCATGACAAATTCACTATATGGCTCCAAACATTTACTGCTATGGAGTACGAACTGTTGTGGATACAGAGGGTGTAACAGGTGGTATGTATTCATGAGCCTAAATTTGTTAAAATATTAAGTGTGATTTATACATGTTTTTAGTAACTTTTTTAAATAAACTAATACTAAAGGATAAATTGCGGTGGTTATTTGTGAATTTGTAACTTGAGAAGAATTTGAAGTTCACTGGTTGTTCAAGTTTTGACAATTTTTTTTGGCTTCCAGGTTGTTTAATGGCAAAGCCTCTGTCTTCTCAACTTTCGCCACCGCCAAACAATTCAAGAGGTTTTTTCCCCTTCTTATTATTGTTTTATGCTCCTATAGTTTTCTTTAAGTTTCATGTTTTGCAAATGGCCATAAATTCTTTTTTCACATTTCGATTGATTTGGCTATGTAATTTAGTATTTGATCTTTCTCTTTTATGATGGTTTTTTGTCGCTCCATGAATTCTATTAGTTCTTCCCGAATTAAATTTTATGTTTTTACGTTTTGAGATCCTGTGAAGAATTTCAATTCTGATTAAGGTGAAGGATTTGGTCAGATCTAAGTATCTAACATCACCATTCTCACTTGTGAACTTTTAAAGACATTTTATGGAAACTAGAGAAGCTGCTTAGTAGTTGTCTGATTGGTGTACGTGCTTGTCTGAGGGTGTTTTACATTAGTCGATACTTTGTTTCTGCCTGTTAAGACACAACTCCAATACTCCTCTGTTTCCTGACAATCTACCCAAATTTGGTTTTTGTGAGAAATTAAATTTTGCTTTTTTTTTAAAAAAAAGGCAAAAAGGACTAATGTTAATGTTAATCTTTAATGATATTTTACATTCTTACATAGATATTGGATTTCATCATGTCAGTTATATCCATACAATTTTCAGTTGCTCTAACAACAGACTATTTTCTTTTCTAAAAGAACCAGTGATTTGTCATTTGTTCTAAATTGTCATTATGGAGGTCATTAATTGACAAGTTTGAGATTCTCTCCATTAGATGTGGCATAGTCATATTAGTAATTGAGTTTTTGCTAAACTTTGTTTCATGGATATATACGAACCTGATGTGGCATTGTTCATTCAGGATCTACTATAAATATACAAAATGATGGGCAAAGATGGCAAACCTGGGCCATATTCTAATAGAGGATCCAGAGTTGTGCCCATAGCTTTGATGTTCATAGTACTTTGTGGATTTTCATTTTATCTTGGAGGAATATATAGCTAAGACAAGAACAGGTTATCCACTAAAATTACAATACCATTGGCTAATTTCAAGAAAGATAGTACAGTAACTCCTCTCCAAATGCAATCTCTTGCATTCCTGTAGTGTGGAAGTGATTATAAAGATTATACACCATGCACAGATCCTAAGGTAGTGGATGATTTTTTCTTCTTGCATCTTGCATCTTTCAGCTTGCATTTGAACGGCCACATATAATACTATTTTATCATCTTTTGTTGATAATTGATGAAAAGTTTGCATTATTTTTATAGTTAAGTGTCTCCACAGATAACAAAAATTCTATAGTCCTAATTCTGGAACTTTCTAAATGGAAATTCCTAAATTTATGGTCTTTAACTTCCTCTGAATCTGTTAAGATCAAAAGCAGAACTAAACAATTCAAATCATATTGTTAAAGTTTTGAAGAATGAAGAGAACATGAAGTATTCTTGTCAGTCACATTTCATAATGAAAATCTCCTGTGCAGCTTCTTATCATGTTCAGTGAGGTATTAGCAAAAAAGGGAAATTAAAAAAAAACCAAAGATATAATGTTTAATGTGGTGGCACACCAGATAAAATCTGGCAAAGACTTCACTTATAAAACCCCGTAGTTGAACTACCCTTTTAATAATCAAGTTTTAGGAGTAATGATTTATTTATGAATGGATTAATTAATGACATGTGAACAAATATGATCATGTTATTAGCATCCTGATAAATACTAAATGATTTCATGAGTTTACTGGCAAGGGGTTTCCCTACCATAGTTTTAGAATACTTCACTTAGAATTCATATTCTGAATCCTGATATTCTTATTCATGAACATTCATTTTTTCTAAAAGTATTTTGAGAAAGGTTACATAGGATTTCAATAGTGCTTTCCCTTTTAGGATGTTAATCTTTTTTCTGTTAATTGGCAGAGATGGAGGAAGTTTGGTAACTAAAGGTTTAGTTTCATGGAACGCCATTGCCCACCAATTCCTGGAAGAAAAGAATGCTTGGTCCTCCTCCAGATGGCTACAAGCCACCAATCAAATGGCCAAATAGCAGAAATGAGTGTTGGTACAGGTATTTACTGAACTTTGTTACTATATATTGTTCATTTTTCTCTCGTAGCATGTAAATTTTCTTTGCATCTATTGCAGATGCCTTTACTAATGTATTGATGAAGATTGATAATACAACTGATCCTTTCTTTTCCTAGAAATGTGCCCTATGACTGGATTAACAGTCAGAAATCCAATTAGAACAGGCTGAGAAAGGAAGGCAATTAGTTCCCTATGGAGTGAGCAAATATGTCGACTTGATGCAAGATCTTATTCCAGGAATGAAGGATGGAATTGTCTGAACTGCCATTGATACTGGATGTGGGGTGAGCACTACCATTCGAAACTCTACTTAATATTTTGAAAGTCTACTGTCAGTAATATAGTTTAAGAGAAAATAACATGCAAATCAGTAAATTTTTTTTTGATACAACTCAACTTAACAATTAATACTTCAGTTAAAGTTGTGTTTATTTTGAAAATTTAATAATATGGTGGATTTATTACTCTATAAGTATGGATAGCTAGGTTTTTGTTGATGCCCTTAAATCTGATTATGTTTGCATTTAATACTTAGTTTTTATTTGGTAAATAAACATATGAATAACATCAAAACATTTTTAATCTATTTAATATCTATCTACACCTTATAGAAAATGCATTTCAACCTATGGTAACTAATTTTGCAGTTTTTGCAGCCCAAAAAATCAATGTTATTCTTATGCTTGCATTGATCTTAGGAAACCAGATAATGTGCTTCAGTTCATTGAGTTTTTTTGTGATATATGTTGCTTGTATCTGTACATATACATACATTAGTTACGTAATCATAGCAATTTATTTTTAAACACACTATTTATGCATCACTGATTCAATTCTTGAGGGATGTAACCATCTTTCCCTAAACTACATGTAGAAAAGGCATATAGTTGTAATCTTCCTCTCCTTTCAGTTTAATTTGTCAAACATAGTTATTAATATGTAGTCGTAAGTACTGCATGTAGAGAAGGCATAGCAACAGGACACCATCTCAAATTTGAGCAACATTCAATAACAAGATTGTTGGTGTGTGTTGTGAGATTGAGAAGTCAATTTGACATCTTTAATTGTCATCTTCATGCTAATTGGAATTGTTATTATTATTATTATTCTGTTGTCATTTGGCCATGGCCTATACAAGTCGGATATTTGATCAAGGGTTTAGGTTTTCCTTATTGGGCAACATATTTTTTCTCTTCTTCCTGTCATTTGAATGCTTATATGATCATATCATTATATAATGATATCATTAATCATTCCCTTTCAGGTGATTGCAGGGAGGACAAGATCACGAGATTTGTTGTTGTCAGAGAAGGGTGTTACAGAGCTTAACTTTACAGTGTGATGAACATTAAAGATGAAAATTATTTATGTATATATATATATACCTAGAAATTCACCTATTGATGTTCTAGGTAAAAAAGAAGATCTCATTTGAACTAACATAAATAGAAGTATAAAAAAAAGATGATTTCTTTGGGAATTAAAAGTCTTAACTTCTTATCTTCATTTAGATATTACTGTTCAAAATATATAGTTTCAATTTCATCATGCATTGCTATTGAACTATATCATGTATGAACTTGGATGAAACTAATTTTTCTAATTTCTAAACTTTGTTCATAGTCACATATGATATAATGTTCCAAATCATGCAGCGCCGACGTCATTTAGTCAACCATCATATTTGTTCATCCTCATTTAGTGAACTGTCAACGTTGAGTCAACTTTCTGGACTATGGAGTGCATGAGTCTGTTCTTGGAATCGAGGTTTCTTCGAATGAGTCATTTTGTTATGTGTAATACAATGAACCGCCAAAATTCAAGGATCTTACGGTTGCCAGCAAGCACTGGTCATCTAAAAGACAAAAGTATGGGGATTTCTATAATTCAGGAGAAGCTTCTCAGATTGGTTCAAAGGTCCCGAAAGAGAGAACCAAGCACTACCACCGTGAGAAATGTGGGGAAGTTGAACCAAAGCTTGCTGATGTGAAGACACCAGAGTACAGTGACTCAAAGTTTGATCACTATACTTTTAGAAGAAAATATGGTCCCAACTACATTGCATAAAGTAGGCATTCGAACAGATCTTTAACACGTGAAAATAATAAGTCGTTTTGACCGATAAGACCTATATTGATCTACTTATTTGCATATTGATAAAACATTTCTAGAATGTAAAACCTTTAAATAGCTGAAAAGATTAAGAATGAGGTGTAACATGTGATTACCAAAAAGTTAAAAATAATCTATGGCTAATAGCTTAATTTTATATGCAGGAACAAATTATTGGAGAATTTTAATAAACAGATCAAGAAATGTATTGCCATAAGCTGCTTTAATTTGAAAATTTATAAAATTCAAAAGGATGATTAACTAGCTAAAAGAATACAAAAATAAAAGTTTAGGATTTGCTTCTTTTTTTTTCTTTCATATATTTCTATTAAGGAATTCTATATTTAACATTAATTTTGATTAGATAGATTATTTTATGGGGAAAATTTTTTACTAGATGCAGGATAAGAAAAGATGAAGAAGCAGTTATAAGCTGTTTTAATTTCGAAAAATTTAAAGTCAAGAGGATGATTGACTAGCTAAAAAATACCCAAAAAAATAATTCAAGATTTGCTTTGTTTTGTTTTCATATATTTCTTTTAAGGAATTCTACATCTCTAATATTATAATAGGAGAAGGCCTTAGTGTCATTTGTAAATCTATCAACGCGTGTGATGCACGTATATAACTAATATGACTGAGGTTTCAGGTTTGAGTCCTCACTACGTTATAGTTTTCATTTTTAAAAAATAATAATAAGACGTGCATCGCACGTGTAAATTACTATATGCATCACGTTAATTATATTTATATTAGTCTAAACAAACTATAGAAATTTGAATTTGTGCTTATTTTACACATTAAATTTTTATTTTTAGATAAGATAACAAATTTGAATTTGAATGAATTAACAGTTTACTATTAAAAATAGTTTAAAGTTTTCAGATATATATTGATTAAATGTTTTTTCGACCAATAAAAGATTTTAAAGCATCATGAGAAGGTAAGAGTTAGGATAGTGATAAGAAATATAAGTTTCTTTTTGCGAATATGGTTATTTCTCTGTAATATAGATTTATAGATGTAATTATATTTATATTAGTCTAAACAAAACTGTAGAAAGTTGAATTTGCGCTTATTTTACACATAACAAATTTTAATTTGAATATTTTTTTAGTATATATTGATTGAATGTTTTTTCAACCAAAAAAAAGATTTGTTTTACTAATTCCAACAACTTTTTCTTGCCAATTTACTCTCCTATAAAAGCATCATATGGGACTAGGGTTTGAGCACACAGAACCATAATCTTCTTATTATTCTTGTTCTTTTTTGGTTGGAACGTGGAACATCAAAAGAGAAAAAGAATGATCGCCATCAATAGGTGACTAAGTCTTCGTTAATGGTGCTGATTTTATTTTTTTATCTAGGTTTTCTTTTGTTGAAGTGGTAATTCTATTAGGTATCATTAGAGAACTCTCCAGACTAACCAAACAAAGATCAACTAAAACATCATTATGTTTGTACATATATTTGATATTTAACCTGGAGCTAATTTTTTGTGGCACTGTAAGTTCAGTAAAAACTCATTTCTTTTCAATAGTTGTTCTTCTCGTAAAGTGAAATTTATTGTAATTATTATTTGTGGCACTGTAATTCATTGTAGTTAGCATTTGATATTTGAACTTGCCTTGAGATCAGAATCTGAATTCAAATAAATAATGGTTTTTTACTCAAGTTATTGTATTCAAATATTTTGATTTTCGACATAAATAATGGTTTTTTTTTGTACATCAATTTAGCAGCAGTCAATTCAAATTGGAATTTGATGCACTCATTTTAACACGTTAACATACCATATTATGGTTTATAGTTAAGTAGTGTCATTACATTCATTGCTTATAGAACATAAGAGCCGTCAAGAGTAGCTATTATATCGACATAATATTTTAGATAATATTTTCTTTATTTTGACCCACATAACTATAAACCATAGTATGGTATGTTAGTGGAAATCATTGCTGACTTATTAATAATAAACTTATTACATATACTCTTTGATTTATTATCTACAAAGTATAAAAATACAATATTATGTAATGAAATCAAAGTGTATAAGTGTGTTAATTCAAATCAAAATGTCGAAGGCTTTATGACACATAATGAAATCATTGCTTCTTGATCCAAACTTTTATTCATCATCATTAAATTGTTTCTGAAATTCTTTATTCATATGCTGATTATGCTAAAACTAAAACTTCAACTAATGAATTATTAATAAATTTTATTTTAAAAAAATTAACTTATTATTAATTATATCTTTTGCAGATTATCTATATCAATGAACAATTTCCACAATTAATACGCCTATATCAGTTTCTTGCAAGAAAATCAATAATTGTGGACAATTAAAGTATTGGTTGCGAAACATTATGGTGTGAAAAAATACAAAAATAGTGAAGGCACAGGAAAAATCTCAAAAGTGGCACTTATGGATGATGAGGTAAGATACTTTAAATATTGTTAAATTATTCATACATATACATACATAAATAATTATTAATAGTAAATTTTCATCTTTTGTAGGGAACTAGAATACTGGCGGTATTGTTTAATGAAGTGGTGGAAGCGTTTCAGCATACGCTTGAGGAACATAAAACTTACTTAATATCTAATTGAATACTAAAAAATGTAGAAAAAAGATATAACCCAATGCACGATAAATTTCACATCATTTTAAAGTTGGAAGTGCTGTAAATTAAGTTGATAAAGATCTTATATAAGGATATGTACAAATTTGCAACTGTAGACGAATTTCAAAGTACATCTTCTACTATCTTTAAAGGTAAAAAATTATGTTACTCATTTATATTTATGTAACATAATTTTTTACCTTTAAAGACAGTAGAAGATGTATTTTGAAATTCGTCTAAAGTTGCAAATTTGTATCAAATTGCTTATTACTGACATGATATTCAATACTAATTACAATGAACTACAGATATTTGTTTAGTAGTAATTAATGTAGGAGATGTAGATAAGGTAGGCAAACTTTGGAGGTAATTATATAGAACAAAAATTAATATGCTATTTATTATATATTTTATTTGTTTATTACTGAGTTTTTTTAACAGGATTCTCTCTCACATCAACAAACAACACTACAATAGAGTTAAATCCAAATGAATCAGAAGCATATAAACTTCGAGAATGGTATAATTTATTTTGTATATTTAATTATTTAATTGTTGCCTTTGGAGTATCATTCACCATAACTTTTTTATTTGTTTTAGGATAAACTATAATGAATTTATTAAAAAGTAATTCTTTGCAAATAAACAAAAGAAAAGTAATGGATGTGGAAGAAGTGAAACTATCTGATATTCTCTATTGTGCAGACGAGGATTTTTCTGAGGTAATATAAAATGAAATTATTTTTAAATATTTTGTTCAATTCTCTAAGCCTATAAATTTTT
Source organism: Hemerocallis citrina (assembly GCA_017893485.1). Classification (NCBI taxonomy): domain Eukaryota; kingdom Viridiplantae; phylum Streptophyta; class Magnoliopsida; order Asparagales; family Asphodelaceae; genus Hemerocallis; species Hemerocallis citrina. Next base: position 251,150,516 of record CM030361.1, read on the forward strand.
TGATGACTTCAAATTTTATTTAATATTTCATGTTAAAATACTACTATTGCAAACTTTTGATCAAAAGTGTCAAAGACGTTAAAGATTCATGGTACATTGCATACAAAGCCTGTTCAACAAAAGTCAGTGTTGAAAATGATGAAGCTTATTGTCAAAAATGTAAAAAGTATAATGTTGAATATGAGCCAAGGTATACAAAATAGCATATTGTTAGTTTTCCATCTTTCCATTCTTCAATCAAATTTACAAAAAAAAAACTAAGAATAATTTTTTTTCAGATTTATTCAAAATTACAATAAAAGATACAAGTGCGGATGCAGTTTTGACTTCATTTAATGAGGAAGTAAGATGCATCGTCGGTTGTTTCGCAAAAGACCTAGAACATATTCAGAATAAGGTAGAATATGTTATTCTCATAGTGTTAAAAATAATTAAGAGCTAATTACTTAATTCTATATGCAGAAAGAAAATGTTGAAAAAAATGATAGAAGGACCAAGAAATGCATTGGAGATGAGTATATTTTTTTGATCAAATCACAAGATGTCACATATGGAGGAATAACTACAAGAATATTGACTGGATGCAAAAATAAAAAGGATGAATAAGAAGTTACAAGCAGTTTTAAGTTCAAGAAAGTTAAAGTCGAAAGTCATGATTGATCTTATAAAAAATATGATGATATCAGTTTAGGATTTACTAATTTGTTCTTTTTTAATATATTTTTTTTTAATATCAATTTTAAGTTCAAAAAAGTTAAATTCGAAAATGATAATTAATCGTATGAAAAATACAATGATTATATCTTTATGTTTTCGATGAAACTATTACACATATAGCTTTCTCTTACATCGTACGAATTTTGATCCATTTGTGCTTTGTTTTGATTGAAATTGTGCTAGAATTGATTAAACTTGGGTTCTTGATACTTGCTTCAAATCTGATTTCGAAGAGCTTGTTGTCGTTGGAGTAATCTTGAAATTCATTGTTTGCATATTAAGAAGATTGACTAAGTCAAATTTGTAGTTTGAAGAATATGGGTGTGCTAAATGCAAGTGTGTTTTGTCTAACTTGTTAACTAGAACTGATAAAATTTTCAACATTTATGTGCACCAAGCCACGTGCACTTGGTACACGGTAAATTTCTCCTATTTATTTACAAAGTGTCACTCATATAAAATAAAAGTTGGTTCCACTAGGATTAATTTGTAAAGAGTATGTGATGAGTAAAGACAGGTATCGAGTTCGAGGCTAGATTACGTCTTAATATTTACTTTAAAAATATATATTTATTAGGACGTTCAAAGCACGTGCAGATTACTAGTATCCCTTAATCAAATATAAAAATAGTGCAATATTGTATAGATGTTATTAGAGGATTTTTTATAAATAGTTTTGTTATTTTTTCAATTTTAAAATTTTTTTGTAAATATATTGCACACAATTATACTAGTATCTCTAATATTATAATGGTAGAAGGCCTTAGTGTCATTTGTAAATCTACCAACCGTGTAATGTCACACCCCGCTTCCCGAAATACGGGAACACGAACACGTAACAAAGGCCCAGCGAATGATAAGAACATCATTCATAGCTGTAACAGATTAACTCAACAATATACAAGAGAACACACCACACAAGAAAGATAACCACATAAACAATGAACAAAATCCAAAATAATCATGAAATAAATTCACCAAATAATATCCAACATCTGGGAGAAAGTAAATTTCGGGACACACAAGCCCAGAATACAAAGTATGATAAAAGTAATGAAATAAAAAAATAACATAAAATAACTATAGTAGTCTATTGGTTCATCTCCATTCTTCAGAAGTTTGCTCACAAAGTCCTTGAGTCAAATTTTCCTCTGTACCTGCAAACTCATTAACTAAAGGTGGAAAAAATTGTCTATTAGAGCAAGTTACGGACAACATGTAGTGGAAGCAAAGAAGTAAGGAAAATATGGTATATCAAGAAATAATTGGCTAGAACAAAATCAAAGAACAATGATAATAATAAGAGTTGATAATAAAATCAAAGGTCTAGAGTTTATGATATAATAAACAGTGATTGTAATCAGTGATGCAAGATCAATAACAATAATCATGATCAAGAATGCAAATGTCAATCATAGGTTAATTAATATTTTATTATCCTAGCTAATGCACGTAATACTGCGTATCATACCACAGGTTCGGTGCATGCAAACAGTGATCATTTAGACTATAGTGGCGAATTCTACAGATCATGTACTCGGCACGATAACAATAACGAGAATCCATAATTCATGACAATAACGAGAATTTATCCACAATCCACGACAATAAACAAGTGAGAACAGAGGGCCCATTCCGAGTACAGTCTCCGATTGTTCACTATCAAGTCGACCCTTATGTAATATCCTGAATTTTCATATAATTAAATATAAATATTTATTCATTGATTTCACGTGTTTCGCACGTGCAAATTAATGTGTACATTGGCCTTAAAATTATTTTAATGTCATGAACAAATATTTCCTTTCTCTTTTAAAAGCCTCTTATTAATTAATATAGAGTCCTAGGCCTAATAACTTCATCCTAGCCCACACAAAATAAATTAAATTAATTAATTAAAAAGCTCATAGAATTAGCCAACCTAGCTAGCCCACTAGTTAATTCATTTGTTAATTAAACAACTTGTATGGTAGACTTTGTCATGTAACAAATTAGTATAGCAATTAATGAACAATTAATTTATAGGTGTGCATGTGGGGCATGTGCATTGCACATGCACGTGCAAGATGAAGAAGGAGAGGCCGGCCAAGGCTTGGGAGAGTGGGAAGAGTGAAGAGAGTGGGGAGGTGGTTGTATGCTAGTGGGTGGTTTTCTAACTCCCAAATGCATCTTAGCCATTCATCCAAACGCATCTCAACCTTTTATTTGACCATGAATTGTGTATAAATAGGCCCCTTTGTCATTCTTTATCCTTTGCACCTAAGAATTTTAGAGAGAAAGAGAAGAAATTGTGTGATAAAAAGATTGAGTGTGTGTGTTTTTTCATTTGGAGGCCGGCTAGTTCAAGGAGGAGGGAAATCTAGTGTTTCACAGCTTGGAGGAGAAGGCTCGCGGCTAGGATCAAGGAGAAGGGAAGACAATCGTGTTTTAGAGGAGTCTTTCTTTAAGAATTCTCAATTCGTTCTTCAAGAGGTGGGCAATTTCTCTACTTCTAATCTAGATATAGTATGCTAAGTTTATGAATATGCTAGAGTAAATGATAAAATTTGTCATGTGATTGTCTAAAGAGGCTAGTAGGGAAAAAGAGAATATCTTGATGGTCAATATAAGAAAATTCGTAGAATGGATTTGAGATTAGTGAATTAAAACTTATCATTGTGCCATATCAATATATTTCATGATAGAATATCTATTTTAATGAACCATGTTAATATGATAATTTTGCTTAGTGAATGGCTTGTGCAAAGAATTGTGTAGAAAGTAAAATGACCCCATGAATTGTTGAATCAAATGATTAGTATAGAAAGTTGCAATAGATGTCAAATTTTATTTACATTGTATGAATAATTCTATATCCATCTTATTGTCGAAATATGTGCATTTGGAACTATAAGAGAAGAATTAGTCTCATGTAAAGGATAAAATTGATCTAAGAGAAATACTTATGTTAGGAATGAAAATTGTGCAAAAACTATGTGAATAAATTGTGGGGAATAAGTAGCTAAAAGATTTATTAAGAAAAGAAATTCCAATGTCAGTAAATGCATTAATTGCTCATTTCTCAAAAGAGATAAAAGAATAATTTTTATTATATTGTTGAAAATAGGAATTTTGTAAATTTAAATACATGCACTATACTGTATTTTTGAAAGAAAACATCCTGGAAAAGAATTAGATTTTTGAATGGTACAAACTGATTGAGAAACCGAAATTTTGTAATAGAAATTTACAAACAGACAGAAAGTATGAAGTTATTTCAATTCCTGTTCGAAACAGAAAATGGGTTTGGGAGTATTGGATTTCAGTGTGGGTTAGAGCACTGTGAATAGTGCTTGTCTTCATGGGTTCGAGTCTTGAAAAGGCTCTGTTTTTACTAAATTCGATTTTTACCCAAATCACTGACGACCAGTACATAAGGCTTTTGAGTTTATCTTTAATCACCAGTCGCCTTTGGCCTTTCTGGTCTTTGGGTGCGCTTTGAGTTGGTCACTGTAGCATGGCGGAGGTCTTGGGTTCGAAACCCGGAGCCCCTCTTTTATTTTTTTATTTTTTTTTGTGTTTAAGAGTTTTTAAAGAGCAATAAAAATTGGAAAAAATTCTATTATTCCTCTAAAATTATTTAGACTTTATAAAAAATATTTCCACAATATTTTGACATATTTTGTGAGAATTGGAAGTGTTTTTTTAGATTAAAATAATGGGATGAGGAACTTGATAATTCTTCTTAAAATATGACTCTTGTATAATTAAAGAAAGATAAAAATTTGAATGTGCATGGAAAATAAAATAAAAAGATCATAATGGAATATGGGATTTGTGAGTATAAACAACAATTTTTTGGTGAACATGAAAAGAGGTTAAAATCTAGAGTATAGCTAAGTCCTTGTACCGGCGTGAATGAATTCTTGAAGATAAATGTTGTAGAAAAAGGCCAAGAAAGGGTCATTGTCATTAATTGATGTTTAAGACTGGTGTAGAGTAATGCTAACTCTAGGGTGTTAATTTACTCATGGTTCAAATACCTGAAGACAATACTATAGTGAAGATGTGATGAAAGTAAGAGAAAAACACAAGTATGAGGGCCTCGAATTCACAGTGTGAGAGTTTTCATGGGCTATCTACATGATGCGTCATGTCATGATGTGAATTCGTCTCCAGAATTATCGGGATCGTGGCGACGCTTGTGGGGTACTCGGTGACTACTTAGTGCCATCGTCCCATGGCGGAGGTAAATTGTCCATAGACTGTCTACATGATACGTCATGTCATGACGTGGGATTCCCCTTCAGGCTGTCTGGATATAGGCTCGTAACCCATAAAACATCTAAGAACTTACTGTAATTATCGTAGTAATTAAACTCATAACGAGGGATTCAACCCTACAAGATGAAGTACGGTTAAGGGCTTGCCTCGGATTTATGTAGAATGGGATGCATAGGTTTGAACAAGTGTGAATTAGTGTCATTAAATACAAATAACTGCATTAAGGTTAAGTGCATATGCACACACGACATCAATGGAATAGTCCTTCTTTAGCTTTGTTTGTGATCAAGTTTGTGTTTTCCAAATAAGAGAAATTGATGTATCATATCCTAGTGTCAGTTGTATGCAATTGACGTGCCCATAGTTTTTATGCAGGATAAAATGAATGAAAGGACTAAAGAAAGAACGTTGGTTAAAGAAATGTTTCAACTGTTATTTTATCCGTGTATTATGTTGTATTTTACTTCCACTACGTTGATGTAAAATATTGTTGTATAAAAGTTTTTAAAATTCCTTATAAAATTGTACGAAGTGAAGTGTAAAGATCCTGTGGAACTTCGAATTCAAACTTATTTAGAATTCGGGGTGTTACACCTTAATACCCCAGCTTGTTAATATTTTATTCCACACAAATGTGCACATGCAATGGGTATAGAAGTTTCGAAGTGATGTCAAAGAGATGGCAAGTCTATGCAATGCATGGTATAACTAATTCTATTCCCTAGATGCAAAATCAAACATGGATATACAAAAAACACAAAAGACGTTGTTGTACAAAAATCAACTTTTCTGTTGCTATAGGAAAGCAAATCAGGTTCTATCAGAGGTTCCAGAAACTAGACTCCTTGTCGGTTCCAACACATATTCATATGACATATAAAAAATATAGAAGCTAGGTGAATAATCATTCTTCACTGATTACATGTTCATGCAGCATGTTAGGATCAAAATTCTTGTATATAAAAATAGATTGTAAAATCATTTAAAAATTTTGAAAAATCATATTTTAATTCCTAACAGTGTTTATTAACAACACAATTAATCATCTCAGATTTTATTTCTTAAAATTAATCTACTATTTTAATTAATTAGACAGGGTAATGTATTTTCAAACTGCATTATGGAATTCAGACGTCACTATACGAAAATATGAATATCTTGCAATCTGTAGGTCAGATTGCAAAATCGTTAGATGATCTGGATTTCAAACACACAGAGCTATAACTCTTATCTAATAAGTTCTAATTGATATTATCTACAACTAGGTCAAAAATCAGGTTCTTTATTGAACTAGTGTTCTAACAACAACCTAGAGTCATGTTTTCATATTTATAAAGGGTCTGAAAAATTATAAAATAATCTTTTAAAAATAATTATGTGACTCCTAGTCCTGTTTAGTAACAACATATAAAATTTCAAGTTCAATTTGTATTTTTAACATTTTATTTTAATAGAAAATCACGTTGATGTAACTCTAGACAAAAATCTGGAAATTGAAAATCTAGCAGTGTTAAAAATATAATAACTTACAGTTTATAAACCGGAATTTAGATCTGTAAAAAGTTTTGTAAAATAGATTCAAAGGGCTATAAATTTTGCTTACAACATTTTATTAAATTATAAAAGAAACTGGGTCAAAAACTCAAAACAACAAAGGATAAACAGCAGGCCAGCAAGTAGATTAATATTAAATGATAACAAAATAAACAAGCAAGCATATACTTTCATGGCAATTAATTAATTGGGAAAAATTCTACTTAATTATCGGGATGAAACTCTACTATTAACAAGGCAAGATTATTATAGTTATGACATTTAATTTCACAAATAAAATCACATTCAATTGGAAAACATTCACATCATCATTTTCTACATACATATTTCTAATCTATGTGTTCGTGTGGTGTATGCATATGACAAAATATAAAGACTTGGGTTTGAATAAAGAGGGAAATGGCACAAAAAGAGGACTACTACTTGGTTTCACCGATGAATCCGTAATAGCTGCTTTGAAGCGTATCGAACAAATAGAATAAGATAAACGAAAGAGGAACTACTTACGGAGATCAAAGAAAATTCTTAAACAAGAAAAATAAAACTAGTTCAAGAGGAAACTTTCCTTTAGACGATTTTTCCGAATATTAATGAAGATGATACAAAAATATCCAACGGCGGCAACATGTGCAAACTACGTACACAAAAACCACGTGCAAACAATGTAACAGCGACATGTGCAAACAGCGGAACGACGGCGGCAACCCAAGAGACAACAACAACAAGCAACAACAGCAAGAGACGGCGGTAACGCGAGCAACGACTGAAGTAAATTTTTGCAAGTGTACAAAATCACAACAAGTAGTATAGATAAGTGAAAAGAGTGTCGAACCCACAAGGACTAATTATGTTATTAAGTACCGAAATTACTAGATTAACTACTATTTGGAAAATCAAAATTTAATTGAAAAAAGCAACTAAATTAAATTAAACTAAAGAACTAACTAAATTTATTAAAGGGAGCGGAATCTTAAATTTTGTTGATTTGTTAATGCAAAACTAATTCTAGGGCTTTCGATTTCACCTAGTTAATCCCACACAATTTATAATTCCATGTGAATAAAAATATAATTTTTCCAAGTTGTAGACCAAAATCCCCTAAGTATTCAATGTTTTCTCTTGAACAATATTAAAAATATCTCCAACTAACAGTTTGTCATATCTCTATGCAAATTTAATCAATTAAAGACTCATTAAGTTCTATGAATTTCTTTATAGTTACATCAATCACGGTAAATCATCTCTAATTTCGCTCAATCAATGGTGTTTAATTTTATAGTTCTAAATCACAAATTACCTCCCGGTCTCTCTATGATCCAACAAATCATACAAAAGTTAGCCAAACAATTGTAAGCATTAAACACAAAAATCAAACACACAACCATGGAAAAATAGAAAAATAATATGGAATTAAAAAAATTGTGTTCTCAAAATAAGACTACATCGAAGCCCTAGAAAAAATAAAATTTAGTTCATAATAAAACTGCAACTGAATAATACTCGCTTGGATTTCATAATAAAATTAGACAAAGAGAAAAGATATACAAGAAGAACTGTTCTGTAAAAAAAAATTGCAAACCGAGATGCCTCGAATTGCGTGACCAAATAAGTCAGATCTAATCTATGTCTATCTCGAAAACAATGCCGCAAGCCACGTCAGCAAGCAATCGCTACTCCTCTGTTACGTCTCTGTCATGTGGGACTCGCCGCCACGTCAGCACCTGACCCCCGTTCCTGTAGCGCCCCGAATTTCCAATATGATATCTCAAAAATACGTGGCACAATTCCCAGCATCAACCTCAATTGTAATAGTAAACATAGCCAAATACAGATAAAATTTTTCAACTTTTATTATATTAATTCATTACAAAACACAGCGGAAAAACAAACACCTTGAATTACAAATTCTTTCTTTTACAACACATTCTCTTACAATTTACATAAGCCATAACATCAATTCTAGCACAAGCATCCAAATCCCAAAGCTATAAGCACCTACCTGTAAAACATGAGGCTAGAGATAACCCTAACCCCCAAAACTACAGGGGTCAGCCATAACAGTGTGAGTGACATAAAATAAATGCAACATAAATAAAACATAAGGCATAGAGTCATAAACAACATGTATCAACAGTAAGAATAAATGAAATAAGAAATAACAATAAACAAAATATGAAAACAACAAGTGAAACTAGACTAAGTGTCAAGTGTAGAAAAAACAGGAAAACAACATGCATAAAAACAAAGTCAAGAAAACACCAATGCTATATGCTGACTCTCTAATGCATACTTGTTGGACTCTATGCATCCCACTCTACATAGGTCCGGTGCAAGCCCTTATCGTTCTGTATTTGATAGGGTTTAATCTCCCATTATGCAACTAATCCTACCACAATGACTATTACGAGATATAGATAAACTGTGAGTATTAGCCCACGCCCCGATAATTCCGGAGGTCAATCTTTATCCACAGATAATTCCGGAGACTATTTCACTCACACCTGGGAATCTTCGAGAATACCCCACACCGCAAGCTATGGCGCCTCATCACACGAATCCCCAAGAGTGTCGCCTCGACCCCGATAATTTCGGAGATCAATCCCACACGGCAGGTAATTCCGGAGACTATTTCACTCACACCTCGATAATTCCGGGGATTATCTCATACCGCAAGCCATACTGAGGTCCATAACCCATGTTCTCATTTCATCATATCACCATCCACTACCTATCCTTATCTTGTTAAGTTAATTAAGTAATTACGAATCTCTTAGAGTTGGTGTACCCTACCGGACTTAACTCAACTAGTCAACAACAAGACTACAACTAGCCTAAACCATAAAACCTCAACTGTCGGTACCTAGGGTCCCACACAATATCTAAAGACTCAAAACTCAAACATCACACCAAAACTTTTCAATAAAACTCACAAATCCATCATCAAAACATTTATAATAAGGAAACGACAAGATCCAAATCCATTTGATGTACTCATGAAATTCCAGAATTTTTAACTAAAAATATTAAATTCATTAAATAGCAGAAATCATATTTTTAAGTCGTAGAATATCACGAAACATCAATTCCTTTGAAAATCACACATATCTCTTTTTATAAAGTCATAGGAATGTAATTTAAATTCTATTAGAAACAAAATATAACTTTCTGTGAAATACAGTAATATGTAGTAAAATGTTATTTAAAAATAGTAGATTAATAACCCACAATATCGAAGAACCAATCATTTAAGGAAAACATTAGAAAACTCAAGAAATCCATTAGCCAGAGCAATGATAGTCGACTGTTGAGAAATGGCCAGTCGACTGTCCTGCAAAAATTCGAAAACTCAAGAAAACCATCAGTAAGGACAGTGACAGTCGACCATTGGAAAATGTCCAGTCGACTATCCTGCGAAAATCCAAAAAAACTCAAGGAACCCAACAGTCAGAATGGTGATAGTCGACTGTTGGAAAATGGATAGTCGACTATCGATCCCTATAGAATGCAGTTTTGAAGGTTGTGCATGTTTTACTGATACATTGATTTACTTTATAGTTTCGCAAATTTGTAAAAACTAAATTCCAGAGATATTTGAATATAACTTGTATAACATATAGGAGTTTATAAAACACATCAAAACATATCAAGATCTCAAAAGAGTAAATCTTTCACAAAATTCTTCAAAATCAGTAAAAGTGTGTATATGTGTATTTGTGCATCAGTTAAGCATCAAAACTTCGTCAAATAAGGATAGTATAATGTTTCAAATCGATTCAATATTGAACAACACAAATCCAATCAAAAACTTCACAAAATCCACAAAACCCAATTTTCGGCTGATCACACACAGACCCGAAGCAAGCCTCTTTTTCTCTAAACGTCACAATGATCCCTTTTAGTTCAAATCTACTTTTGCAATTTCATTAAACATACACCCCACCTTTTACATCAGTTACCCATGAATATCTTCAATTGAAACATGCATATAATCAAGTTTCTATTCATCAAACCATCAAAACAGAGCATATACTTAACATACATAGTAAAGAAGAAGTTTTATTTGTTTTCATGCAATATTATCATACAATTTCATATATGTATTCAAATCAGCAACAATGTGAATGAAAATAACATACCCATGATTTCTATTAGGTTCTTTAATAATCACAAGTCATCTAATTAGGGTTTTTAATCATCAATAGTATAGTTTCATGAAAAGATTCACTTTTTAATTCATCTACTCATCAAAATTCATTATATCTTCATACCATCATCTAACATACTTTCTAATAGATAAATCATCACATACAACATGCTTAGAATAATAAGAAAACAAACACAAGTCACTCACCATATTGAAGAATCATCCGAAGATAATAAAGAAATAAGAAATCCCTCATTTCTCAAGAAAACCAAGATACTCGCTTTAAAACTCTAAGAAAATAATAATAAGAAATTTCTTTGTGTTGAGCAGCAAAGAGACGGATGCACTTTACCCTATATAGGCTGGAAATCCAAGTATCTAGGGTTTTGAATAGATTTGTAAAATACCTCTTTTAAAATATATTTTTACATATATAAATTCTTATACTTGGAAATTAAATAAAACCAATTTAATTGAGATTTAAAAACAAAAAAATACCCTATAACTAGCCGATACTATTTTGAAAGCCCAGAAAACGAATTTGCACTTTTGCTCCTCTAAGTGGCAATTTTGCAAAAAAGACCCTTCTTTATCAAAATTTGTAAAATAAACCAAATTTATTAAAACAAAAAGTAAACTATTTACCTCTGAATTGGCTAGGCATCATACCAAGCCCAAAAATCTGAAAATCTAGAGTTTTCACTCCAACTGGTAATTTTATACAAAAGTCCATCTTTTTGTAATATTTGCAAATAGGTCCAATAATTATCAGAAAAATCCAGAAAATTCACAAATAATATTTAATAATAAATAATGAGTTTACCAAAAATAAGTTTTGACTTTGAACTTCCCAAGAAGATATTTGCACGTGTAAAAAGGTAAATTTCAGAAAAATCTTTATTAAATCACCAAAAATCATTTTAGTTCATTTATTAATCTTAAAAGCATTATTTAAAAATCTGGGGTATCACTACAACATATAGGGCTTTCTACAGCGAACTTATTATAGCATTTAAGTGTTAATGCTATTGAAAGTGATCAATAATAGCATTTTTGAAGAAAATGTTGTCTTTGATTAATTTTGAAATTTACTCTTAGTTATGACAGCGTTTTTAAAATGCTATATTATTTACGGCATTTTAGAAACGCTATTATATTTATAAATACACAAAATAGATATGGGCAAAAAAGAAAATTCTAAATAAAAACTCCAAATCCATCAAAACCCTTTTAACTTCTCCCTCTCTTCCAAAACCCCTTTTCACCAAATCGATCCCTAATTTCCCCTCCTCTGCGCCTCCCGATCGAATCCCCGACCTGCCATCAAAATGTCTCCCCGTGCCCCCGTTGCCCTACCTGCCGTCGCCCTCTCCTCCTCCCCGCGCCCCCATTGACCTACCCGCCGTCGCCCTCTCTTCCTCCCCGTCGTCGCCCTCTCCTCCTCCCCGCGCCCCCATTGCCCTCTCTTCCTAACACAACCCTTCTTCATCCTTGGCTTGGCAGGTAAACATAGAAAGAAATAGGATTTTTAGCATAGCATTGTATGGGATGTATACACTTTACTTCATGATTAGCTAGGAATAGATATTGTGTGTATATAATGTTCTCGTTCGGCACTTGGAGTTTTTCATTTTAAGTTGATCTCTGTGTATAAAAAATGCTCTTGGTTTCATTTGATTGTAACCAAGAACTTCTTTCGGTTTATTAAATCCCTTTCTGATTTCCACCAATCTATTATGATAAATGATAATCAAGACATAGTGAATGTAAAGTTGTCTATACATCATTGGGGCATATATTTTAGTCAAATGTTTAGTCTGGAAATTGTGCACCTGTATGTTTTAGTTCGTTTTGTAAATAAATTACATGCTCTCTTCGCCCTGCTTCTCTGTTATTAAAACTTATTTGTTTCAATTTTACTTGGATGACCTATAAAGTAGCACACTTATTACATCCTTACATTTAGTTACAAGTCCATCTATAGTATAAAGAACTATTTTGTTGCCTACTCTTTCTGTAGAACTTCTTGTCTGGAGTTACTTGGAACGACAAGAGGCTGTTTACTATTATCGATTCAGCTTTATTGTGATGGTAACTGCTTTACAGTGGAAAGTTAGTCACAGTAGACAAACTTTTTGCAATTGAAAGTTCTTATTTGAGTTAAGGATGACATTAGGTTGCATGTATGTTTATCATTATGGCTTAGTTCCACTACATTAACATTCTTTGCTAGTAATGTGTGTACCTCTTGATATGCAACTGGTGAATGGATATGACATATTTTAAAAACATATTTTTAAAATCGTATCAATTATAGTTTGATCCATGTTGTTGATATGTGTATTGTTGGTGTTATCTTGTTAATTTCTCCTCGGTTGTCATCTCTTCAAGGTCAGAGGAGCTGGTGTGTCATCACAATGAATAAAGATTGGGTTCATCTTAACAAGTAATGAAATCTGACCCAAATTATATTTTAATATATAATAGATATTAAGATATTACATGCTTCTATGACCACTATTTTATAATTTATAGAAATACAACAACATATAAAGTGGCAGTTCATCAGTTTGTGAAAATTGCGAAGTCAATTGCTGAGGACCCAAACTGGATTATATGTCCATGCAGAGATTGCCAAAATTTCTATCGTGGAAATGAGGATATGCTTTTACTTCATTTGCTCAAGCGTGGAATGGATATGACTTACACAAATTGGATTTGGCATGGGGAAGGATTGAATGCGAAGAGTTCTACTAAGGAATCTGTATTGCCAGATAGAATAATTAAAGATGCATATGTTGATAATGCGGGTATTCATGAATCTAATGGTAAAGAGGAAGAGGATGACTTAACAAATATGTTAAAGGACGCTAATATTCCTTTATATCCTGGTTGCACTAAATACAGTAGGCCATCAGCAACAATTATTCTATATAAGCATAAATCCATGTATGGTGTTTCTAACAAATGCTTTAATCATCTTTTGGAGATATTGCATGATATGTTACCTGATGAAAATACAATTCCAGAATCCGCACGAGCTGCACAGTAATTAATTAAGTCATTTAAACTTGATTGTGAAATCATACATGCATGCGTCAACGATTGTTGCCTATTTAGAGGTGAGTTCAAAGATGATGATGAATGTAGGAAGTGCCATGAATCACGGTGGAAGAAGGATCATTGGACTGAGAAGATTCTTATTGGAGTGCCAGTTAAGATTTTGAGGTATTTTCCAATAATTCCAAGGTTTAGAAGAATGTTCCAAACATCAGAACTTGCTGAAAATTTACGGTGGCATCACAATCATAAAAGTGAAGATGATAAAATTAGGCACCCTGTTGACTCTTTGGCTTGGAAAACAATTGATAATAAATGGCCATCTTTTGCTGCCGAGCCGCGCAACCTTAGACTTGGTCTGGCTGCAGATGGGTTTAATCCCTTCCGTGGTCTTAGCTCCTCACATAGTTGTTGGCCTGTGATGTTGGTAATATATAATCTTCACCCAGGGTTATGCATGAGAAAGGAACATATTATGTTATCATTGTTGATTTCAGGACCACATCAACCAGGAAATGACATAAATATTTATTTACAACCACTGATAGATGACTTGCAGGTTTTATTTAATGTGGGTGTACAAACATATGATGCTTTCACCAAAACATTTTTCAACTTGAAAGCAATTTTGATGTGGACAATCAATGACTTTCCAGCTTATGGTAACCTGGCTGGATGTACTACGAAGGGAAAACTAGCATGCCCCATATGTGGTACTAATACTTGTTCTAAATGGTTGAAACACAGTAAAAAAAAGTTTACCTGAACCATAGGCTGTTTCTTCGACCAAAACATACATTACGGTTCAAAAGAAGTTGGTTTGATGGGAAACAAGAGCTTGAGGAGCCACCTAGATTAATGGTCGGATCAAGAATTTTGAATGAGATTAAAAATATTGAAAATAATTTTGGAAAGGGGTCAAAGAAAAATAAGAGAAAGTTGCAATCTGTACAGATTTGGAAGAAGAAGTCAATATTTTTTGACTTGCCTTACTGGGATGTAATATATATAACCCACTTTATTTATCTTATTATCTAGTTTTTCATATTTTTTTGGTAATTAATTAACATTACATTTCTTATATATCTCAATTGTTTTCTTTTTGTTCAATTTCAGCATTTAGTATTGCATCATAATTTGGATGTAATGCACATTGAAAAGAATGGGTGTGATAGCATTATTAGTACTTTGCTGAATATGAAAGGAAAGACAAAGGATGGGATAAATTCACGTATGGATTTGGAAGACATGGGAATTAGACATGGCTTGCATCCAAAACGGAAAAATGGAAAGAGAACTTATCTGCCACCTGCGCCACACACTCTTTCGAAAAAGGAACAACAACTGTTTTGTAAACGGTTATTTGACCTTAAGGTACCTGATGGTTATAATTCAAATATTGGGAACTGTATATCAGTGGACGAGTGTAAAATTATTGGCCTCAAGTCTCATGATCATCATGTATTAATGCAACAATTGTTGCCTATTGCATTAAGAGGTCTTCTCCCAAAAGGGCCTAGAAATGCAATATTTCGACTATGTGCATTTTTCAATGCATTATGTCAAAAGGTCATTGACCCGGAGAAAATGTTAAAACTGGAGGCAGATGTTGTTGAGACTTTGTGCATGTTTGAAAGGTTTTTTGTTCCTGCTTTTTTCGATATTATGATTCATTTGATAATTCATTTGGGACGAGAAGCCCGATTATGTGGCCCAGTTCAACAAAGATGGATGTATCCCTTTGAAAGGTAACAAATTGATTATTTTGTAATTCTATTTGTACTATGTAGTTTTTATCATAAAATATTAATTTTATTTTCTGTAGACAAATGAAGACATTCAAAGGATATGTTAGAAATTTGGCACGACCTTCAGGTTGTATAGAACAATGCTATTTATTAGATGAGTGCATGCAATTTTTCAGTAAATGCATGAGTCAAGTGGCTGATATGGATAATCGTCCAAATAGAAATCAAGATTTCGAGAATGATGCGATACTTGAAGGTCGACCAATTTCCAAAGGATCATCGATCACTTTGGATTATCAAAGGCTACAAAGTGCTCATCGATATGTACTGTTTAATATGGCCGAGGTTGAGCCATATTTAGAGTAAGTGTAGTACGAAAAGTAATTTTCAATGATAATGTTTTTACATAAGAGCATGTAACCATTGTTAATTATTTTAGGATACACTTGAAGGAGTTGAAGCGTTTGGACAAACGTCTGGTCAAAAATGATACTTTACTTCAAGATAGACATTCAGAAGAATTCTCAGACTGGTTAAAAGAAAAGGTCTAATTATATATATAATCCTTGAATTTTTCGCTTATTATATATTACTGCCTATAATTCTAATAGTGTATCATTGATTATGAACAGATTCACGGGCAGACTCATGGTATGCCCACTCATAACATATCCAAAATGTTAAGAGGGCTTGCACAAGGTCCATCTATGCATGCTCTCTCTTATTCTAGGTTTGTTGTGAATGACTATCGCTTTCACATAAAAGATGCATTCAAGTCAACTCAAAATAGTGGGGTTTCATATGAGGCAACAACTGTTAGCAGATCGAGCTCGAAGGATAACCACCAAAAGATCAAACTAGTTGTTTATTATGGAGTGATCAAAGATATTATTTTACTGGACTATTTTACTTTTCAGATTCCTGTTTTATTTGGTCATTGGGCTAATCCGAAAACTGGTGTCAAAATTGATGAAGGTTTTACTATGGTTAACCTGCACTAAGGACAACAACAATTTAAAAATGACCCATTTATCCTAGCGTCACAAGCAAAACAAGTGTTTTATTCTAAGGAAAGTGATTCATCTAATTGGTATGTTGTTCTAAAGGCACCACCAAGAGGTATTAATGAGTTGGATTTGGATAATGAGAGTGTTTATTCAAGACCATTAGATGTATCCTTACTTGATAAGAATACTGATGATGAGGATAATGAGTATGTTAGAAAGAACTATGAGGGTATCTATGTGTAATTTTCCATATTGTTTTGTTGCACAACTATTTATATTTTTTATCATAACTTCATAGTGAAACTTATTATAACTGATTCTGCCACAATTTCTATAATCACTCGTTTACTTCATTATTTTTATATTTTTGTTAGTGATAATTTGCATGTTGAAATTTCTAATTATGATGATGAATCTTTCTAACATGTTCATTTTTTTCCTGTTTTTGGCTGTCTATTTAAGTGAGGTGTCTTTCTTTCAAACATGGCTCGAGAAGAGGTAAAAACTATTATCAACCATTTATCTACGTATACATTAACATATTTATTATGTATTATTCACAATCATGTTCTTGTTTGGATCATTTGTAGTGCTCAAAACAAGGAGGTAAAAGGAAAAGGAGGGATGAGGAAAAGAAAATGAGAAAGGATAAGGGAAACAAAAAGAGAAGGGAAATGATAAGGAAAAGGAAAAAGAAAAGGGAAGATTAAAACTTAAAGAGAAGGCATCAAATGATGTGATCCGTATATCAGAACATGTAGACTCTAATGTCATTGGCGATGCGACTCTAAATGAATTGAGAGAAGAAACATCGAAACAAGCACAACAGTCAGAAGGCACGATCAGGACTCACGGACACACAACTTGCAATAATTTATCGGCTGTCAGCGGACAAAAGTTGGAAGTGACATTAAATGATCTCGGTCAACCTGTTGGGGAAAACTGAAAAAGACTATCTTCTTTTGTAGGCGTTTTAGCACGTCAGATGATGCCGCTGAAATATGATGACTGGAGAAAGATATCTGATGAGACTAAAGAATTTTATTGGCAAGCAATAAAGGTAAGATATATATATATATAGATATATAGATTTGTTATATATATATATAACAAATCTATATATATATATATATATATATATATATATATATATATATATATATATATATATATATATATATATATATATATATATATATAGATTTGTAATATATCTATATATAACAAATCTATATATATATATATATATCTATATATATATATATATATATATCTATATATATATATATATATATATATATATAACAAATATATATATATAGATTTGTATATATATATATAGATTTGTTATATATATATATAACAAATCTATATATATATATTTGTTATATATATATATATATATATATATATATATATAGATATATATATATATATATATATAGATTTGTTATATATATAGATTTGTTATATATATATATATATATATATATATATATATATATATATATAACAAATCTATATATATAACAAATCTATATATATAACATTTGTTATATATATATATATAGATATAGATTTGTTATATATAGATTTGTTATATATATATATATATATATATATATATATATATATATCTATATATAGATATATAGATATAGATATATATAGATATATATATATATATAGATATATAGATATAGATATATAACAAATCTATATCTATATATCTATATATATATATATATCTATATATATATATATATATATATATATATATAACAAATCTATATCTATATATATATATAACAAATCTATATCTATATATATATATATAGATATATCTATAGATATATATATATATAACAAATCTATATCTATATATAGATATAGATATAGATATAGATTTGTTATATCTATATATATCTATAGATATATCTATATATATATATATAGATATAGATTTGTTATATATATATATAGATATAGATTTGTTATATATATATATATATATATATATATATATATATATATATGGGTAATGCATTATAACCTAGGCCGTTGTTTCGAACAACGGCCTAGGCTTGTTTTCACGTTTTCACAGACATTTGCGTTTTCAACTGAGCATTACCCTATATATATATATATATATATATATATATATATATATATATATATATATATATATATATATATATATATATATATATATATATATATATATTTGTTACCAATATATGGCTAAGACATATATATGGCTAAGACATCGGATGATCAGAAATGCATAGTAACTAAGAAGTATATTCTCAAAAGCAAGCAGAAATGCAAGGCCTCACAGACCATATGTTTTTTTTTCTACTTGATTCATCTTTTCTCAGTTTCATCAGAAATAAATTTTTTTGTCAAAAATTATATGCACTTTTTTCACCTTTTCCTTGATTTTTTTGAGAACCTTTGAAGTAAATTACTGTCTCTGCTACAGCTAATGATTATGAATAAGCATAGCACAAAACAACAATTTCTTGTGAAATACACTGCTGAAATCAGGAATGCAGCTAAAAATTTTAAAACTAAGAATCATCTAACTATTGACACATTACTTAATTAAATGCCAGAAGATTGACATATGAATCCACATTTAACAAGTATCACAATGATGGAAACACCATAAAAACAGCTTGTGCCCTTGCATATAGGTAGTTGAAAAAGAGAATGGCAGGACAAATGATATAGTAGATAATTTGGACAATTAAATCAACTATTTTCTGAAGGAAAGGGTATATGTGCAAACAGTACAAACTAATAGAGTAATCCACAATGCTGCACACATATATGTGTACCGTTTGCTGCACACATACTAGCTTAATAATTTAAGTCGGAGTAAACATACAAAAGGAAAATCAGAAGATCATATCTGCAAACAGTACAAACTTAGTACTTATTTGTAGGGAAAAATGTGACTGGAAAGAGAGTAGGGAAAAATGTGACTGGAAAGAGAAAGTAAGACATGAATTGTATTTTTAAATGTAGGAGGTGCAATATTTTTAAATGTAGGAGGTGTAAATACTAAACTAAAGCTAAATAGATGGTACTAATTTAATATACTTTTGATAGAATTTAATTCATTATACAATTTGACTTTTATGCAAAAGGAGATTATATGAAGATTGTGTGTAGAAGGTCGTATAATGGTTACGTGTTGGCTGCTATGAGTTAAAATGGAAAAGGGGCTTTCACAGGGAGCAATATGCATACAATTTACTGTTTCTTTTTTAATCTCACTGAGCTTAAATATTGTTGAGGGTTATGGAAAGGGTCTGATTAGAGTGATCATCTGCTTAATTGATATCTCAAGTTCTATTTTCCATTTCCAATCTGCATGAAGATAGGGAGCCATGCCAATCAAATAATAACATATTTATTGTACTAGTAAAATAATTTAGTGTAGTCATTGATAGGAAACCTTCCAACACCCAAATCAAGTTCCTC
This sequence comes from Hemerocallis citrina, assembly GCA_017893485.1. Lineage (NCBI taxonomy): Eukaryota > Viridiplantae > Streptophyta > Magnoliopsida > Asparagales > Asphodelaceae > Hemerocallis > Hemerocallis citrina. Next base: position 251,170,498 of record CM030361.1, read on the forward strand.
TTATTCCCTGTTGTTATATAGTTAATAGATATGAAATGACGCCCTGTAGATTTGCAGATACTTCTGGGATTACAGGCCTGGGTACAAGTGCAACATATAAAATTTATATAAGTCATTCTCATAATAAGATATGTAACTTTCCATAGTTAACTTTACATCTGGATTTTGGTTTTTGCATCCAGGTTATTAGTTATGCTCATGATAGATGCACAGTTAATAGTCGCATTGTCAATTTCCTTGGGAACTGTTATCATTTAAGTTACTTTCGATAAAACTTTATGTAGTTCTGCATGGTTGGGTCTGATAGGTTCTTAAGAGAGCTTTCTTAGTGTAACCAGTTCATTCAGTAGCTTACTGACTTGCTGAATCTGCCAAGCTTAACATCAAAGGTGATTGCAATTTTGCATATGCATCTACTCACACACGTACATCTTCATGATATATAGAAGTATATTTACGAAAAGTAGCCATGATAGTCAAGCCTTAACTTGTTTGTTGAGTGTTGACATAAAATGTTCTATTCTGACAAAACCTGATGGGTACAACATCACCAGGCTAGTTGTTTTTCTAAAGGAAATTAATTGCTTCAAAAGTATTTTTATTGCATACAATTCTTTGTGCTTATTTAGTAAACTAACAGAGTAATCCATAATGCTTTATTAGTAAACTAACAGCAATGCTTCAAAAGGTTAACTTCATTTAATTCTTTGTGCTTATTTTTATGATAATAATTTATATATACACATATTACTTCAGCAAAAGTTCACATTCAATGGACGTGATAGAGAAGCAAAAATTTAGACCCTACAAGCGATGGGAAGATCTGCCAAGGCACGCAAAGCAAAATTGGGGGCAAGCTTAAACAAGAAACTGATTTACAAAAGTCAAAGAGAGTGGGATGAATTTGTAAAATCAAGAAACAACCCAAAATTCAAGGTAAAAAACTATGTATACTATTCTGTTTAACTTGCTATATCTTATATTTTATATAAAATTAATTATATTAGAGTACAATTTGTCTTGTAGGCAAAAAGTGAAAAGTTCAAGGAAATGAGAAGTAAACAAACTATCCCTTACCGTGGTAGTCGAAAGGGATTTGCTCGGATAGAATCTGAAATAGTAGTGAGTTAATTATAATTTTTTTTCATTATATTTATTAAATGTGTTGTTTATAATTTTGATGTTTGTGTTGATTGTATCTGTTTGCTATATAGAAAGAAGAGGGTTCCATTTGTCAAGATAAAGTTAGGCTTCGTTGTTGGTATCAAGCATATACAAAAAAGAACGGTGAAGCAGGAAAGCCAGATGATGTTGATCTTATAGTATGGTTCTAAAATTGTTTTATCACATAGTTTACTATTAGTTAAATACAGATTCTTATTGTTCAATCATATGTTCATATTAATTTTGAGTTTTTTTATTTTCAGAAAAAGGCGAAAGAAGAACTAGCTTCTTCACCACCCGAGACATCCCACGTAGGCCCGGGTTATGAAGGTGACGCATATTCAAGGGTATTTAACAAGCCTGAACGACAAGGCCGTTTATCCTCGATGGGAGCAGGAGCCAACCAATCTAAATTAAGTGCCTCGATTGCAACCACTGCCGAAGTAGTTGAGCTCAGAGGAAAGGTGGATTCACTTGCTGAAACAGTGAAGGAATTGACAGCTCTACTTAAAAAGCAAACAAAGTGTAAAAACTCTTCTTACTCAAAACATAAGAAACATAAGAAAAATAAGAAGGTAAGAATATTGATTTTCATTTGAATGCTGATTAGATTAAACATAACAGATTTATAATTCAGTTTGTTATTTTACAGAGTATGGTTCAACAAGAAGAGGATAGTGAGGATGATCTGGAGGAAGAAGATAGTGATGACGATATGGAGGAAGAAGATAGTGATGCTCAAGATGAAGAGGATAGTGAAGATGATGAAGAAGATCATAGCGATAGTGATGATAATGTGGATTTTGATGGTGAAAACGATAATGACGATGATAGTGATGAGGAGGATGAGGATGAGGATAAGCGCTCAAAATTGTGTAACAATGATCCATTATCAACTACTAATGCAACTGATACTCCACAGGTAACCCAGTACAGCTTTAGTACTTTTAATATATATATATATATATATATATATATATATATATATATATATATATATATATATAACACTTGAAATAACTTTTTTTTATGTTTTCATGTTAGTCACTCAATGGTAGCAGTAATCGTAGAAATAGAAAGTGTGAATTGTTAAACTGGGAGGCATCGAGTGAAGTGGTTGCTATTGGGCGATGGGTGACAAATGATCATGAGGTGGTAGTGCACTGTGTACCCCTTGGGCACAATGCTTCTAAAGTTTGGGTGGATAAAGTAAGACAACCTTCAGCACCGTTGTTTAGGCGAGGTGGTGGTGTAGATACTCTAGATGAGGTTATGGGACTTGCAACTGCATGACCGACCGATCACATCAAGATGTTGGATGCTAACTAGGTACATTACTTTCCTTCTAAAAAATTATATAGTGGGGTTTGGAATAGTAAAATAGGAAGAATGACATGGGAGGAAGATAGAGTGTTCATACTCAACAACCCATTGTTGAAGCGATCGAGGTGGTAAGACCTTATTTATGGATAGGACAAATTTTATGCAAATGCTGTGAAAGTGAACATATATATAGGAAAAGAAAGGTAGTAGCCAAGTTATTGTTATGAACTCCTAAGTTATTGTTATGAATAGTGAATATATATTAGATACCCTGCCTCTCAAACAATTTGTTAGGTTGCTCCTTTCTGATATTAGAATTTGTTATATGACACGAGTTTATTTATTAGTCACAACACGATATATAGTTTTACCAAGTGCATATCAGATTATGAATAAGATACTGTCTTTTGGCTTGTTTTGTCCTCGGATATTTTGCAAAGCTAACTTCTATTGTGAAAGTGAACATTTGATAATATATATATATATAGTTGGGATCAAGCAAATACGTACTGGTCTTAAGATATCTATTAATTTTTGTTTAGATTTTTAATTGAGCCAAAATTTGGGGTACTTAAGGTTCTTCTTATGTTTGACATTTTTTCCTCCTCGTTTCCTTCGCCGCCACCACTGACGACGACCCAACTCCAATGGGTTTGTCAATTTCTCACGCTCATGCTTGAAATTTCTCTATCGTATTTAATTCTGAAACCAATCATTCATAATTGATTTCCATTCTAGGGTTTATACACAACAATTTATGATGAACACTCTCCCTCTATCATGTTGATCTTTGAGAGTAACTTTTTTAGCAATTAAAAAAAAATTGAGCAATATGTTGATTTTGTGAGTTCAAATGCTAGTTGTTACATAATTACAGATTGAGAATTAGAACTATGCATTCAAAGAAATGAAAAAAGAATTCAAATTTGGTTCATATTGTCAGTTATAAATAATAGTTTGAATCTATTTGTGTGATAAATTCTTGTAATAAATGTCATGATTTAAATGAAATTATGTTGATTTAGATAAATTATTTCAGTTAACTCTCGTTTTCATTCGTTGACGATTCGCAGTAGAATTTTGATGCAAAAAATGTTGCACATTTTCTTTATTTATGCGCGAATTAACTGCTGACTGTAATACCCTGCATGTCTTTAATCATTCAGATTTACTCCTAGGTTACACTACACATTCACCTTCTAGCAGAAACATAAGCAAACACCTCCAACACACGAGCAATACTGCAAAGTTTTACATTACTAGATAACACAGTATCTGAACATATTACATTCACTTTCTGCTGAAAGCCTAAGTATGTTGTATCACAGATACAACTTTATTGGCACACAGTGCGATTATTGGTTTCTGTACACTATTTAACATGCTCTTTGATTTTCTATTTGTTCTTTCCCCAAACCTATTTTGTTGTGTGTCAATGACACTGTATATCTCCTGTTCTGCACTAGTTGCTCCTGCCCTGCTGCTTCTATTGTTGTTTACTTCAGCTACTAAGGATGAACCTATGCTTTAATTCTAGTTTTGATGAACTCTAACTGTATCACTGGCTCCACTATGTCCCTAACACCGATCATTTTCGATGGAGTTTTAGTTGTATCTATTTCGCGATCTTCCTAAGAACTCCATCACCAGCTTCGAGAAAGATGATGTTTTATCTTTTAGAAGATCTGTAGGTGAATTGAACTCCAAAATTTTCCCTGCATTAACCAAGAAAATATATGTTAAAAAACATTAGGTATATCTCCCATAATCTCATAGGTTTTGTAAATTTTTATAGCATTAAGTGGAAAATTTCATACTGTCAAGAGAGATCATCTGACCGTAGAGAATTTTTGCAAAAATGTTTTTTTGTTATATTAACTTATTTTAATTTATATATTTTTCTTTTCTTATATTTCAAACTCTAGGCATTTGTATTATGATCCTACATGCGTGTTATGAAAGTACTAAGTTTGCCCGTTAGGAGTTATGAGTTATGACTACATGAATCTTATGTTTGACATTTTTTCTTCTACATTTGCAGATTGGAGACGTCGTGGATGAAACAAAGAATGTGAGTTGTGTTGATGTTAGGCACTCAAGAATTTTTTGTCGTCAGTTTTAAGTTTGCGAGTTGTGTTGATGTTAGGCACTCAAGAATTTTTTGTCGTCAGTTTTAAGTTTATTGGATGAACTTTTGTATCAGTTTATTGTGTAGATATTTCTATGTTGGTATGTTTTTATATATTTGTACACAAATTTGCGAATCTTTTATAGTTATAATGGTGTATTGACATTTTCGATAAATCGATTTTTATTTGTATCCGTAGATTTTTTTTTTTGTATACAGTTAAAACGAAATATCCTAAAATGCTGTAAAAAGCCACGAATATCAAAACGATAGCGTTTTAAAAATGTTGTATGTTGGATTCTATTACCGGAAACGCTATAGTTTCTATAGCGTTTTACAAAACGCTATAGTTGCTATAGCGTTTCCGAAACGCTATAGAAACTATAGCGTTTCCGAAACGCTATAGAAACTATAGCGTTTGGTCAAAACGCTATAGACTTATTATAGCGGGGCTTTCGGTAGCGTTTGTAAAACGCTATCGTAGGTGTACTATAGCATTTTATGAATGCTATCAAATGTCATATTTGTTGTAGTGTATTACACTTACGCTGCTTCGTCTTGGTCTTGGAGTGCACGCGCAAGAATGACTCTGTTAATGTCACGCCCCCTGCCTTTCTTCTCTCGAGTCTCGAGCAGCACACAGAGCGACGCTCTATTCTTTTTTTTTTATATATATTATATATTTTCATTTTTTTGTATTTATGTAATTGAAGTCAGCCGTCTCCTCTCTTCTTTTTTAAGCGTGTAGCCTCCTTCTCTTGTTTTCTCTTCTATTTATAGGCATGGGAAGTAGAGATTAGGGTTTATTTTTGCAGAAGAACCCCAATTCTTTATTTATTTGTTTCCTTCTTTAATTTGCTCTTTATTTCTTGCTTCTTTTTCTTCTCTTTCTTCTTGAAACACGTGCTGCACACAAACAAAATAAATTAGAAATTAGGATTTAAAAATAAAAATAAAATTAATTAGTTTAAATTAATTAAACTAACTAAAAATCATATTAGCTCATTTCAACCCTTTTAAAATTGTTTTTTGCACTTTCAGTTCAATTGGCAAATTAAAATTTTTATCTTGCTTTTCACACAGCCAAATTGTAAAATTTAAAATTTAAAATTTAACAAAACAATAAAAAAATTAACAAATTAATATGTTTGTTTTGTTTGTTGATTTTTACCAAAAATATTCACCTTTTTGCATCAAAAATCTTATTCCTTCAAAAATAATTAATTAACTGAAATATATGGAAATAAGATGAATTATTAAGATGACTTATCAACAATACAGACGAATACAAGCAATTCTTATAGGTAAATGAGTACAGATAAATATATACAAATTAGACACATCAAATACCCCAAACTTGATATTTTGCTTATCCTCGAGCAAAAAGTAAAACCATGAATAAAAGCATAATAACCAATAATAGGCTCAACTCATCACACTAAGAGATCTCATCATATGATCATCAAAATTTGAATTTAGAATATAAACAATAGCAAATAAAGTAAAACCAAGCATACCCACTTTCTCCAGTGCAATTATTCATTCATAATTCCAAACCCAATTATATTTTTCATGCAATTAATGTAATTATAGTATGTAATAACTCCATCTGTGATTACCCCTTCTCACTACTATAAACCGAGTAGAAAACTATAGAGGGGTTTTTTTTTAAAAAATGTTCCGCTCTTCTCTAAGTTTTCACTTGCCTTTTGACGCGAATGCAAACATTTGTGATGAATTCACCCGGTTACTCGACAAGTCACAAACTTAGAGTGCGTTGCATACTCATATTTCAAGTTGTCGTTTGACGTAAAAGTAAACATTGGTGATGAATACCCCTGGCTACTAAGCAACTCAAAACATTGAAGTAGATAGAACTTTGTTCATTTAATTATTTGATCATTACAACTCTACTTACTTAAACTCTGTTTAAGACTAGATCAAAGGGGATAATCACAAGAAAAAGCATCACATTTTTCTTTTATGTATAATCACATGAATGTCAGAAAATGTGTAAGGAATTTTGAAAGTCAATAATCCTAAAGTAAAAAATAGGGATGTGTAATTTTGCTTTATAAGATATTATCTATCCCTAAAAAAATTATTTCAACGCTTTAGCACAATAAAGAACTCAAAAGTGTAATGGTAAGTCAAATTGAAATATTTTGTTTTGTCTTTTTTTTCTTTTCAAATATATAAAATAAAAAATAAATTTTTAACCCTTCCCACAAACTTGAATATCACATTTTCCTCAATGGGAAAGGAAAAAAGAAAAACAAAAATAATTCAAAAAGTTTAGAATTTCTCCCCTGATTGGTCTTAAAATTCTGCACGCGCGACGTTTAGTGTTTCAGCGATATCTGGAGCTGTAGGTGTCCAAATGGCCTGATTCTTTTTGTGTTGAAAATCTAAGACAATTGACTACAATCTCTCTTTGAAACACGTTTCCAGATTCTGACTCCATCCTGCTAAAAAACAGTCATCAATGTAGGTGTAGAAAATAGGGCGACTTTCAAACTTATGCTATCCTACAAAATAAAATCAAAAACAATAATTATAATAAACTATAAGAAAAATCAAAACTAAATGTAGTAAAAGAAAATATGGGTTGCCTCTCAAGAAGCGCTAAGGTTTAAGTCTTCAGCCATACTTTCTCCATCTCTCATTGAGGGTTGGCTAGATCGATGCTCCACTTTTGCTTGCCGAATTCCCCATCCATATATGGCTTCAACCGTTGTCCATTTGCCTTGAATGCCCCCTTCTTCTCATGATGTATTTCAATGGTTCCATATGGAAAAAAATTTGTTACAACAAATGATCCCGACCACCTAGACCTCAATTTCCCTGGAAAAAGTCTAAGTTTTGAATTGAATAACAATACCTTCTCCCCTACATTAAATGATCTTCTCAAAATATGCTTATCATGCCATCGTTAAGTTTTCTCTTTATAGATCTTAGCATTTTCAGAAGCGTCATTGTGAAACTCGTCCATCTCATTTAATTGCATCATTCTCTTCTCGCCTCATCTTTCATGTCAAAATTAAGTGTCTTTATTGCCCAATATGCGCGATGCTCATGTTCCACCAGTAAGTGACATGCTTTACCATACACCAATCTATATGGGGACATTCCAATTAGTGTTTTAAATGCAGTCCTATATGTCCATAATGCATCATCTAATTTTCTTGCCCTATCTGTTCGTGACATATTTACTGTCTTCTCAAGTATACGCTTCAACTCTCTAATTGAAACCTCCACTTGCCCACTTGTTTGGGGATGATATGGTGTGGCCACATGATGAGTAACTCCATACTTAGCAAGTAACGCATCAAATTAACGGTTGCAAAAATGTTTTCCTCCATCGCTAATAATTTCCCTTGGAGCTCCAAATCGGGAAAAGATATTTTTCCTAATATAGTTCACCACCACTCTTGCATCATTGGTTGGTAAGGCAGCAACTTCTACCCACTTGGAGACATAATCTAAAGCAACCAAAATATATTTATTAGACAATGAAGATGGAAAAGGACCCACAAAATCTATCCCCCAAACATTAAATAATTCAATTACTAAAATATTATTTAGGGGCATCTCATGTTTCCTAGAAATATTTCCCACCCTTTTACAATGATCACATAATTTAACAAAATTAAAAGCATCTTTAAAAATTGAGGGCCAATAAAATTCTGATTGTAAAATTTTTGCTGCTATTTTTGCTCCACTAAAATGGCCACCAACTTCCAATGTGTGGCAATGTTTGAGTATGCTTTTCATCTCCTCTTTAGGTACACATCTCCTTATTACTTAATCTGCACAATGGAGAAATAAAAAAGGTTCCTCCCAAAAATAATATTTTAAGTCAGAGAATTTTTTTCTTTTGTTGATAAGTAATTTCAGGAGGTAAAATTTTTGATACCAAGTAATTAACTATATCGGCATACCAAGGAGGAGTTTGTATCATCATTAAATACTCATCTGGAAATTCTTCGTTGATTGGTGTAACCTACAATTTGTTTTTATCTTTAGGCTTAATGCGAGATAAATGATCGGCCACCACATTTTTCACACCCTTTTTTGTCCTTGATTTCCACATCAAACTCTTGTAAAAGTAAAATCCAACGAAGCAATCTTGATTTGGCTTCCTTTTTTGCAAGGAAGTATTTGAGAGCTGAATGATCCGTGTACACAACCACCTTTGAACCTATCAAATAAGACCGAAATTTGTCAAAGCAAATACAACAGCTAATAAATTTTTTTCAGTAGTAGCATAATTAAGTTGTGCTTCTGTCAAAGTTCTACTTGCATAATAAATTGTGTGAAAATTTTTATTTTTTTCTTTGCCCTAAAACAGCATCTATCGCCACATCACTAGCATCACACATTAATTCAAAAGGCAAATTTCAATCTGGTGCAATAGTTATAGGTGCCGAAATCAATTTCTTTTTTAATGTTTCAAAAGCATGCACTTATTCATGAGAAAAATTAAAAGGTGTATCCTGTTCAAAAGATTGCAAAGAGGTTTAGTGATTAAAGAAAAATCTTTTATAAATCGTCGATAAAATCCTGCATGACCCAAGAAACTTCTCACTCCTTTAACATTGGTTGGTGGTGGTAGTTTTTCAATGACATCAATTTTAGCACGATCCACTTCAATTCCTTTGAAGGAAACTTTGTGGCCTAACACAATCCCTTCTTCCACCATAAAGTGACATTTCTCCCAATTCAAAACCAGGTTCATTTCCTTGCAACATTGCAAAACCAAAGCTAAGTTAAATAAACAATTATCAAATGAATAACCAAAAACTGAAAAAACATACATAAGAATTTCAATAAACTTCTTAATCATATCTGAAAAAACTGATATCATACAGCGTTGAAATGTGGCGGGGGCATTTCAAAAACCAAAATGCATCCTTCTATGTGCAAAAGTTCCATATGGGCAAGTAAAGGTGCTCTTCTCTTGATCTTCTGGTGCTATGGCAATTTGATTGTACCCCGAATACCCCTCAAGAAGACAATAGTATGAGTGGCCTGCAAGTCTTTCTTGCAGTTGGTCAATGAAGGGTAGTGGAAAATGAGCTTTTCTAGTTGCATCGTTTAGTCTTCGATGCACACTCACCATCCCGTGACTGTTCTTGTTGGTATAAGCTCATTATTATCATTCTTCACTACAGTTATTCCTCCTTTTTTCGGCACAACATGTATAGGACTTACCCATGCACTATCTGAAATTGGATAAATGATACCTTTGTCTAAAAGCTTCAAGACCTCCTTATGCACCACTTCTTGCATTGATGGATTTAATTGTAGTAACCCGTATTTTTAAATACTATTTTTGAGATTAGAAAATGAATTAAAATGGTTTTTGGTGATTTAATAAATATTCATTTAGAAATTTATCTTTTACACGTGCAAAATATATGGGAATGTTGTCTTTGAAAGCTTAAAATCAAAAATTATTTTGGAGAAACTCATTATTTAATATTTGAGATTATTCGTGATTAGTCTATATTTTTCTGATAGTTATTGGACTTATTTGCAAATATTTCAAAAATAAGGACTTTTGTGCAAAATTACCAAATGAGGTGAAAACTCCAGATTTTTCGGATTTTTAGGCTGGATATAATGCCTAGTCAATTCATGTATAACGAGTTTATCTTTTATTTCAACATATTCGAATTATTTTACAAGTTCTGATAAAAGATGATCTTTTCGCAAAATTGCTATTTAAAGAGGTGAAAGTGCAAAACTATTTTCCTAGATTTTCCTACAGTGCCGGAAGATGCTGGAGTGGATAATTTTGATTTTGAATTGATTAAATTGGTTTTTAACTAGTTTTCTAATAAAGGGATCTATTTATGTAAAGGTATATTGTAAAAGGAGTATTTTGCAAATATTTTCTAAAACCCTAGAAACTTAAATCTCGGACTATATAAGGTTTTGTGCAGCCGTCTTTTGCTGTAAAACACAAGAGATCTCTTATTTTCTTATTATTTTGGAGTTCTAAGGAGAAGACTTTGGATTTCTTGCGAAGGAGGGGCTTTCTTAATTTTTATTCTTCTTCGTTCGATCTCTTCAACAAGGTGAGTGACTTGTTTTGTTTCATTTTATTTTGTGTATGTTGTATGTGAGTAATATAAATTGTTTTGTTTGTTCTTTTAATGTTGTATGTGGTGTTTTATCTCCTAGAATGCATGCTAGGGTTTGGGTATGAATATGTATGTTGGATTGATAAAAAAAAATTTGGATCTTGTGAAACCCTAGTTATTTATGAGTAAAATTGTATGTGGGTAATTCGAGATTGATGAATGATCTATTGGAGATCATGGGTAGGCTATTTCTTTCGGATTAATGTTGGATTGATTGAATATGGCAGATTTCGTGCATAAATTTAATAAAGATGAGATTTTTATCACTTTGAGGATTGGTTGAACGAAACTTGATATGGTGATGGCATAAATTAATTATGTTTATCAATTATAATGGTGAATCGGTTTGAGAAAATTTGGAGAAAGAATTTATGAATCAAAAGATCATGCTTTGAGAATCGAAATTTGGAATCGAGTTGAGTTTGAGGAAATATATCCAAATTGGGGATTTTTTTGAATTCTGGTATTGATATGGTTAGGACCTGAATACGAAGCTATTTCAATGAATAATTAATTTTTTTAGAAACTCTATTTTGATTATATGCACAATTCATGTTTTAATTGAAAGAAATCAATAAATTGCTATTTTTATAAATTTAAGTAGTTTTGATTTAGTTTTTATGGACTATTATGTATTCTATAAGTTGTATTTGAACATATAAGAAATATGCTTTTTGTAGAAATCGTTTTCATAAAGTAAAACTCCGTAACGGTTGAAATGTGCACGACCAAAAATCTGCAGTCTGTAGGTCGACAGTCGACCGTCGCGACCTGGCTGCTGTGTTCTCTAGTTTTCTGGAAATTTCGTTCTGGACAGTCGAGTGATATTACTTAGAATTATTTTAACTGAAATTTTGAATTTTTCGCTCTGGACAGTCGACCGATGACTTTTATAGTCGACTTCTAATACTTAGAATTATTTTCTCAAAGTTATCGGATTTTTCTCTCTGGACAGTCGACTGACGTTTGTCTATAGTCGACTGATACTGACGTATCTTGATATATATGAATGTTCTTTTAAATGATTTATTCTCTAAATGTTTTAATCTATAACTTACTATTCTACACCTTATCTTCTACTGAACAAATATTTTCAAGTTGTTTTAACTGAGCAATTTATGTTGGGAGATTGATTTGGGTGTTTGGGCGTGAGTTTCTAGAGGGTGTGTGTGACCCTAGTATACCGACAGTTGAGATATTTATGTTTGGGCCTGTTGAAGCATTTGATCAGTTGTTAAGTCCGGCGGGATACACCAACTCTAGAAGATACGTAAAGTAATTACATAACCTAAATGATAAGGACAGGAACTAGTGGTGATATGATGAATGAGAACATGGGTTATGGACCTCAGTATGGCTCGCGGCATGAGATAATCCCCGGAATTATCCAGGTGTGAGTGAAATAGTCTCCGGAATTACCTGTGGTGTGGGATTGATCTCCAGAATTATCGGGGTCGAGGCAACACTCATGTGGTATACGTGTGATGAGGTGCCATAGCTTGTGGTGTGGGGTATTCTTGAAGATTCCCAGCTGTGAGTGAAATAGTCTCTGAATTGTCTGTGGATAGAGATTGACCTCCAAAATTATCGGGGCATGGGCTAATACTCACAGTGTATCTATATCTCGTAGTAATCATAGAAGTAGGATTAGTTGCATCACGGAGGATCAAAACCTATAAAGTGGAGACGTTAAGGGCTTGCACCGGACCTATATAAAGTGGGATGCATAGACTCCGACAAGTATACATTAGAGAGTCAGCATATAATATTGATGTTTTCTTGACTTTGTATTATGCATGTATTTTCGGTTTTCTACACTTGACACTTAGTCTAACTTCACTTGATATTTTCATGTTTCGTGGTTATTCCCTAATTCACTTACTCTTGTTTATTTCACGTTGTTGATGAATCTATGCTTTATTTATGTTGCTTGTTTTTATGTCACTCACACAATTATGGTTGACTCCTTTTAGTTTTGAGGATTAGAGTTATTTCTAGCCTCATATTTTATAGGTGATTACCTATAGCTTGGGATTTGGATACTTGACTTAAAGTCATGTAATGGATTGTGTGATTTTGTAAAAGAAAGTGTTGTAAAGAAAGAGAGTTTGTAATTCAAGGTGTATGTATTCCGCAGTGCTATGTAAATATTATTGTAATGAAATTTTGAGAAAAATTTTACTGGTATTTTGGGCTGTGTTTAATATTATATTTGAAGTTGATGCTGAGAATTGTGCCATGTATTTCTAAGATATCATATTGGAAATTCGCGGCGCTACATTAATCTTCGATGTGCCTGCACTATAGGCTTAAAATCATCCTCCATTAAAATTTTATGCATGCATATTGTAAGGACTAATCCCCTTTATATCAGAAATGTTCCATCGCAAGGTTGTTTTATGTTCTCTCAAAATTCTTAGCAATTTCTCTTCTTCAACATTATTTAAAGAATCATTAATAATAACTGGAAAGGTGGATTTTTGGCCTAGGAAGGCATACCTCAAATTAGATGGCAGTGGTTTTAGCTCGAGTTTGGGTGGTTCATCTATTAATATTGACATCTTTGATATCACCACATATTTGAATTTTAGTTGAGCTAAAGGATGAATAGATGGTGTAGCCTCCAAATACCGAACGCATTCCAAAACTTCTTCATTTTCAGATTCTAAAGTTGCTGAATTTGTTAGGCACACTTCGAGAGGTAATTTTTCAACTTCACTTTTATGTGTCTTGCTAATGGCTAGATCAATTTTGCTAACTTAAAAACATAAGTGAACTTTGGCAGGATGCTCCATAGATTTAAGTACATCAAAAGTTACTTGCTCGTTGTCAACCCTTAGAATAAGTTTTTCCTGTTGTACATCAATTAAAGTTCACCCTGTTGCAAGAAAAGGTCTCCCCAAAATCAAAGGGATTTGTTCATCTTCCTCCTTGTCAAGCACAACAAAATCAGCTGGAAATATGAATTTGTCAACTTTCACCAAAACATCTTCATTGATCCATCTTGGATATTTGATAGACCTATCTGCCAATTGCAATGAAATCGTGGTAGGCTTTGCTTATCTAATACCTAATTTCCTGAAAACATAATAGGGCATAAGATTAATACTTACTCCTAAATCGCATAGTGCATTATGAAAAGAAGAATTTCCAATAGTGCAAGGAATTGTAAAACTCCCTGGATCTTTAAGTTTGGGTGGCAGATTCTTTTGTAAAATTGCATTACTTTCTTTAGTTAACATCACCATCTCATGCTCTTCTAGCTTCCTCTTGTTTGATAAAATTTCCTTAAAAAATTTAGCATATTTAGGCATTTGTTCTAAAGCTTTAATAAGTGGAATATCAATATGCAATTGCTTGAAAATATTTAAAAATTTTGAAAACTGATTATCAAGGTTATTTTTTTAAGTCTTTGTGGAAAATGAATAGGTGGATCATAAGGAGAATTAGGATAAGTGTTAGAATTAAAATCCCCTAAAATTGTTTGGCTTGAACCTCCTTTGTGCTGCCTTTGTTCCTCCACACTTTGCTCGTTCTCACCATGCTTTTCAACCACATTTTGTTCGACATTTTTTATTTGTGGCTGCTCAATTGTTGTCCCACTTCTAAGTGTTATTGCTTTGACATGCTCTTTGGGATTGACCACTCTGTTACTAGGTAATGTTCCTGCCGTTCTTTCGTTAAGAGTATTTGAAATTTGACCAATTTGAACCTCAAGATTGTGAATTGTAGCTGAAGTTGAATTTGCAATATTTTGGATTGCCAAATCTATCTTTTGCATGTATTGCATGAACATCTCTTCTAGTGTAAGCTTCTTTTCTTGTTGTTGAAAATTTTGTTGTGGTCTAGCTCCTCCTTGATTATTGTTCCAAGAAAAATTGGGGTAATTTGTCTATCCTGGATTGTATGTGTTTGCATAAGGGTTGTTTTTCCTTTGAAAATTTGACATAAAATTTACTTGTTCAGCATTTGATGGAGCAAAAGGGTTTCCCACTTGGCAATCTACACTTGAATGATTTCCTGCACAAAGATTGCAAATCATATTAGATTGAATAGCATTAACACTCATATTACCTATTTGCTTAGACAAAATATCAATTTTTGCAGTTAAAGTAGAAATAGGATCAAGTTCAAAAACTCCCGCCACTTTTCTTGGCATTGTTCTTTCTGACGACTATTGATAATTATTAGATGTCATCTCCTCTAAAGTTTCATGAGTTTTGCTCATAAGTGCACCTCCAGTTGCTGCATCTACCATGGATCGATTTGTAGCTCCCAAACCGTTATAGAATGTTTGCACTTGTAGCCACTTTGGAAGTTCATGATGAGGACACTTTCTCAATAGCTCTTTGTACCTCTCCCATGCATTATATAATGACTCAGTCTCGAATTGAGTGAATGTTGTGATGTCATTCCTTAGCTTTGCTGTTTTTGCTGGGGGAAAATACTTTGTCATAAATTTTTGTGCTAAGCCCTCCCAAGTTGTAATGACTCCTGGCGGTAAAGAATTCAACCAAGCTTTTGTCTTCTCTCTGAGTGACAAAGGAAAGAGTCTCAGTCGGATAGCATCATTGGAAACTCCATTATGTTTGAAGGTATCACATATTTCGAGAAAGTTTGCAATATGAATTAGGATCCTCATGTGCTAGTCCTCCAAATTGAACTGTCTGTTGAATCATCTGAATAATTGCTGATTTTATTTCAAAATTGTTTGCTTCAATTGCAGGCCTTTTGATGCTTGATATTGTTCCATTAACTGAGGGCATTGCATAATCCCTCAAAGCTTTGTTCTCATCTTCGTTCTCCATGGATAAAGAGGATGTGGTGTTTTCTTTCTTCTTTTTTCTAATCTGCCGTAAAGTTCTCTCAAATTCTGGGTCAAAAAGTGTAGGCTCCAATGGGTTAGATCTGGGCATACACTCCTAATTCCTGAAAAATAACTAAAGAAAAATAAGTCAAAAGAGAATAAAGAGGTAAAATAATAATTAAATCTAAAATAAAAATAAAAATCCAAACTAGTAAAAGTCTAGCAATTTTCAATATCAATAAAAGAATAACTAGTCATCGGCAGCGGCGCCAAAAAATTGATGTGAATTTTTGCGGGTGTACAAAATTGCAATAAGTAGTATAGATAAGTGAAAAGAGTGTCGAACCCACAAGGATTAATTATGTTATTGAGTACTGAAATTACTAGATTAACTACTATTTGGAAAATTGAAATTTAATAAAAAAAACAACTAGATTAAATTAAACTAAAGAACTAACTAAATTAATTAAAGGGAGCGGAATCTTAAATTTTGTTGATTTGTTAATGCAAAACTAATTCTAGGGCTTTCAATTTCACCTAGTTAATCCCGCTCAATTTATAATTGCATGTGAATGAAAATATTATTTTCTAAGTTGTAGACCAAAATCCCCTTAGTATTCAATGCTCTCTCGAACAACACCAAAAATATCTCCAACTAACAGTTTGTCATATCTCTATACAAATTTAATAAATTGAAGATCACTCATTAAATTCTATGAATTTCTTTATAGTCACATCAATTGCGGTAAATCATCTCTAATTTCGCTCAATCAATGATGTTTAATTTTATAGTTACAAATCACAAATTACCTCTCGGTCTCTTCATGATCCAACAAATCTTACAAAAGTTGGCCAAATAATTGTAAGCATTAAACACAAAAATCAAACACACAACCATCGAAAAATCGAAAAATAATATGGAATTAAAAAAATTGTATTCTCAAAACTAGGCTACATCGAAGCCCTAGAAAAAATAAAATTTAGTTCATAATAAAATTGAAACTAACAAATACTCTCTTGGATTGCATAATAAAATTAGACAAAGAGAAAAGAGATACAAGAAGAACTGTTATGTAAAAAAAATTTGCAAACCGAGATGCCTCGAATTGTGTGCCCAAATAAGTCAGATCTTCTCTCTGTCTGTCTCAAAAATAGTGTCGCAAGCCACGTCAGCAAGCAGTCGCTACTCCTCTGTTTCGTCTCTGTCACGTGGGACCCACCGCCACGTCAGCACTTGAACCCCTTTCGCTGCTTCATCTTTGTCCGGAGTGCATGCGCAAGAAGGACTCTGCTAACGTCATGCCCCCTGCCTCTCTTCTCTCGAGTCTCGAGCAGCACACAGAGCGACGCTCTGTTCTTTTTTTTTATATATATTTTTATTTTTTTTATTTATGTAATTGAAGTCAGCCGTCTCCTCTCTTCTTCGTTAAGCATGTAGCCTCCTTCTCTTGTTTGCCCTTCTATTTCTAGGTACGGGAAGTAGAGATTAGGGTTTATTTTTGCAGAAGAACCCCAATTCTTTATTTATTTGTTTCCTTCTTTAATTTGCCCTTTATTTCTTGCTTCTTTTTCATCTCTTTCTTCTTCTTGAAACACGTGCTGCACAAAAACAAAATAAATAAAAAATTAGGATTTAATAATAAAAATAAAAACAATTAGTTTAAATTAATTAAACTAACAAAAAATTATATTAGCTCATTTAAACCCTTTTAAAATTGTTTATTGCACTTTTAGCTCAATTGGCAAATTAAAATTTTTATCTTACTTTTCACACGACTAAATTGTAAAATTTAAAATTTAAAATTTAACAAAACAATAAGAAAAAAAATACAAATTAATATGTTTGTTTTGTTTGTTGATTTTTACCAAAAATATTCACCTTTTTGCATCAAAAATCTTATTCCTTCAAAAATAATTAATTAACTGAAATCTATGGAAATAAGATGAATTATTAAGATGAATTATAAACAATTAGTAGTTTACACGTGCGATGCACGTCTTAATAAATATAGTTTTTTTTTAAGTAAAAAAATTCAGACGTAGTCTGGATTTGATCTAAAACCTTATTTACAATAGTTATGCACGTACGTACGTTGCACGGGTTGGTAGATGGACAAATTACACTAAGGCCTTCTCCCAATATACTAGTAGAGATAATCTTGTACATTAATTAATTAACCAAAATTACGACTAACTTCATCAAAGTCGGTCTTCCTCCATTTCCATTCCAATCATAATGAAAGAAAATAAAAAAAAAATTAAAATTTAAAAAAAAAAAATTGAAGAATTTTGAAGAAATCTGAGACTGAAGGGGATGAGAGGAGGGAAGAGGATAGAGCTGCGGCTCCTGCTCGTGCTGCTCGCGTGTTCCCTCTTCTTCCTCGCTGGATTCTTCGGATCCATGCTTCTATCTTCGGATCTCTCGCCCAGGTCCTCTAGTGCCACGTGGTAGATTGATGGAAGGAGGAGGGGGAGATTCTGATTTGGATTCGTTCGCGATGGCGCATGGTGAGAGTGGGGAATCTGGTGTCTCTAATATTCCGTTTTAGGTTCAGTTAGATTCTTGATTCTTTCATTGCTTGTTGAATATTCCTAATTTTGAGTCACTATTTTGTAGTTGGCACTGAAGGTGGACAGCGTGGGGAGAGGGAGAGGGTGCGGTGGCGCTGCAGGTCGACAGTGTGGGAGAGAGAGAGGGGAGGAGCAGGCGGCGCTACATCGGTGGAGATGCGATTTGTCAGCGAGAGTGAGAGGGAGTTGAAGAGACAGGGGCAGGTGCAGAGAGAGAGTGGGAGATGAAGAGGGTAGGATTTTTGGGTTTTTTGAGAGATAGGGAGAGGGTAATAAATTTGAACGTGTACTGTACGTATTTCATTGGTTTATATTGTAGAGTTCAATTAAATGTGCGTTGCACGGGTTGGGATATGGACAAATTACACTAAGGCCTTCTCCCATTATAGTAGTAGAGATATAGATGAATACAAGCAATTTTTATAGGTAAATGAGTACAGATAAATATATAAAATTAAACACATTAACGATACAACAGTGAGGTCGGTGACAACACATAGTAGGGCGATTGCATGAGCAAGATACGACAACACACAGAGACAGCAACAACCACAATAAGAGACAACAGCAACGACAGCCAACAACAACAGTAAGAACAGTAAACGGCAACAACTACAACAACAAACGACAACAGCAAGAACAACAAACGGCAACAACAACACCACAAGGCGACGACACAGTGACGACGGCCGCAGCAATGGCAGCAATGGGGCGCGGGGGCTGCAGTCGAGGGTGGGGGTCGAAGGCACTGGTGGTGTGGTGGTTGTCGAGCGACGGAAAGGTGACAGGGAGTCGACGATGAGCGGGATGGAGGTGGCGAGGTGCAGGTGATTGCGCTGAGGAGGCGAGGTCGATGGTTGCAATGGAGGAGTGCGGGGGGTGATGGACTTCGAAGGTGGTTGCTGGCGACGATGAGCAGGGATGCAGACGATGGATGACCGGTGGAGGAGCATGCAGCTCGACGGGGATAACAAGGGGGAAGGAGAGCTCGACGTGGAAGATGAGGTGGTGGCGGAGAGCGGGATTGGGTTTCGAAGCAGAACAGGGGAGAAGAGCGGCGGGGGAAGAGATGATTAGATTTAGATGAATATAATTTAGGGTTTAGTTAATATATACGATATTAAGATGTTGGGTTAATGGGTCATAGGGTTAGGATCTAATAAGAATGAGTTTGGGTTTAAACTTAAATAAGTAAGAATGGGATATCGGGTTAACAGGTTTGGGTTTAGGATTATAGGGTTTATAATATATATATATATATATATATATATATATATATATTAAATCAAATAATGAAATACATATAGAATGGAGTATGTTTAGGCTTCACTCAATAGTAAAATAATCTAGTAAGACAACAAATAAAATCATAGAATTGAATAAGATTTTTATGCATTAAATCAAAATACTAATTAGTAATAAGATAAAATGAAGTATAATTTGGTTTAGCATTTTAAAATAATAAATCCAAAATTATATATAAAGTGGTTTAAAAATTGAACCTTGGGTTAACTTAATGGGCTTCATATAAATAAATAATAATAATAAAAGATGGATAAACAATCAAAGTAGTAATAATAATAATAATAATAATAATAATAATAATAATAATATATAACAAAATAGGATTTGTATTACAATATAGAAATTATTTGAAAATAATTATAAATAGAATTAATGAATAGAAATGTATTTTAACAGGAGATCCAAAAAAAAATTAAAACAAAATAAATTTAAGAAAATGAAAATTTTACGAGGAATCCAAAGTCAAAAAATACACAGAAAAATATATATAGGTGGAAATGGGGGTTACATATAATGTACGTGCATAATTATTATAAATAGGATTTTAGGTTCAAGCACATATTAGGTCTAATTTTTTACTTTATCAAGACGTGCATCAAATTACTAGTTATCTATAACTATCTACTATTTTAATGGGAGAGTTGGGGTTGTAAACAAACAAACCCTAATTTTGTAACTGAGCAAACCCGTGTAATATACGGTCAAACTAAATCCACCAAATATATCCGTATGATGCACGTGCAGCTCCTAAAAAAGCAATATTTTAGCCAATGCCCCCTATTTAAAATGTGAAAACTAACATATATCCTCACTATTTGTAAATATTTTGTCAATCTACCAACCCGTGCAATACACATGCATAACTATTATAAAGGAGGTTCTAAGTTCAAATTCAGATTATGTCTAAATTTTTATTTTAGACATTATAATGGGAGAGATGGGATTGTAAACAAATAAACAATTTTTTATTTCTTAGTGTGTGTGTCAACACGTGCAGCGCACGTGTTGGTAGATTTTTTTTTTTTTTTTTGTTTTATCCGTTTTATACCCCCTCCCCATTTTCCCCACGTGCACGTGCGTGTTTACACTAGTTATTATATAATTCAAAAAGGTTCCAGCTGACACTTGAAAACAATATCCATTGCCGTTGACTTGGCCCAACTTTTGCAAAACCACCAACCATCAATCAGATCAATTTCGCTAAACATAAACCAAACAAAAAAACAACCAAAAAAATATATAATTCAAAAATGATGGAAGAAGACGCCTCCACCGTCACCGTCCAGAACGTGTTGGTGATGCGTCACGGCGACCGGGTGGACGCGTCTGAGCCGCTGTGGTCCCTCACCGCCAAACGGCCGTGGGACCCACCTCTCAGCGACGCCGGTAAAATCCGGGCCTGGACCACCGGCAAGAAGCTCCGTTCAGCCGGTTTCCCGCTCCATCGCGTCATAGTCTCTCCCTTTCTGCGATGCCTCCAATCCGCCTATGAGGTCGTTGCCGCGCTTTGTGCCACCGTCATTGACGAGGCCCTTATTGTTTCCATGGTGAGCAGTCAAGACGTCGTCATCGATCCGTCACGTGTTAAGGTAACAAAAATTTGATTACGTTCAGATCAGATTGGTAACTTCTTAGTAAACTTGGTTTGACATTTGCTTGCATTTCGATTAACTAGTTTGAGTTAAAAGTGTGTTATATAGAGTTAAATGGCCTTTGGCAATTTATGTTCTGGATTTCGATTGGAGAGGAAGGGATTTATGGTTGTTACTCTAAGAAATGAAATTTAATGTTAATTAGTGAAAGACCCTTATCTAATGTTAATATGTGGGATTAGGACAAGGATTTAATATTTATATTCTAACACGCCCGCACGTTGAGGGTCAACTTTTGATAATGGTAAAAATCATAGCAAATCAGGATCGTATGATTACAATACAGATCTTCAAGCTTCTACAGGTAGGTTAACAGTAATGAGTATCTCTAACAGGTTCGGGTCATTTCCAGGCTCATTAACAAAACATGAGCCGCTTTCAAGTTCATTAAAAGCGACTAGGGCTTCTAGAAGAGACACCACAGTCCATGAGAGCTGTAAGTCAAATCTCTTATCCCAACAAGAGAGTAACCGATTCTATCTCGTAAAAGGGGGAGTATCAACAGGAGATAACATATTTATATCAATATCCTAATTGTTTCTCAGGCCTATAAATACCATCACCCCTCCCTCAGTTAGAAGGTAATCAATAATCAGCAATTCCTCTCCCAAACTCTCATCCTCTTCCTAGTTCTGACTCGAGCGTCGGAGGGTCTGTCATCGGGGCCAACCCCGGTATTTCAGGTTTTTTGCAGGTCCATCGGCTGCGTTAGCAACCGTCAGATTCAGATCAAGGTGTTCTTCCAACGTACAGATCCAATCTCAGGAGTTCTAATTACTTTTTACGGTGACGATCAAAGGTTAGATCTTCAATAGATTCTTTCAAAATATGAACTCACTATCTGTTTACTCCCATATCAAAATAAGAAGCAACAGATTGACAACCGTCTGCGGGAAACTACGTAGTTCTACATCAAAAATCAGACTTACCGTGAGAAACACCGAATTCTTCCACCATGCCATTGAAGTTAAGAGGAAGAGCAATGACCTCAAGCCGTCTAGCGAATCCTTTTCCTCAACCAGATCATTCTGTTAAGGACCTTATTTCTCCTCATCAGCAGGATCAGCCCCAACAGCCTAATCATGCTCTCATCAACAGAGAGGCTCCAGGGGGCTCTCGACAAAGCCGTCATGAACTGCGCCTTTAACAACATCCTCTACATGACCATGTCTTAGTCCATAATGTTGACAGTGACTTGATGGCCTCGCGAGGTCCCCGAGAGTCAAGAGATCTCCGTCACATCATCAACGACAGACAACATGGGACTGATCTACAGATCCGTTTGGATGAGAGGCGTACCTAGATTGAGGTCTCCTGCTCAGAACGTCAAGTGAACCGGAGAAGCAACACTCCCCGAAGGCAGAGATCAAGACACTCCTCTCATAGGGGGCGCACTGCAGAAAGAAGCAAGACTCGTCTGAGTCAAAAGAATCTTGAGAGAAACACAGAGCAAGAGGCCCCAATCACTATGGCCGAACTGGAAAACATCAAGCATGACATCGTCTCCATATTTTACATGAAAATGAAGTTCCCAACAACCGCATGCCCTCATCTTCTATGTATTGTCAATATTTTCCAATAAAGATCGTTTTCCCCACCAGTCACTGCATATAATAAAGGCTGCTTAGGTCACAACATGTAATAAAAGTCAACCACTAGAGCACCCACTTAGTTTTATTTTTCAATAAAGTTTTGTATTAACTTTTACAAAAATCTTGTACAACTACGGATGCATGCAATGAGTAAAATGTCAAGCATAATCCTAAAAATGACACAAAAAACTTATTAGACGCTCCTTGTAAGACGAGTTTGGAGTTCATACCTATGGCTCGAAGTTGCTCTATTGTAACGAAGCAAATTCAGAGCTCAACTCGCCATTCGATCTGCTCCTGCAACCTGTTAAATACCTTAACGATAAGTTCGTAGTCCATACCCATGGCTCGGAGTGCTTTAGTAACCTGCAATCAAGCATATTCAGAGCTCAATTCGCTATTCGATCTACTCCTACAACCTATTAAATCCCTAAACAACATACCCATTGCTTGGAGTCGCTTTAGCAACCTGCAAACAAGTAAGTTCATAGCTCAACTCGTAATTCGATCTGTTCCTGAAACTTGTTAAAAACCCTTAAAGACAGATTGGAGGTCCAAAATCGTGGATTGCAGTTGCTCTAGCAAATCTGCAAACAAGCAAGTTTGGAGCTCAACTCGCCACTCGATGCGACTCTCACAATTCGTTGGAGGATCCATACAGCAAGTTTAGGTCCAGCTCCCTCCTAGAGTTGTTCCTACAACTAGTTAAGTACAAAATAGCAAGTCTGGAGCCCAACTCCTCCCTAGAGCTGCTCTTACGACTAGCTTATCTCCAAGACGGCAAATCACAGGACAAGGCACAGACATATAAAAGATTTCTTATTTCATAAACCATAAGTCTCGTTATAAATGTAGAATTACAATGAGTCTATGTTTCATTCCTTAGCATCGTTACAAAAGTATTGCGAACACTATACAACAAGTTGTCCTATAAGTCTTCTTTCCGGCTACACAATAGAGGGATGTTCCATCTAAGAGATACAAACTTCTTCGCAGGCCTCTTGCCAGCTAACACATCCCTATGACCACCTCAACTCTTGATGATAAAATTCAAGACAAGCATTCCTTAGACTGGCAAGCTCAAAGTCTTTCCTGAGTAACACTACCTTCACCTAAGCAAGCTCCAACTTAGTCTCGCTAGAAGTGCTACGCAAACGTCCGTCAAGGGCAGCGTATTACGCAGAAGAACAAGCTCGGCATCCCGAAGACCTCATTTGTGTGCACGACTGCTTTTCAGCAAAGAGAAGAACGGAAACACTTCAACGTTGAACATGCACAAAGGACTTCATTTCAATATTAAGAAGATTCAGAACACCCATAATTTATTCACCCATCAAAATGAGTTCGGCACTCCGTGCGCCACTCGAGTTTCTCCTCCAATGACTCGTTAGCTCCATTCAATGAGTTTAACGCTTGCTTTTCGTATGCATTCCTTCGCCAACAACTTGTTAGCTCCATACAACGAGTTCAATAGCTTGCTCTCGGCTGAAGCTCCATCAACGACTCATTAACCCGATACCATGAGTTCAATGTCTTTGATCTTTGCTTGTACTCCATCAACAACTTGTTGACTCCATACAACGAGTTCGATTCCTTACTCTCTGCTCGAGCACCGTCGATAACTCGTTAACTCCATACAACGAGTTCAACGCCCTGATCTTCACACGAGCCCCTATTAACAACTCTTTGACTTCATACAATGAGTTTGGTTCCCCGCGCTCTGTTCGAGCTCTGTTAACACCTCGTTAAGTTCCTACAACGAGTTCATTGCCTTGCTCTCCGCTCGAGCTACGTCAACAACTTTTTAACTCCATACGATGAGTTCAGTGCCTTACTTTTTGCTCAAGCTCTGTCAACAACTTGTTCACTCCAAACAACGAGTTCAATAGTTTGCTCTCCACTGATGCTCCGTTAATAACTCGTTAATTTTAAACGAGTTCAACACCTTACTCTTTGCTTGAGCTCCGTCAATAACTCATTAACTCCATACAACGAGTTCAACACCTTGTCATTCGCCTGAGCTCCGTCAACGAATCGATTAATTCCTTACAACGAGTTCAATGTCTTGTCTTTCGCTCGAGCTCCGTCGATAACTCGATTAATTCCCAACAATTAGTTTGATGCCTTGCTTTTCGCATGCGCTCTGTTAACAGCTTGTTAACTCTATACAACGAGTTGAACGCCTTACTCTTAAATCGAGCTCCGTCAACAACTCGTTAACTCCCAACACCGTGTTTGCTCTCTCCTATTCGATCAAGTTTCGTTAATAGCTCGTTAACTCCAAATAGTGAGTTCAACATTGTGCTCTCTGCTCGAGCCCCGTAAATAATGAGTTCGACGCTTGGCTCACCGCTCGAGCTCCATCAACAACTCATTGACTCCAAACAACGAGTTCCATGCCTTACCGCTCGAGCTCTATCAGCAATTTATTGACTCCAAACAACGAGTTTGACACCTTGCTCTTTGCTCGAGCTCTGTTGACACCTCGTCAGCTCCATACAACGAGTTCGGTTCCTTGCTTTCCGCTCGAGCTCCCTCAACAACTCGTTGACCCCATACAATGCGTTCGGTTTCCCGCTTTCCGCTCGGGCTCTATCAACAACTCATCAGCTCCAAACAACGAGTTTAACCATTTGCTCTCCGCTCAAAGCTCAGTCATCAACTCATTAATTCTATACAACGAGTTCAATACCCCTCTCTTTGCACGCGCTTTATCAACTACTCGTTGACCCCATACAACGAGTTCGGTTTTTTGCTCTCCGCTCAGGCTCCATCAATAACTTGTTAGCTTCAAACAACGAGTTCAATCCCTTGCTCTCCGCTCAAGCTCAGTCAACAGCCTGTTAACTCTATACAATGAGTTTATTGCCCCATTCTTCACACGAGCTCCATCAACAACTCGTTAACTCCATACAACAAGTTTGGTTCTCCGCTCTCTGCTCGGGCTTCATCAACAACTCGTTAACCCAATATAACAAGTTAAATGCCTCCCTCTCCGCTCGAGCTTCGTTCACAACTCGTTAACTTCTAACAACGAGTTCGATGTCTTGCTCTTTGCACAAGCTCTATCAAATACTTGTTAATTCCATAATAACGAGTTCGATGCCCTGCTCCTCGCTTGAGTCCTTTAACAATCCCTTAACTTCATGCAATATGTTCGTCATTCAATATCGGCTTAGAATTCTCTCCAAACTTGCTGGGCGCAAACAACACGGTCAAATGTCCAACTCTGTATCAGAGTTGTCTCTATAAACTTACTGGGTACAAACGTCAAGTTCCAATGTCAAACCCCATCTCAAAGTTTCCTCTACAAACTTGCTAGGCACAAACGGCAAGTTCCAACATCAACTCCATTATAGAGTTGCCTACACAAACTTGCTGGGCATAAACAACAAGCTAAACGTTCAAATCCGTCACAGAGTTGTCTTTATAAACTTACTTGGATCAAACAACAAACTCTATGTTCAACTTTGTCTCAGAGTTTGCCTCTCCAAACTTACTGGGCGCAAACAGCAAGCTCTACGTTCAACTTCGTCTTAGAGTTGCATCTACAAAACTTGCTAGGTACAAACAGTAAGTTCTACGTTCAACTCTGTTTCAGAGTCGTCTTTATAAATTTGCTAGGATCAAACAACAAGCTTTACGTTCAACTCCGTCTCAGAGTTGCCACTCCAAACTTGCTGGGTGCAAACAGTGAGTTCAAACAACTAACTCCGTCTCAGAGTTGCCTTTCCAAACTTGTTGGGTGCAAACATTAAGTTCAAACGACCAACTCTGTCTCAGAATCGTCTTTACAAACTTGCTGGGCGCAAACAGTAAGCTTTTCATCCAACTCTGTCTTAGGGTTGCTTCTCTAAACTTGTTGGGTGCAAACAACAAAGTCAAACGTCCAACTCTGTCTCTACAAAATTTGCTGGGTGTAAACAAAAAATTCAACGTTCAACTCTGTCTCAGAGTTGTCTTTACAAAACATACTGGGCAGAAACGACAAGCTCAATGTTCAATTCCGTCTCAGAGTTGCCTCTACAAAACTTGCTAGGTGCAAACTACAGGCTCAACGTCAACTCCATCTCAGAGTTGTCTCTACAAAATTGTTGGGGGCAAACAGAAAGTTTAAACGTTCAACTCCGTCCCAGAGTTGCCTCAACAAACTTGCTGGGAGCAAACAGTAAGTCTGCAGTCCGACTGCCTTCCGATGTTTATCCCTGCAACAGCTCTTCTAGGTCGCTATATACACAAGATCCAACGGTCAAAATACTCAGCTCTCAGACCAACGGAACACTCGTCCAATAACGAAACGTTCGATCGACAAAACAAGCAAACGATACAATGTTTGGCCCGACGAAAGGGCGATTCGCATGGTAGATCACTCGATAAACACTTGGTAGGTGAAAACGAAGCCCCAAAATTAACAAAAAATTCTAACTTCGCCTAGCTTGAACTCAACACCAATCAACACTTGGCCAAGTTCCAACACTTAGCCAAACTCCGAACCAGACAAAAAAACCTTGGATTTAACAAAAGACCATGTCGACATCAAACTTCAAGCATGGACAGCAAAAGCTCAAGACCCTACTCAAACAAAAGCAATCTCAGCTGCAACACTATCCAAAACCCAACTCAAGCTTCGCGAAACTCCAACTCCAAAGCTTTCAATCCAATAAACAAACCCTAGCTCGAATGATACCCAAACACTACAAAAACCTCGAAGACGATGAAGACAAACCTTGTGTCTGACTCAAACAAACTCAAACTCGAGATTAGCATGGGATTCAACTCAACTCCGAATCCAACTTCAAGCTCTGGCCAAAAACCAAACCCAAACGATGGAGGAGAAGATGATTCAAACCCAACACTCCAACCTAAACTACAACACGAACTTATAAGGCTCGAAGAGTTAGTCGACAAAACAAACCTTGGTCGTCGAGCTCCAGATTCACAACAAACCAATGTTCCCTAAAAAATTATCAAGAATGCAAGATTCACACCAAATCAAGGCCTTTTTTTCAAATTCGGTAAATTCAACTAGACGATGGTTAATTCCAATATCAATTACTATTCCAGAATGCCATGACCAAAGAGGCCTTCATCCATAAATAGCACCCGACTCGGTTGCCGATTTGAAGCTTCACATTGGCAAGTCTCTGCCTCCTCTTCCTCTCCTTCTTCTCCTCGTAGGTCACCATCATCAAGAAGGATTTCTCCCAGAACAACACACTGGTCGTGGCATGCATAAAGACAACTTCAACCCTGACTCCAACTCGAGATTGATGAGAGGTTCCTAGGCAGCCACAAGAACCCAACCGAAGCTCCAAAAGACTAGTTTCAAAACCGACTTTGACGCTAGACAGTTAAAATCAATATTTTGAACTAATCGGTCTAGGAGCAATTAGTGATTAATCGATTAGTCAGAAAATAATCAGGGGTTAAATCGGAATAATCAGAATAATTGGGATAATCTCATAATAATTCTATGTTAGGGTTTAGGGTTGCTACATAATGAGGATAAATTCTTTTTTTATATATAATTAAAAAAAGGATTTATCTTCATTATGTAGCAACCCTAAACCCTAACATAGAATTATTATGAGATTATCAATTAAGAACAAATAGTTATAGAGGAAAAGAAGAGAGTACTTGGTTCGAGCTGAGTTTGGATTCTAGATGAGGGTTGGATCGGGTTTGCTGATCGGTTCCAGCAAACAGAAACAATGTGGAGGAGGAGAAGGTGCATCAGATGCGGGTCAAGTCAAGTTTGCGACAACGCAGGGAGAGTGATGATAGGTCGGGTTTAAGTTTGCTCAAGGAAGAAGAAGAGAATCAGTTTGGGTTTGGGTTGTGCGTGGAAGAAGAGCTGCGACAAGTTGGGTTTGGGTTTGCGCGAGGATATGAAAGGGTTTGGATTTTGGATTTGGATTTGAGTTTCGGCCGGAATCAGCCAAAATAATGCAAACGAGCATGAAAATTGAAGGAGGAGATTTAATCAGTCAATCAACCACTTAAAATTGGCTGATTATACCTGATTAAATCACTAAATATTGACATATTGAAAATCACTAAAAAAATAATCGCTTAGCCTCCGATTAGCGATTAATTGAGGATTAATCGGGCGATTAATCAGGTTTTAAATACTTAGCTTCGAGGTCAGCCAAGATCAAACTCGAAACTTGACAAAGAGCTTTGCTCGCCAAGATCGTGGTCGCGGAACCCAAGGCGATCAAGAGCTTTGCTCGCCAAGACTATTGATCGCTGGAACCCAAGAAGTTGAAGCTTTGAAAGTTGTCGACGAGACAAGCCTGGTCGCCAAGAAGGTGCTATCCGAAGAAGCTTTGCTCACCGAAGGAGTTGGTTGCCGAGGAGACTGTCTATGAGGCACCTGATCACCACAATCATGGTCGACGAAGCCTGGTCGCCACAACCCTAGGTCACTGATAGCTTGCTCGCCAAAGTTTGGACACCACATCTTAGTCGCCACGAGCATGGTCGTCGAAAGCTTGCTCGCCAAGACCCTAGCTCGCCACAGAAAAGCAGCTCAAATGGAGAAGACGAAGATTTTGGTCGCCCAAGTGGTCAGGCGACCAAGGGGGTGCTCGCAGTCTTCATTGACCATCGGATCTCTTAGAAACGCGAGCTCCTCCGTGATGGGCGCGTAGGATCACACCAAGTTGTCGGTCCACTTCTCGCCTGTTCGATCTCACTCAGCGAGCAAGCCCAATCATGATGGATGCTCCCGATTGCGCCACATTGCCCCTCATCACAGCCGTCCGATCCCATCAGCGAGCGAGCCTGGGTTTGATCAATGCGTACGATCGCTCCAAAAATCGCGCCCGGTTTGATAAATTAATAAAAATCCCCAAAAGTCAACTAAAATTCAAAATTTAATAAAAATACAAATAATAATTATTTAATTCGGAAAATTAATTAATTATTTTGAAAAATAATTAAAAATTGTAATAATTAATTAAAAATTTCGATAAAACAACAATTAATTGGGGAAAAAATAATTTAAAATCCTAATATTTTTTTGAAAATTCTAGAAAAAAATGGGAAAAGTCCGGAAAAATATCTGCCGCTTCCAGAAGCTTTCAACAAGTTCTAGGTATCTCCAATCGTCCCTGGAAGCTAAAGATAGTACCCCAAAAATCCGTAACATGGTAAACTGCTTCCCGAAAGTTAAGAGAATTGCCTTTCAGGAGTGGAAGGTTTATGATAATGGTAAAAATTGCAGCGAATCAGGGCCGTACGATTCCAACATAGGTCTTAAAGCTTCTACAGGTAGGTTAGCAGTAACAGGCCTCTCCAACATGTTCGGACCTTCTTCAGGCCCATTAACAAAACATGGGCTGCTTTCAAGCTCTTTAAAAGCAACTAAGCCCACTAAGAGACACCCAACCCATGAGGATTGTAAGTCAAATCTCTTATCCCAATAGGAGAGTAACTGATTTTGTCTCTTAAAAGAGGGAGAATCAACAAGAGATAACAGATTCATATCAATTTCTTAACTGTTTCTCAGGCCTATAAATACCCTCCCCCCTTCCTTAGAATATAATCAATGATTAGCAATTCATATCTCAAACTCTCTTTCTCTCTCTAGTTCTCACTTGAGCATCGGAGGGTCTGTCGCCAAGGGGGTTACAGGCTTTTTGCAGGTCCATCAGCCGCATATGCAACCATTAAATTCAGATCAATGTGCTCTTTCAACGATCCAGATCAATCTCAGGAACTCTAATCACTTTTTACAGCGACGATCAAATGTTAGATCTTTAGTAGTTTTCTTCAAAATCTAAGTCCTGGACGATTCACAGCCGTATTTTAAATAAAAAAAATTAACCCTGCGTTTTAAGTGTAGCCAGTGGGGTTGGAACCTGGGTTGGCTCGGATATGCGAAAGACCCTACACATAGACCTAAACTCCTAATTTGCGTTAAGGGTGAGGATTTAATATCTATATTCTAACATAATCTAGATCTATTACTAGATTTATGTGCATGTTTTAATACTCAAATACTCGCAAGGACATTGTTATCTTACTATGACCAAGTCCGTGCCTTGTGCATGCGTTCATTACTGGTGAAAACCTACACTGAGCTTGTGTTTCACCTAGTCAGATAGCCTACAACATGTCGGCAACACACTTGGAATAGGTTACAGCTCCAAGTGGGCTGAATCGTTTTTTGGATTTTCACTATACCATGTACGACATAATAATTAAAGCTTCTTTCTTTCTCTCTTCTTGGACTAGGATTCTAGCTAAGATTTTGCAGAACTAACCTTAATTGAAATATCGTGTTTCAACAGCATGTGTGTGCCATGAATTTCTTTCTCCCAATTTGAATAACGTCGTCATAAAGCTTAAAAAGTTTTTGATATGCTTGGTAAAAATAAATGCACGTGCTGATAAGACTAGGTTTAAAAGGAAAAGAAAATAAATAAGTGTCAAGAATAAGGAAGTTAGTTACACAAAAGTATCCAAGTATACTTTATGACATTTATTCATAATATATTTAATTTGGATTGGTTTTGTAATTTGCAAATTAGAAAACCGAAAGTTATATAGTGTTAGAATATAAATATTAAACCCTCACCTTTATCACAACTTCGGAGTTTTGATCTATCGGTATAGTCTTTCACATGGTATCAGAGCAACCCAGGTTCGAATCCCACTGGCTACGGAGTTTAAATGCAGATTAAAAAAAAATACCGCTGTGTATAATCCAGGTCTTGGCCCACAAAAATGGCCCTCAACCTACAGGGGCGTGTTAGAATATAAATATTAAACTCTCACATTTATCACAACTTCAGAGTTTTGGTCTATCGGTAGGGTTTTTCACATGTTGCTTACACTTGTGCAATAATATTTATGTTGTTTGTTATTAAGAAGTAGAACAACAATGGGTTAATAGTTTAGCAAGCGCTATAGCTATTTACAAAATTGAGGCAAAATTGAACTTCTATCATACCTGAGTAGCAGTTTTCACCATCAATACCAGATATCACTTCTCTATACGATCTGCTGAACTTGGCTTCATCTCCAATTTTGTTTCAATGCGAATTGCTATTTTTATTACTGTCTCCTTGTAGCTGGCCTTCCAGGTAACTCAAGTATCTATCGCTTACCAAACCTGCATGGACATATAAAAATGTGAAAGTTAGTCTTCTATTTAGAGCAAATTATTCGGAAAAAGGGAGAGGAGGGGATATAATTATATTATTTTTTGCTAAATAACCTCGTTATCTATATTTATATATTTGATCGAATATTGTAAAACTCATTCCTTGAACTATATTTTCTGATACGTTGGATGTTGTCCGATCTATTACTCTTTCCAACCTACAGGTCCATATAGAGCTCGGCTTATGTGAAATCTTATGTTCCCAAACAATAAGGACAAGCATGCCTGCGAAAGATGGAAATTGGTTTCCTCACATTTCACAGCTCGAAGCTATCTTTCCCAATGGAACATTAGATCATTCTGCAGAGCTTATATACCAACAGGTGTTCTTTTGAGGCTTGTTTGCAATTTTACGAAGATCTTGTGCTTTCACTCAATCATATTTCTAGTGTGAAAAAGACCACTTTATATATTTCAATTTTTTGCAGTTGCCTGCTTGGGAGGAGCCTGTGAATGTTGCAAGAACTAGATATGAGAGTGTTATTACTGCCCTTGCCAACAAATTTCCTCACGAAAACTTGTTGTTGGTTACACATGGTTCGTCAAATTTATCAAAAAATTTTGTACTGTCAATTTTGTAGCTAGCCGTTGAGCTAAATTTTCTGATTGATTTCAGCCCCAATGTAGGTGAAGCAGTTGGAGTGTCTGTTTCTTCATTTGCAAAGGGTCTTGAAGTATTTGAAGTAGAGTACTGTGCGCTTTCTCATTTGCAAAGGAGGATCAACTTCAAAGAGTCTAGGGACGGCATTGCTGAAAACTTTAGGGTGGTAACAGAGAATGCCAAATCTGGGGTGTGCTATTACTCTGAAATGGAGCAGACGCAAGCAGACACTTGACATTAAACTGAACTTTTTATTCCTTTTTTCCCTTTTCATTTCCTCTAGGCTTCTTTTGACCGGAAGGAATTTTTTGTTGTTGTTGTAACATAATATGAATTTGCTTCCTGTTTGTTCCTTTTTATTTTTGTTTAGGATCCAGCAATGGATCCAGCATCAGCAGCCTGTTAGAAATAAAAACAGCAAATTGATAAGGAAAATGTTTTGCGACATACTAACTTATCTGATGTGGTATAGATGATGTGGCCCAATTAGGTCCGTCAGATTTCCTCAGATTTCGCTCATCCCTGATAAGTCAACAAGTCCAATGGCCTTCTGCCAACTCAGGCTCACATGCAAATGGGGCCTACCCGACCCGTTAGGGTTCCAAACCTGTTTATTCCTGCCTATAAATACCAGACTCCCTTCTCCTTGCCCAAGGTAATGAATCTTTTCCCATCTGAACCCTAGCTGCTCAGTCCCTTTTCTAGTGACTGACTAGATCGTCGGCGGGCCTGTCCCCCGAACTTCTCCCGGTGTTTCTAGGCCTTTTGCAGGTACTCCGGCCGCCGAGCTTCCAGCCTCCCAACCGAGCTACCAGCCTCTCTTTCGAGCCGACCTCAAGGAACAGACCCGAGCCGAGATCGATATCAGTCCCTTCCACTTCACAAATTACAAGAACTCACACCTGTTGCTCCCACAAAAAAAACAAGCAGCATCAGGTTGGCGCCATCTGTGAGAACCAACGACTGACTCGACCCTAAGCTCGGATCTCCCTCGGAGCTGAGCTCTTCCATGGCTCCCAAAGCCAGAAGAGCCTTCATCGCCAGACGTCGTTCGGATCCACTTCCTTCTCACAGCCATGTGAACTCTCAGGGATCCAATCGACCACTAGTGAATGGTGCAGCGAGACCCGATCCGAGCACTTCACGCTCGGTCGCCCACGACTTACGGCATGTCATCAACAACCGGAAGCCCCCAACGATCACGGAGCCGGGCAGTCCCATCCGACCCAACTCCAACCCTTCCATCCCGAAACAACCGTAGCCGCTCCCCCAGTTGAGGTCCACCTCCGCCCCGTCCGGACGAACAAGCTCCTATCACGAGAGCCGAGTTCCGAGATTTCGGGAACGCGATCCTCCGAGCCCTCGGAGGTGGTCCCGGATTCGAACAACAAACAACCGGCCCAAGGCGCGAAGAGGGTTAGGGTCTCGAGTCTCACGGTTCGTCCCAGCCACCTCAGCCGAACGACGCCGTCCTCCACCGCCTCCAGGAGATGGAGAATCGCCTCGTCCGCATTAACGAGGGAGACCACAAATCGGCGGCGCATCAGCCAAGCCGACCCCCATCCCCCCTGCCCCCCCTAAATTCTAGCCGCTGAAATCCCCAGGAATTTTAGGCCGCCTCAGTTCGAGACTTACAATGGCGAGAGCGATCCAGCTGATCACATGGAAGGGTTCAAAACTCTCATGATGATTCACAGTGCATCGGATCCTCTCCTATGCCGCGTCTTCCCTGCCATCCTGCGTGGCTCGGCTCGGGAATGGTTCTTAAAGCTCGCCCCCAGATCGGTATTCTCGTTCGACCAGATCGAAGCAAACTTTCTCGCTCACTTTGTGACCAGCCGGAAGGTCGAGAAGACGAGCGCGTCCCTTCTGGACCTCAAGCAGAAGGGAGGAGAGCCCCTCCGCGACTTTATGCGGAGGTTCACCACCGAAGCCAAGGCGGTGTCATCCCTCGACGCCAATGTCGCCTCGGCGGCCTTTCGGCACAATGTTCGTCATGGCCAGTTGAAGGCTTCTTTTGCCAAGGAACTGCCCCTAGACTTTCCCGACCTTCTCAACAGGGTCAAAAGTACATCGGGCCGAGGAGGCCTTGCATCCCGAAGGCCTGAAAGAAACCCCACGTACGGGAAAGAGGAAGGCCGAAGAATTCGAACCTCTAAAGAAGGCCCTGAAAGATCCGCCTGCCCAGAAATGCTCCCCGCCAGTCCCCCATTTCGAGAGGAACACACCGCTGACACAAAATGTGTCGGTCATCCTCCTGGAGATCGAGGATAAAGGTCGTCCGCCTTCCTCCCTGACCTAACAACAACAAGAAGAGGGACCGGAGGTTCTACTGTCGCATCCATCGGGACAATGGGCATGAGATCGATAATTGCTGTGCTCTCAAAGATGAAATCGAAGCCCTCATCCAGAGGGGTTACTTGAGGAAGTTCACACGAACCACCCCTAGGGATCAGAGGGATCCACGACCATCACCTCCTCCTCGGACGATCAGCAGGCGGCCCAAGACCGAGCCTGAGCACGAGGATACCAGTGCGCTGGCCATCCTTCACTGCATCCACGGCGGGCCTATAGGGGGAGAATCGTACAAACCCCGCAAAGCTTTCGTTCAAGGAGTGAACTCGGTCCATAACTATCAGCCTCCTGTGGACCAGAGGCTAGTAGTCACCTTCTCCAACGAGGATCCTGAAGGCGTCCGACTTTCCCATTGTGATGCTCTAGTGATCAGCCTCAGTATGGTGAACCATGATGTCCGACGTATCCTTGTAGACAATAGAAGTTCGGTAAATATTTTAGATCTAGCCGAGTTCGAAAGCCTCAAGCTCTCCCGCGAAAGGTTGAAGCCGGCCGGGTGCACGCTTTATGGGTTCTCTGGCGTCCTCGTCCAAATTGATAGAATTGTCACACTTGACGTGACGGCTGACACAGCCCCAACCCTTCGGACCGAAGCAATGGATTTTATGGTGGTCAACATCAAGGCGGCCTACAATGCTATTCT
This sequence comes from Hemerocallis citrina, assembly GCA_017893485.1. NCBI lineage: Eukaryota > Viridiplantae > Streptophyta > Magnoliopsida > Asparagales > Asphodelaceae > Hemerocallis > Hemerocallis citrina. Next base: position 251,205,960 of record CM030361.1, read on the forward strand.
CAGCAGACCCGGCCTTTGCACACTCCAGCCGGTTCCCTCCGCCTACCACTTGAAGCTAAAGTTTCCCACCGATCATGGGGTCGATGTAGTCCGGGGCAATCATGAATTGGCACGTTCGTTCTATACAACCGCAATAGGGGGCAGAGTCTTTCCCCTCGACATGGTTGAACTCCATTCCTAGCTAGGTTCGGACCCATCGACGTGCTGGAGGATGTCCCTTTCTCCAAGGGAGACCTGTCCAAGTGGTTCCGGGTAATCAAATCTCTAGCCCTGGACCTGAAAGCTGGAAATCATCAAAGCATCCTCTGGAATTCTGACCTCTTCGCTTGGACACCGTTCGACATGCCAAGGATTTCTGAAGACATTATAGTGCACTGACTTTGCGTCCGTTCAGACTCGAAGCCGGTCCAACAGAAACGATGCAAGTTTGCCCCTGAAAGGCAGCAGGCGGTGAGGGAAGAAGTAGGCAAACTCCCCTCGGCACGGTTTATCCAGGAAGATAGCTACCCGGAGTGGCTGGGCAATGTGGTGATGGTAAAAAAAAGTGCGAGAAATGGAGGAACTGCATAGACTTCGTAGACCTCAACAAGGCCTGTTCGAAAGATTCGTTCTCTCTCCCGAACATCGATGCTCTCATAGATGCAACCTCGGGGCACGAGCTGTTGAGCTTCATGGATGGCTTCTCAGGCTACAACCAAGTAAGAATGTTCCCTCCGGACATACCCAAGACCGCCTTCGTGACTGACCCAGGACTCTACTGGTATCGGGGCGTGCTTTCGGGCTGAAAAATGCCAGCCGCCACATATCAGAGGCTCGTCAACCGGGTCTTCAAAGACCTGAGTGGCCAGAATATGGAAGTGTATGTTGACTGTTACGCACCGCTTTCCAAAAAGAGAATACAGAAAATTGATATGTGACTAAGCCCAGCGAATGATTTTGATCATCCATAAGCTGTTCAGAATCTTTACAACATCTCACAGAAATAATCAGAGTCGGAAGCAAAAGAATCAACCAAGTATGCATAATCTTATCAAATAGACCAACAAAAATTTACTTGAAATCCAAATATAATATAATCTCAAATAAATCAAGTCTGGACAAGTTAATAATATCCTGGATCACATTGCCCAAATACAAAAATAAATCCAAGTATCAAGTACAATTGTCCAAGCAATAACAGGAAATAATAATAATAAATGCAAACAAAACTCCAGCACTAATATCTTATATCGCCAACTCCATCTGGCAACTGGTCACCCTGATCTGCAATTAATAAATTGTAGGAAAGAGAAAAGAGAAAAACAAACTCCCGTCAATGTAAGTTATGGGCTGCTTGTAATGCAGGATATAAGTACATAGGGAAGAATAAAAATTATAAAATAATAACAGAAATAGACATAGCATGGTATAAGCATGTCAACAGAATAGAATATCTAACATGAATCAAGCAAACAGGATCAAGTAGCAGGGTATATTAACAGGTACAGGTAACATGTATCAAGTGTCAAGCTAACGGGTAAACAGGTAAACATGTAACAGGTAAACAGCTAATCAGGTATACAGGTAAACAGGTAAATATGTACAGATAAACAGGTAATCAGGTATACAGGTAAACAGGTGAATAGGTACAGGTACAAGTAATCATGTAATCAAGTATCAGGTTATGTCGAGTCTTATATTATTACTAACTAGGTAGCACTTCATGTGCCCCAACTTTTATCACATGGTTGCTACATTCAAACAGTTTCGTTTAGATTTCGTAGTGGAGTCCATAGGGCAGTGTACTCAGGAATCAGGATAACAGAAAACAGGAATAGGTAGAACCTAGTGGTTCTCTTCCGAATACACCTTCCTATAGGGAAGTATGCAGTCGGGTACAGGAACAGGCAGAACCTAGTGGTTCTCTTCTTAGTACATCTTCCTATAGGAAAGCATGCAGTCAGGTACAGGTAAACAGGATCGTGAATCATGTAGTCATGAACACGTAACATGCAGAACACATGTCCTCTTCTCAGTACACGTTTCTATATTTTCTACTGCTAGATCTTTCCCTTAACCCCGGCTTGGTTATTTTTTTATTATCAAACAGGCATGTAAGTATCACAAAACAGAGTAAGAATAATATGGTCTAAATAAGTAACAGGTTCACGTTGCAAGATAAACTTGTTCAGGTGAATGATAACTCATAATAGGATAATACAATGAAATTTCTAGTTCAGGACACAAGACAGTACTGTACTAAAACAAGGATTTCCGTTGCTACAAACATGCAAATCTGAATCCGTCAAAGAATCTGAAAATAGACTCCTGGCCGAATCCATCAAATATATATAAGTCATATAGTATTTCACAAAAACAAGAGTCAAAACTGAATTGAAACCAGAAAACATGTTCAGCCAGAAATCAGTAGTTTGTATTCGAAGTCAGGAAAACAACATGGAAACTCATTAATTAAATCTAAGAAAAATCTGGGGTATTCCCCTATATGTGGTAACAGATTAACAAGTTTTATAATTTTCCAACAAAAATAGAGTAGTCAAGTAAAATCAGAAAACATCAAGATATAGTAGTTTTGTAAATCTGAAATCACAAACACTGCAGTACGAAAATGCAATTTCTCGCAAACCATAAATTGAAATCTAAAGCCGCCAAAGGGTAATAAAATAGATATAGTAGGCTAACTTTTATATTCAGAAATATTTTAGAAAGAGCAAGTAGAAATAGGTCGAAAATCAGGTTCTTTACTGAACAATAGTAAAATTCTGCATGTAAAATCTTTATCTGCGAGCATGAAAACGTTTGTAAAACTCCTCAAATAAATCCACAAAAATTCTGGGTAAACCCCAATCAAGTCTAAAAGTATTGAGCAAAATTTTAGATCAAAATAATAATTTTAACACCAGAATAAAAATAGACTACTCTTCAGAATTCATAGAAAACGCAGTCTGGAAGTCTTTTTCTACACCTTAGCGGTAAAATAGGCATAAATCACAACTCGTAATCAAAAGGGTTGAAAAATAGACATAATTCTCTACAAATCATGTTCACAAAATATTTTCAAATGCTGACCTTAATAGAGTCTAAAATACTGACCAACATCAGGAAAACAGAAAAATACAGATTTGTTCTTTATACACGAATCAACATAGATCATACGAAATTCATCCAAATCAACCCAAACATGAAATATAGTGTACTAAATGTCCAAATAACATGGTATAGGGTATTTCACAAGTATTCGACAAGTATATCGCGAATAACACATCAAACATAGATATCTTAAGTAGCATGAACATATACATCAAAAGTGGTCAATCCTAGGTTAATTTATGTCATGTATGTCGTGAGGCAACTATGGTCGAGTCAACACAATAGAGACAATATTAATAAGGGGGTTCACACACAAATTGTCTTTAGAACCCAACTACACTACAGACGGTATTTAGTACTTGTATTACGCAAAGAAAAGAATACAAGTTACTCCCCTTAACCGATGATGAAAACGATAATGAGCAAAAGCGAGAATAATGGGAACGGATTTCCGGGCAACGAACACAACGAACGAACGAACGAACGAACGAGCCCACGAACTAAGACGAACACAAGATCTCCAAACGAACACACAAAACAACTTGCACCAAAAATAGTCAAGGTCCAATACACCCACACCCAACACACCCGCACACAAGAGCGCGTGAGGGAGCATCGGCAAGGAGGTCGGCACACGGGGGTGGTCAACGGACGGGGTGTCGCAGCGTCGGAGGCTTCGCTAGTGTCGCACAGGGAAGATAACATAAGGGCCGCGCTGTCTGGAGGTCACTGAAGCGCTAGAAGGGGGAACCAGGGAGAGAGATGAGTGGGAGGGGGAAAAGAAAGCTCGGGGATAGGGTATAGCAGTTGAAGAGCATGGGTTCACAATATATACAGTTGAGTTTAGGTTTAGGGTGTAGGGGCGGCTGAACAGGGGGATAACGGGTTTGGAGGGGTGATAATGGGTAGTTTGTAAGGTATACGGGTCTGGGGTAATTATTAGGATAGTTGGGTTATAATGAAATGGGTAAAGGGTAGATAGATGGATATTAACAGGGGAATAGGGTATAGAATTGGATATGAGGAGTATGGTTAATAGGTTTGCTAATTAATGGGTATTTGGGTATTAATAGGTTTAAACAATGGGTTCAAGAAATAGGACCAATCCACAAGGAAAATGAATAGAGTGATACAAAAATGAGACGGCACAGAAAAGAACAAATAAAATAGGCACGAGCAATTTGAATAAAGAGAATAAAAAATAGATCGATCAAATAGAGACGAAACAAATGAGACAATTGGGTCAAGAAAATCACATGAAAGGACGACAAAATAATAATATGAATATATTGAAAATAAAATCCAATATACGGTCCAAGAAAAGATACTAGAAGAATACAAAGAGAGAAATACACCAAAATGAAAAAAATACACTAAAAATACATAAAACGAAAAACAGGGGTTACATTGACGATATGCTTGTCAAAAGTCGCAGAGGCCAAGATCATGTCGACAACCTCGAAGAAGCTTTGGGGGTCTTGCAATCTCACAACATGAGGCTCACCCCCTCTAAATGCGCCTTCGACATCTCCTACGGGAGATTTCTCAGATCTGTGGTGAGCCAGCGCGGAATCAAGGCGAACCCATAAAAGATCCAGGCCATACTCGACATGGCACCCCCAAGAAACGTCAAAGAAGTTCAGAGGCTCACGGGACGACTGGCGGCCATCGGCCGCTTCCTCTCCAAGTCTGGAGAGAAGTCGCTCCCAGTCTTCAAGGCCCTCCGGGGGGCGAAAAGCTTCGAATGGGAAACCTCCCAGTAAGAGGTATTTGACCAACTTAAAGACTACCTTGCCAATCCCCCGCTCCCCAGCAAGTCGAAACCGGACAAACCCCACTTCCTCTACCTGGCTGCCACGGAACACGCGCTCAACTCCGTTCTGGTTAGGGAGGAGGGCGGAGTGTAAAAGCCCCTATATTATGTGAGCAAGGTCTTGCACGATGCAGAGATCCGGTACCCCAGTACGGAAAAGATTGCCTACGCGTTGGTAATGGCTGCGCGGAAACTCCGACCCTACTTCTAGGCCCACTCCGTCCGCGTCCTTACGGACCAGCCCCTCAAAATGGTCCTCGACAAGCTCGAAAACTCCGGGCACTTAATCAAGTGGTCGATCGAGCTCAGTCAACACGACATCTACTACCATCCTTGGACGGCCACCAAGGGCCAAGCTCTCCCTGAGTTCATAACAGAATGCACCATCCCCGAGTCCCCAGAAATCCAGGAGACTCCCCGGTGTGGGACGTCGATGTGGACCACTCGTCATGCGAGGAAGGGAGCGGAGCTGGCATCATCATTCGGGGTCCCGACGACTTCGTCCTCTAGTATTCTCTCCGACTGAACTTTTCGGCCACAAACAACGAGGCAGAATATGAAGCTCTGATCGCTGGACTTACACTGGCCTACCGGGCAGGGGCAAGGCAAATACGGGTCTTCACTGACTTCCATCTCGTGGTCAATCCGTTCACTGGGGAGTATGAAGCCCGTGACCTTAGGATGACCCAGTACTTAGTACGCACGAAGAAGCTCCTACAACTCTTCGAGGAGGTGGAGGTTTGGCGGATCCCAAGAGAACAAAACTGTCACACCAACTCCTTGTCTAAGCTCTCGTGATTGTCCCTTGGAGGACTAGATCGCACTGTCCTAGTTGATGTCATCCTCAAACCCAGCATCGAAGAACCTAAAGTCCTCTGCCTTGTCTCCAGCTATCCCTCCGAGACATGGATGGGTCCCATTAAAAAATCCTGACCAACGGCGAGCTACCACAGGACCGTGCTGCGGCACGAACTACAAGGATCCGGTCAGAAAGGTTCGACTTAATTGGGGATGTACTCTTCAAGCGCTCCTACAGCAAGTCTGACGGGAAACCCTATCTCTATTGTCTTACACCAGACAAGGCTAAGTACGCCCTAGAAGTGCTACACGAAGGGATTGGGGGATGCTACATGGGCTGCAGGTCGCTGGACCGAAAAGCACTCAACCATGGATACTACTGGCCTACTATGCTGCAAGATGCTCAGGACCTTGTAAGAGGATGCGGCCCCTGCCAACGGTTCTCTCCCATTAGATGCTCGCCCCAAGCCGAGCTGAAGTTGCTTGCCAGCCCTACCCCATTCGCCATGTAGGGGATGGACCTGGTCGGTCCCTTTTCCACAGGCTACCGGCCAAAGGTAGTTCCTTATCGTGGTCGTCGACTACTTTAAAAAGTGGGTTGAGGATCTTCTGGAAACACATCATCTGTCGGTTCAGGATCCCGTGCGTGCTAGTCACCGATAACGGAACTCAGTTCACCGGCAAATATTTTCGAAAGTTTTGTGAAGACTTTGACATTCAGCAGTGCTTCTTGTCAATATCTCACCCCCAATTGAACGGCTAAGCAGAAAACACCAACCGACAAATTCTTGACGGTCTCAAAAAGCGGCTAGACCAATCCCCCAAGGGTTTATAGGTCGAAGAGTTATCAAGCGTCCTCCGGTCACACCGGACTACCAAGAGAATTCCGACAGGTGAGTCCCCGTTCAATCTAGCATACGGGACCGAGGCAGTCATCCCTCTGGAAGTCATTCTTCAATCACCGAGGTACATGGGCTTCAACGAGGAATCAAACTCAAGCGACCTCAGGGCAAACCTAGACCTCATTGACGAGGTACAGGAAAGATCCACCATCCGACGGGCTATATATCAGCAATGAGTTGAGATGCTTTACAATAAAAAAGTTCGCCCGACCGACATCAAGGAGGGGGACCCTATACTTTGAAAGCTAGCAATCCCCCAGCACACAGCCAAAGGCAAGCTCGCCCCAAATTGGGAAGGCCCGTATAAGGTCTCCCAAGTGATACGTCCCCATACGTACCGCCTCGAAGACCTGGGGGGAGGATGGTTTAGAGGCCCTAGAATGCGGAGCACCTCATCAAGTTTCAGGAGGGAAAGTAAGGGAAAGTCCAGCATTGTAATAGGCGCTACTTGCCGATTTTCTTATAAACAAACATACATGATATAAAGGCAGGAGATTTTTGTTTAACAAATTGAAAATGTCAACTTCTCAGTCGCCCACGTCCTCGCCGCTCGACATGGACTTCGAACACCCACGAGGGATTCTTCAATCCCTCAGGTCCTCGCCACTTGGCATGGAATTCGAATTCCCACGAGGGATTCTTCAATCTCTCAGGTCCTCACCACTCGGCATGGACTTCAAACACCCACATGAGATTCTTCAATCCCTCAGGTCCTCGCCACTCGGCATGGACTTCAAACACCCACGAGGAATTCTTCAATGCCTCACGTCCTCGCTGCCCGACATGGACTTCGAATACCCATGAGGGATTCTTCAATCCCTCACGTCCTCGCTGCCCGGCATGGACTTCGAACACCCACGAGGGATTCTACAATCCCTCACGTCCTCGCTGCCTGACATGGACTTCGAACACCTACGAGGGATTCTACAATCCCTCACGTCCTCGCTGCTCGACATGGACTTCAAACACCCACGGGGGATTCTTTAATCTCTCAGGTCCTCTTCGCTCGGCATGGACTTCGACCACATATGAGGGATTCTTCAATCCCTCAAGTCCAAGCCTTTGGCTCGGACATCGGGTGCTAACGTCCTTGCCGCTTGGCATGGACTTTCACCACATATGAGGGATTTTTCAATCCCTGAAGTCCCAGCCTTCGGTTTGGACATCGGGTGCTAACATCCTCACCGCTCGGCATGGACTTCGACCACAAATGAGGAATTCTTCAATCCATCGCTTATTGAAAGTTCTAGTTTGATTTACGGTCATTGCCCACAGCGAGGACCTTCGAGTTCTGCCCAACGAGTCGACCCCCCTTTCACCTGCTGGCAACTAGGGATAAACCAGCATTCATTATCGTTACTGCTAATTGTCAGAGGGTGATAGGAGAGCCACAATGCACGTGACCCTCGAACAAGATTTCTATTTTTGGCACTCGCCTTCGACAAGCACCTCGAGCCTCGCACTTCGGATCGACCACCCCTTCACCCGCTGGAAACTAGAGATAAAACGGTGTTTATCTCCGCTACCCCCAATTGTCAGAGGGTGGTAGGAGAGCCACTAGTGATGAGAACTCATAGTGAAGTGAGAAAAAAATCTGATGAAGGAGGTGAGGGTTATATAGCCCTCAGGTGATGCATTTATGACATGGGAAGTCGAAACATCTGATAGACATTAATGGCATTGGAAGATAAAATGTCCTCCATCGCTAGGCATTTAGGATGCCCCAACCTCGTCACTCTACTACTCGAACTCCTCCCGCGGATCGAACTCCTCCTTCGGCTTGGATGCCGGAGACCTATCCTCGTGGATCAGAAGTAGGCGCACAATAAAAGAATCAATCAGTGCGATACAATCGTATTCTCATTATTGTTTCAACTAAAGAAAAGGCATCGTTACAAGGGAAGACTTTATTACATCACTAAAACTCGACCTAGGGCTCTTGTATTGGAGCCACAGGGTTTATACAGACCAGTTCAAGGCCAACCGAGCGAGTTCTGTCCTTCACCGGATCACCCGGTATCGCCAAGGTAGACACACCTACGATCGAGCTTTGCGCATCGCAAGGCTTCGCTGGGCCAATCCTCGGGGTCGGCAACGAAGCTCCGGCAGAAGGACGAGTGCCCCCAAAGGAAACAGATCGGGACCTGGACATCCCGAGCATTATCTTATTCCGTTGCATGTCCAACTCCTTCTCCATAATGACCTCGTGGAGAAAAAGACTCAGATGACTACCGCCGAGCGGAAGTACTAACCATCGAAAATACGACTCCTGCACTGTCCAAGTCACGGTCGGCTATTAGCTTCTTGAAATGCGCCAACTCCAGACTAAGTCCCTTCGACTTGTCCATGAAGTATTGGACATCAGCCTCTCGGTCGCGAGCCTCTTTACGGCACTGGGTCAGAGCAGACTTTAGGTTCTAGATCTTACCCCTCAGCCGACTCATCTCAGCACGACCGAGGTCTAATATTGGAATCACATCTATCTGGCAAGCAAACATGGAAATATTACTTCGAGCCATTATACTTGGCTAAAAATCAAGTCCAAAATCCAGAATTCATTCAAGTCAAGAGGTACGACCAAAAACTATTTTCATTGCTTAAAAAGTGAGTTTACAAAAATGCGGTGGCCAGTCCGCGTACGGCGATTAAAAAAATGCAAACAAAATTAAGGGAAGGAAAAGAAAATAGCAAGTACCATTGTGGTCCAACCTCTTCCTCGGCCGGCAGCTCAGTGTTGGGGTTGCCCCCTGCAGCATTGTCATCTCCACCACCTCCGGGAGTCGGCGGGTGTTTGGGCACCTCTTGTCGTAATGGAAGTTGCTCAGGTCCAACTCCATGTGGTGGTACTTAACATGCCGCATCGCTAGGGTGTAGACTTCGTCATGGCTCTCGATGACCTTATCCATCCCGGCCTGCTTCATCTTCTTCACCTACCTGTTGGCCTCTTTCCGCACCTCGTCCATCTGTTCCATGTGGTCGTAGGCCTGGTTCGCCAGCTCGGCCCTGAAGGGCCTGGTTTTGGCCCCCAAGCGTCAGCTGTGCTATTTTGAGATCTTTCATCTCCCGCTCAAAGCGCTGAGCGTTCCTCACCTCCTTCCTCAGCTCCTGCTCTTGCAGCTTCATCAGCTGAGCACCCTCCTCGCAGGTCTATAACCGAGGGAACCAGACTTAGGCTATAACACAACCAACAAGCTACAAAAGAATCATTGCCAAACGAAGGTTACCTGCACGCTCGCCAGAGCCCACTTTCTATAGCTGGACTCGATGGTGTGTCACACTCCCGGGCCTTCCGGTCCGGAGGTGGAGCGAGCTTCTCGACCATTTCGATGGCCACGGATCCATCTGACAAGGTGTCTCCGACCTTAACGGCCCAGTCTGATTCGAGCCAGGTGCCTCAGACCTTAGACAAAAGACATTGATAGGAGTGCAGCTCAGTCCGATTCGAGCCAGGTGCCTCTCTATCACGTTCGGCCAACCAATGCTATTGCCCGAACATATCCATTCAACGTCCACCCACTCTTCGGATGTCAAATCAGACTTGCGGGGACCCTTAAGGTTGGGTTTATGAAATCTCCAAGCCGTGGGTATCACCCAGGGGGTCAGGCTCCGAACGACAATGTATTTCTCCTTCCACCTTTTGATAGAGTCTGGATGCCCATACAAATTTCCTCCCTCGGCATGGCGAGATCTGGTAGATCCCTTCGTACTTGCCGGATGAGCTGAGTCCCAGGATCGCTTGGAAGTACTTTAGCCTCAGGTCCTCGCAAAGAAGCATGAAGTACACAAGCTGCTTCTAGGAGTTAGGCCCGTATTGCATTGGACTCAACGACCCCCAATTCAGAAGTTCCTTAATAAACGGGTGGAGCGGCAGTCGCAAACCTGAGCAAAAGGCATCCACCGGGAACATACAGAAGCAGGGCACCAATTTTTTCATGGGGCAGACCCTCAGGGCTGAGGATTAGTAGCTTGTACTCCTGACCGATAATGTAACTAACTAGGATAATAGGAAGGTCGTCCGCGGTTAGAACAGTTGGCATCTTGTCCATTGATATCTTCTGTCTACCAGGCAAGGACGCCTGCACATCATTGTCAACACCGCCTCCGTATCGAACCAACTCCTCAAAATCGTCCGGATACATTCTGATGGAGCACGGCTGAACTATGAACGAGACTTCAAGGTTAACTTCAGGAGCTGTCTCGTTTGGGCTGTCCGGTAGGATCCACTTAGTTTTCCTCCGTCGGACTCGACCACCCCTTGGGGGAGAAGGCATCGCCAAAGGAGCCAGATCTTCTTCCTCTGTCGAAGAATCATCCCTCCTTTTGTCGCCCCCCTCGACCACTTCAACCTCTTCATTGCCCCCCTGAACGACGTCGTCCCCCTCGACGACTTCAACCTCCTCATCACCTCCCTGGACGACTTCATCTCCCTCAACAACCTTGACCTCCTCGTCACCCTCTATCATGTGCACATTCCCTTCTGAGTCGCTTGACTCTACTACGAAGGGCTTCCCGGTGCGTAGCGGCGCAACGTCATTGACCTTTTCCTCTGACTCCCATGATGTTGAGTTGGAGAGGCTTGGGCCTTCATCCCGACCCGAGGTGGTGATGGACGAACCAGACTGAGCCCTTCACATAATAGAAAAAACTAATCTATTCGAAGTACTAGGAGGTGGTCGAAAAACTCGCTGCTGGTGACTGAACTGCACTAGGAAAGAAAATTTGGGATCTAGGAGAAAGAAAGAAAAGGTGAAAAATGAGGAAAGGGGTGGGGGATATATAGTGACCCCAGCGACTCCTCGAAACCCTCAAAGAACGTGACATCATCATTACATGTGTTACCTCCTTATTGGCCCACATACGGCCCAAATTCTCAAGTCCCAAATGCTAGGGGCCCGGCATGCACTTCGGACACGCCAATCACCGAGGTAAGGCTCTGGCCAACAAATTGCCTCATAGCTCATGGCCATTCCGTTCGACGCTCGGCATGGATCTCGAGCATCAACCTTGCTTTTCTGCAAAATTGCCTCACAGCTCAAGGCCATTCTGTTCGACGCTCGACATGGATCTCGAGCATCAACCTAGCTTTTTTCGCAAAATTGCCTTACAGCTCAAGGCCATTTGGCTCGACGCTCGGCATGGATCTCGAGCATCAACCTAGCATTTTCTACCAAATTGCCTCACAGCACAAGGCCATTCGGTTCGATGCTCGGCATGGATCTCGAGCATCAACCTAGCTTTTTCCGCAAAATTACCTCACAGTTCAAGGCCATTCGGCTCGACGCTCAGCAGGGATCTCGAGCATCAACCTAGCTTTTTCCGCAAAATTGCCTCACAGCTCAAGGCCATTCGATTCGACGCTCGGCATGGATCTCGAGCATTAACCTAGCTGTTTCTACAAGATTGCCTCACAGCTCAAGGCCATTCGGCTCAATGCTCGGCATGGATCTTGAGCATCAACCTAAATTTTTCCGTAAAATTCCTCACAGCTCAAAGCCATTCGGTTCGATGCTCGGCATGGATCTCGAGCATCAACCAAGCATTTCCACAAAATTGCCTCACAGCTCAAGGCCATTCGGCTCGACGCTCGGCATGGATCTCGAGCATCAGTCTAGCTTTTTCCACAAAATTGCCTCATAGCTCAAGGACATTCGGTTCGACACTCGGCATGGATCTCGAGCATCAACCTAGCTTTTTCAGCAAAATTGCCTTACAGCTCAAGGGCATTCGGCTCGACGCTCGGTAGGGATCTCGAGCATCAACCTAGCTTTTTCCACAAAATTGCCTCACAGCTCAAGGCCGTTCGGCTCGACGCTCAGCATGGATCTCGAGCATCAACCTAGATTTTTTTGCAAAATTACCTCACAGCTCAAGGCCATTCGGTTCGATGCTCGGCATGGATCTCGAGCAACAACCTGGCTTTTTCTGCAAAATTGCCTCACAGCACAAGGCCCTCCAAGCTCGGAGCTCGACATGGACTCCAGGCTCGACGCTCAGGCTCAGAGCTCGACATGGGGGCCTCGTTCCCATTTTATGTTTGATTCATGTTGATTCATGAACCTGTTGCACTTTAAGTTTGTATCATGAATCCGTTGATTCGTGGACCTGTTGTACTTTATGCTTTGATTCATGAACTTGTTGATTCATGAACCTATTGATTCTCAAACCGTTGATTCGTGAACCTGTTAACTACCTGATTCATGAACCTGTTCCTGTTACTTGTTACATGATGCCTGAGTACATGGCCCAATAGAAACCCACCAATAGATCTAACGGTAAATTACATGTAAGTAGCAACCATGTGATAAAATATGGGACGCATGAAGTGCTACCTAGATAGAGTTAAATACAAGACTTGACATAATATGATACATGTTACATGCTTACCTGTACATGGTACCTAACATCTGTTACATGTTTACTTACTTGCATGATACCTGTTACCTTTCATATGTCACATGCACCCTGTTATCTCATTATATTATTTGATTCTGTCCCTGATTTATGTTAGTCATTCTGTTTTGTTGTCACTCATTCCATGCTTATTCAGTACTTACTTCTGCTGTTACTCTATAGTTGTCTATCTTTTTCTATACTCGTTGCCTGCACTACAAGCGGTCCGTAACTTGTATTGACGGGCATTTTGTTTCTTTTTTCTCTTCTGGCAATTTGATAAATTGCAGACTTTGGTGACCAACTCCCTGAAGGAATAAGTGACCAAACATTCTAGTTGGCTGAAGTTCTTGCTACTATTTCTTATTGCATATTTTGAATAAATATAATTGTGACCTGAATTTTGTGTTGGGCAGTTTGACCCAGAATTTATAACTTGTTCCAGATATGGTTTATTTAAGAATTATTTATTTTGTGTCAAGTAAATTCTGTTGGTTATATTAATTTATTCATGCATGCGTGGTTGATTTCTACTTGCTTATTTCTTGTTTATTCCTGTGAAATATTGAAAAGATCCTTACAGCTTATGAATGGTGAAAGCCATTCGCTGGAATTAGTCACGTATCTGTATTCCGTATTCATTTTTGGGAAGCCGGGCGTGACACTGGTACTGTTCGTCAATAAGAAGGATGGTAATCGCAGGTTGTGTATTGACTATCGTGAGTTGAATAATTTCACAGTGAAGAACCGGTATCCGTTGCCAAGGATTGATGACCTATTTGATCAATTGGGAGGCTCTTCTGTATTTTCGAAACTGGATCTTCGTTCTGGTTTCTATCAGATAAAGGTGAAATCCGAGGATGTACAGAAAACTGCTTTTCGTACAAGATATGGGCACTATGAATTCTTGGTGATGCCTTTCGGAGTTACTAATGCTCCAGCTGTGTTCATGAGTTTGATGAATCAGGTTTTCTCTCCCTTTCTGAACAAGTTTCTTGTGGTGTTCATTGATGATATTCTCTTCTATTCTCGGAATCGTAATGAGCATGCTGAACACTTGAAGGTTGTTTTGCAAACATTGATGGAGAATCAGGTGTATGGGAAGCTTAGTAAGTGTGGGTTTTGGCTGGATTATGTGGCATTCTTAGGCCATATCACTTCTGCTGATGGAGTTTCTGTCGATCCATCCAAGATCTCCGCAGTTAAGGATTGGCCGACGCCGAATTCAGTATCTGATGTTCGGAGTTTTCTTGGTCTAGCGGGGTACTACAGGAAGTTTGTTGGGATGTTTCGAAGATTGCCTGGCTATTAACCGAGTTGACTGGAAAGGATCAAAAGTTTGTGTGGGATGAGTCCTATGATTAAGCCTTCAAGAAGAGGTTTGGGAGCTGTTTTGATTCAACGAGGCAAGGTTGTCGCATATACATTTAGACAATTGAGGCCGCATGAGAAGAATTATCCTAGACATGATTTGTAGCTTGCAGCTGTGATTTTTTCCTTGAAGCTTTGTGTAACTACCGTTTCCTTTTTTTTTCTTTTTTTTCTTCATTTTTCCCTTTTATTGTAATATTTTATTTGCACTTGAATAAAATACTCTATTTTTATTTCCTTGATCATTTTAATTAAATTTTGTTCATGAATTGCTCTTGTTCTTCTTGTTGAGCTATCTTCTTGTTGATCCTATTTCTATTTTATTGTGAGTATTTTATTTGAACCCTGTTTTCTTTAAATCCATCTCTTATTGAACCCAAAATTCAATTGCAATTATTTCTAGACCTAAACGCATTATTATTGGATCATAGTCTGTTAACCCAACAACCTAAATGTACCCTATAAATACAACCCTATTGCACACCCTAAAAACCCAAAATAAAAATTCCTAAACCTAGCCGTCCCTCTCCTCTCTCCTCTCTCTCTTTACTCTCTTCTCTCTTTCATTCAGCCATCGACCTCCAACTTCCCGTCCAAACCCATCTTCATCCTCCGGCGCCTTCCAGCATTGCCATGTCTGGCTATCCCCGTCGAACGCCGCCCAGAACGAACACCCGATTCTCTGCTGTTCCCCTGTTTCCTCGACGACAGCAGACCGAGACCCAACCTCGAGCTCACCTTCGGTCACCACTGCCTGACACGTCGCCGCTCGATGCCAGACCAGTCGACAACCAGCCTCACTGTCGGCCTTGCTGACATAGCTGCCGCCCCTTCCATTGTCTTGCTGTTGCCACTCTTGAAGTTGCTGTTGCTTTGTTGCTGTTGGATCATTGCACGTAGATCACACGTGTTTTCGTTGTTTGTGTGTTCGTTGCTCCGGGATTCTCATCCCGTTATTCTTTGGTATTTGAATTAATCGTCAATAAGACAAGTCACTTTACTCTTGAATTGAATTATGTATCAAATTCAAGTTTTTATTTAAATTCTTGCAAGTAGATCGAATTGTTCATCGTATCGTATATTGTTCTTCTCTTTCGTTGAGTATATTGAAGGTTTACACGAGCTAACCCAAATATTCTCGACTTCGTGCCTTGTTGAATCTAAAGATCGAATTTTTCATGCATCCATGTAGTATTGGTGATAGGGTTATTCATATAAACATCACATAAAGATACTATCGTAGAATTGAATACTAGGTTGATTGCTTGAATAATTGATTGATGAATTGTGTAGTTAATTTAGTGTATGTGTGCATTCTTAATCATTTTTACCATGATATTATAACTACCATGCCGATTATGAAGTTTATTGACTAATTGAAGTGACACCCATCGTGTTAGATAGATTTATTTCATGATATAAACTGAAAATCAGTATATTTACTTGATCTCTAGATTTTTCCTGTCATTTTTGACCCAGTACTTGACATCAAAATTAGTAACTTCCTGAATAAGAGTTGTAGCCCTATGTCTCTAGTTTCCAGAACATCTAAGATCTTTAAATTCCAATTTGTATTGCAAAAGTTATGATGATTTTACTACTACTGTGTTTTATTTCCAGAATTTCTGATTCTTGTATGTTTTCATGTTTAAACTATAAAAAAGCCAAATTAATTTTAGAATAATACTCTGATAATTTTCATAATGATATTTAACATGTTTGGCAGTCTATATAATATTTTTGATGAATTTATAATTGAGTTTTCGCTGATTCTAAAGATATAACAACTTGATGTCGAATTTATGTCAGAATATATAATCTGTAAAGAATGATGTATTTGAACTAGCTACTGTTGTCGGATTATGTACTTTAAATATGCGTTGGAATCGAGTGGAAGTCTAGTTTCTAGATGTTTTGACGGTTTCAGTTTTCGATTTCTGTAAAAGCGAGAAAACTGATTTTTGTACAATGACCTCATGCTGTCCAGAATTTAGTTTTTTAGATTTTCTTAACATAAGTATATATATATATATATATATATATATATATATATATATATATATCATTGTATTGCATAAATTGAAGTGTATATGTTGCATTGCATGATCCTAATGTGCTATTGTCATTATTCTATTTGTTTTATCAAAAGTTTTCATCCTCTTGTTCTCATATTGTTACTATCGTTTATCTAATATTTCTAAATTGCATGATGTATTGTTGCATCGATAAAATAATTAACAAGCCGGGGTTTAAGTGATTGACTTAAATAATTGATGATATAGTATCTGTACTCGGAAGTGTGGGCCATGTTTCTCAAAATAATGTGTGTCGGAAAGTGTTATCGTTATCGATTGATTGTTGGATTACTAACTACAGTATCCCAATTCATTGTGCATTGATTTAGTATTATTGTGCCGAGCAGTGTGCACCAATATTGCAATTAATGTTATCGTGCTGTTTACATGATCTATAGAATCTTCCATTTAAGTTTAAACAAAATTGAATGTATGCATCGAACCTGTGGTATGGAACATATTGGACACAGTAGTACGAGCATTAGTTAGGATTAAAATGATTAATAGACTTAAGAATTGACACAACATCACCATTGCATATTGTACATCATTGTTTCTATTGATATTGCATATTGTCTAAGTGTTATTGACATCGACTATTGAATATTGTTATCGAATATTGAATCATTATTTATAACCAGTGCATCGATTACCATGATATTGATTATTGCTATCGTCCCAAGTTATTGATTCCTATGAATCCATTGAATTCATTGTTATATCGTTATTCCTATTCCATGGTTTCCTTATTTTCTCGACTTGCTGTCCATGACTTGCTCTAAGGACAATTTTTCTCATCTTTTTAGATGAAGTGCTCATAGGTGATCATGGAGAATTACCTGCTGAAATTGGAGAACAAGCTTTTTAAAAATTTATTACTTTCTAGTTGATTATTATTTCATTGAACTCATTGTATTGAGACTTATTTTTATTGTAATTAGATTTATTATTGTATTGGGCTTATGACTCGGATATTATTTTTTGTTTCCAGATATTAGATTATTGTATTTGGATATTTCATATTGTCTTATTCAGGTACTAGGTTTGCCTGTTGACACGTGCCTACGCCATGTCTTCGAAACGATGTGATGAACACAAGAATATTCACATTTAGGAGCAATAATCTTATTATAAATGCACATTTAAAAGCTCTGTATGTGATATTTAACTCTTATTTTCTCTTTTCAATAGGAAACAGCCGATAACAGCAAAACAAAGCAGATTCCAGACCAATACAGACTACAGCAGAGATCAGTCGACTAATTCCTCAGCCAGTCGACCGGACAGAGAGTTTGCTAAGCCTCGGCATAGTCGACTTATCCAAACACCAGTCGACTTGACCGAGAAATCGTGAAGCCACAGATGTCTCAGTACCAGTCGACTTACATCCAAGGCAGTCGACTGGTATGCGGCGGAGTGAAAGGATAAGATGCGGCTGAATCTAAATCTAAATCTATCCAAACCCAGGCTATATGCGAATAATAACTTCTCCAACGAATCAAAGCCAGAGACAGGGGATTGGCAAAAGCACGTGGTTAGCAGATAAGGAATAAAAGAAGAAAAGAGAAAGATATAAATCGCCGATCAAATAAGGAAAGAAATAATAAAAAGAGAGGGACTTTCCTGAAAAAGGAGAAATCCTAATTCCTCAGCTGTGTTCTATAAATACCAACCAAGAAGCATGAATGGGGGGGGCTCTCTTCTTCCACGTTCCTAATCACCGAATCACAAGTTCCAGAGTCATCAACAAGAAGCACTTTTATCGGTATCAAGGAAGGAGATAGGAGATCAAGTATTCGAAGGCAGCCGACTGTGTGACAGCCAGTCGACCTCATTGCCGGACTTCATTAGTTTATTTCTTCTTCTTCTATTCTTTTATGTTGGTCATGTATTCGAACTCGTTGATTAATAAAAGTATTATTATGTGGAACTAATTTCATAGTTGGGTAGATTGAAGCCATAGTTATGTAGTGCTATGTTCTTCTGAATTCTTCTATTTACTTATTGATTGAACCTGATTGAAGTGATATGGATTTATGATAACCAAACTTGTTCTCGAAGCTCTGAGAGCAGTCGACTGAGGTGAGAGCCAGTCGACTGACATACAGAGCTTGAGAATATCAAGTTTGCATTACCATTTATCTGAATCTGTTATATGAGCATATTGAGACGACCCGAATCTCGTGCCCGTAAATTGTAACAAGGGAATCCTTTGGGGTTCTTGGTTCAATCAACTTAAGGGATCTAGATCTGATACCAATTTCTAGAACCTTGAGTGTTTGTTCGTTTCCACTGATCTTATGTTTTCTTTAAGTACAACTTAGTAGACACCATGCTAAACACTTAATGAAAGAAACGAATTAGAGTAGATACCATGCCTAATTCTTGGCTTAGGGAAACAATACTTTAAGGAGTAGATACCATGCCCTTGAAGGGAACAAACATGAGTAATAAGAAGAAGTTCAGAAGGTGACTTAGCATTACTGACTATTGGTGGAGATCTAAACCCAACTACTTCATAAATATTTGTGATTCAACACTTTTTAATTTAATTTTAATCTTTTTATTTCTTTTAGACTTTTAAAACAACTCTTTATGATTCTTATTCTTTTTATTGATTAGTAAGTTAAAGTCTACAATCTCTGTGGGATCGACCCTTGCTATTGCTACGCTTCTATAAACGATTCGTGCACTTGCGAGGTTTTTAATTTGTGTCTAGTTTTATCCATTTATTTAGATCATCTAGATTGCACAACAAGTTTTTGGCGCCGTTGCCGGGGATTGTCTAGTATTTTAACTTACAGATCAGTAGGAAGTTTTTATTTTCTTTCTTTTAATTTTATTAATCAGTATTTTTCTTTTAGGATACAGGATTTTGGTGGATGCACGGAAGGAGATCACTTCGTCCAGAGCTACTACCTATTGACGCAGAAACAGAACGCACTTTGCACAGACTAGGTAAACTGTTTGCAGCGCACCAGTCGACTGTCCACACGAACCAGTCGACTGTCCAGAGACCCAGTTCACATACAGCAATGGCTGAGGAAATGCCAAATCGAGTACCAATGCAGGACAAATTCACGCCTAAGAATATCGAACAACCTTCCTGCATTGCGTACCAACCTAATGTCACGGGGAACATGCATCTATCTCCTCAGTTACTTAGTATGGTTCCCCACTTTAGTGGCAAACCAGATGAAGAGCCTCATCTCCATCTGCAAGACATTTCGATCTTTGCAGGACACAAAGCGTCCAAGGGCTCACCCCTGAACAAATCAGGTTAATTTTGTTTCCTTTTTCCTTAAAACTTAATGCTAAACTATGGTATAATTCTTTGGAACTAGGATCAATCAATTCATGGGAGCAATTGGCGACAAAATTCTTAAAAGAATTCTTTCCAGCCCAAAAGACCAAACAACTGAAAAGGGAGATTCAACTCTTCCAACAAAAGGATGGAGATTTATTTTTCGAAGCATGGAAGGATTTCAAGAACAAAGTGTCCTACACACAACATGCCTAAAGATGATCAGGTACAAGCTTTTTATGAAGGTTTAAATGATACTAACAAGGCAATTGTGGATTCAGCTTGCAACGGGATCTTAATGAGGAAAAGCGGTGAAGAGGCCATAGAACTATTTGAAGAACTCAGCGAGAATTCACAACAATTCTCAACAAGGAGGGGCCCTTCGAAAAAACAGGGAGTTTACGAAATTTCTAATAGCAATAACTTTCAATTAGAAATGGTAAACATGAATAAAAAAATTGATATGCTTGTTAATGCAATGTCGATGATGGGTGGAGTTAAACATCAAACAAATGAAATTTGTGCAATTTGTTCTCATGTAGATCATACCACTGATACATGTCCCATGTCTTCTTTCACAGATCAGGAGCATGCAAACTATGTTGGTCGAGGAGTGTTTCCACCAAAGAACAATCCATTCTCAAATACATACAACCCAGGATGGAGGAACCATCCAAACTTCTCCTGGAGCAATAATCAGAATAATCAAGGGACTCAATTCACACAAGGACATGCACGGAACTTTCAAGTAGGAAGTGGGATTGATAGGCCAGTTCAAGAACAGAAGAAATTGGATTTTGAATCCACCGTCCTTCAATTGCTCCAGCAACAACATCAAACATGCAACCAACAAGGGCAAGCAATTCAGAAGTTGGAAACACAGATTGGCCAAATTGCTAAAGAATTAAGCGAACGAAAGGCAGGAGAACTTCCTTCACAAACCATACCAAACCCTGGAGGTCAAGAACAGCTCAAATCAGTAACAACTCTCAGAAGTGGTAAGACAATTGACAACAAGGTTGGAACACACACCGAAGAAACAGAAGAACAACCATCAAAAGTTTTGGGTTCCAACAAGGTAAGTGAAAAAGAAAGAACAATTCTGCCACCATTCCCTCAAAGGTTAGTCAAGCAAAAGAAAGAACAACATTTATTTGACATCTTTGAAACCCTCAGAAAGGTAGAAATTAATATCCCCCTACTTGATGCTATTAAACAAATTCCTTCTTATGCTAAATTTTTGAAAGAATGTTGCACTCATAAAAGAACATTTTAGGTTAGGGAGGATGTGGCTTTGACAGAAGAAGTGAGCACTGTCTTATTAAGAAAATTACCTCCCAAACTAAAAGACCCAGGTAGTTTTACCATTCCTTGCAGTATTGGTGAGCACTTCTTTGAGAAAGCACTATTAGACTTGGGGACAAGCATCAATCTCCTCCCATACAGCGTCTATGAAAAGTTAGGATTGGGGGAACTCCAACCAACATCCATCACATTGCAGTTGGCGGATCGCAGTATCAAAAGACCTAGAGGTATTTTGGAAGATGTCCTAGTTCAGGTAAACGATTTCATTTTACCTGCTGATTTTGTTGTGCTGGATATGGAAGACTCCTCAATGCCATCTTCTCTACCAATCATCTTAGGTAGGCCCTTTATGAGTACAGCTGATATAAAAATTTGTGTTAAAAAGGGTACTATAAGCATGAAAATAAATGGAGAGAAGGTTGAATTTAAAATGTTTGATACACTGAAATTACCACATGATGATCATGAATGCTATAATGTTGATGTGGTGCAGGATATTGTTGATCAAACATTTCAGGTACATAGCATTGAACCACTACAAGCCACAATTACACAATCTCTAACTTTATCTAATGTTGAACAGGAATACGATGAATGGGGGATTGCAGAGACAGTACATCACCTTGAAACTCCAAAGTCACACTCAGGTAAGTTTGCACCTGTGTTTGAAAATTTAGTAACTGATGACATTTTTGTTTCTGCAGACAAGTCGACTAGTGGATCAGACAAGTCGACTGATGGACAGGATGAGTCGACTGCACCGAAACTTCCAGACATAGAACTTAAGCAGTTGCCTGATCATTTGAAGCATGCATATTTGGGTGAGAACCAGACGCTACCTTGTGATAATTGCTGCGAACCTGAGTGCACAGGAAGAAGATAAGTTGCTGAGGGTATTACGAGAACACAAGAGTGCAATAGGATGGACCATTGCAGATATCAAGGGAATAAGTCCATCCAAATGCATGCATAGAATACTCCTTGAAAACAACGCAAAACCAAGCAGGGAGGCACAGAGAAGGCTTAACCCAAACATGCAGGAAGTGGTAAGAGCAGAGATTCTGAAGCTACTAGATGTTGGCATCATCTACCCTATCTCAGATAGCAAATGGGTGAGTCCTATACATGTAGTGCCTAAGAAAAGTGGAGTCACAGTGGTGACAAATGAAGAGAATGAGCTTATCCCTACTAGAGTGACCACAGGATGGAGGGTATGCATTGATTACAGGAAACTGAACAACGAAACCAGGAAAGATCACTTCCCTCTTCCTTTTATTGATCAAATGTTAGAAAGATTAGCAGGATATAGTCATTATTGTTTTTTAGATGGTTATAGTGGTTATAATCAAATTGCTATTGCTCCAGAAGATCAAGAAAAAACCACTTTTACATGTCCTTTTGGTACTTTTGCATACAGGAGGATGCCCTTTGGATTGTGCAATGCACCAGCTACATTTCAGAGATGCATGATGAGTATATTCTCAGACATGGTGGAAAGGTTCATCGAGGTATTTATGGATGACTTTAGTGTTTTTGGATCTTGTTTTGATGAATGCCTTAACCATTTGCAGCTTGTGCTTAAAAGATGTGAAGAATGCAATTTAGTGCTGAATTGGGAAAAGTGCCATTTCATGGTACAACAAGGTATTGTCTTGGAACACGTGGTGTCAAAAAGAGGCATAGAGGTAGACAAAGCAAAAATCGATATAATATTAAAACTACCCCCTCCCACTACAGTTAAGGGTGTTAGGAGTTTTCTAGGACATGCAGGGTTCTATAGAAGATTTATAAAGGATTTCTCAAGAATCTCCAAACCCCTTTGTGATTTGTTGGCTAAGGATGTTGAGTTTGTATGGACAGAAGAATGCACAAATGCTTTTAATACATTGAAAAATCTTCTCATTTCTGCACCTATTGTCATGGCACCAGATTGGAGCCATCCTTTCGAGCTCATGTGTGATGCAAGTGATTATGCTTTAGGGGCTGTGTTAGGTCAAAGAATCAATAAGAAACCTCATGTTATTTACTATGCTTCTCGAACTTTAAACGATGCACAGCTAAATTATTCTACTACTGAAAAAGAAATGTTAGCTGTTATTTTTGCTGTAGAGAAGTTTAGATCATATCTGATTGGTTCTAAAGTTATTGTTTTCACTGACCATGCTGCTTTGAGATATTTATTTGCGAAAAAAGATGCTAAGCCTAGGTTGATCAGATGGGTGCTGTTACTTCAAGAATTCGATCTTGAGATTAGAGATAAAAAAGGAAGCGACAATGTTGTTGCAGATCACATGTCCAGGCTACTGCAGGAGGAAGAGAGAATTGTGCCCCCACTTAATGAAAATTTTCCAGATGAACATCTCTTTGAAATAAAATTATCCTCGGGACAGTCGACTGGTAACAGGACCAGTCGACTGGTATCTCACTGTTTAAATTTTCCATGGTTTGCTGACATTGTAAATTATCTCACTGCTCATGTTTTCCCTCCAGGTATGACAAGTCAGGAAAGAAAGAGACTGGTGGCTATGTGCAGGCACTATTATTGGGATGATCCTTATTTGTTCAAATTTTGCCCTGATCAAATTATAAGAATATGTGTGGCAGAAGCAGAGCAAATGAGTATTCTACAACATTGCCACCAATATACATGTGGAGGACATTTTGGACAAAAAAAAACAGCACTCAAGGTATTACAATCTGGATTTTATTGGCCTAAAGTATTCAAAGATGCTTTTTCTTTTTGCAGGACTTGTGACAAATGCCAAAGGACAGGCAACATCTCTTCTAGAAATCAAATGCCACTGCAAAACATCCAAGTGATCGAGCTTTTTGACATTTGGGGAATCGACTTCATGGGTCCCTTTCCTAACTCATTTGGTTATTTATATATACTTGTTGGTGTGGATTATGTGTCTAAATGGGTCGAGGCTGTCCCCTCAAAAACTAATGATCACAAAGTTATTGTCAAGTTTTTGCAGGAGAACATTTTCACTAGGTTTGGTACACCATGAGCAATAATTAGTGATGGAGGGAGCCACTTCAATAACTTTCCATTTGCTTCTTTGATGAAGAAGTATGGTATTACACATAGAGTGGGCACCCCATATCATCCTCAAACTAGTGGGCAGGTGGAGATTAGCAACAGAGAAATCAAGAGCATTTTGGAAAAGACAGTCAACACAAGGAGAAAGGATTGGTCGCTGCGCTTGAACGATGCATTATGGGCCTATCGAACCGCATACAAAATACCCATCGGCATGTCACCATACCGGTTGTTTTTTGGAAAAGCTTGTCATCTACCAGTGGAGTTGGAACACAAAGCATATTGGGCCATCAAAAGGTTCAATTTTGATATGAAACAAGCAGGTGACAAAAGAAGGTTGCAACTGAATGAGCTTGAAGAGTTGAGGCACGACGCATACGAAAATGCAAAATTGTACAAGGAAAGGACAAAGTTGTACCATGACAAACAGCTAGCAAGGAAGGAGTTTTATGAAGGACTGAAAGTATTGATATACAACTCAAGATTGAGACTTTTTCCAGGCAAGCTTATGTCACGATGGTATGGGCCATACATTGTCACAAGAGTCTTTCCACATGGTGCATTGGAGGTTCATAGCCAAGAGAAGAATCAAACATTTAAGGTGAACGGGCATAGAGCGAAGCCATACATAGAGATGAGTCTAGAACCGCAAGAGGAAGATGTGAATCTTCAAACCATTCAAGACATGGCATGACCTCATCAAGTCTAGCTGAAGACAGAAAACACAGCGCTTATTGGGAGGCAACCCAATTTTTCAGGGAAGTATTTACACTTTCCCTTTATTTTCTTTTCGTTATTTATCTTTTATTATTTTTATTCTCTCCTTACTAGATGGTGACACATGCCTATTTTTTTCGAACATTGAGGACAATGTTCCATCTAAGTTTGGGGGTATTAGGGTTATTATTAGGGTTATTTAATTTTTTGAGTCGTTTGAAATTTTTTTAGGATAAACAATTTCTTATAAAGTAAGAAGAAGGATACTTATTTACTTTAGGATTGTTGAGTTTCATAAATTCCTTACAAAATTATATGAGTCATGCAATTATACATAATAAACAAATGTGATACTTTTTCTGGTGATTATTCCCTTTAGATCTAGTCCTAAATTGAGTTTAAGTAAATAGAATGATAAAATAAAAATATATATATATATATTTGAATAAAGTCAATCTACTCCAATGTTTTGAGTGCTTAGTAACTAGGGGTATTCATCACCAATGTTTACCTTTACGTCAAACGGCAACTTGAAATATGAGTATGCAAAGCACTTTAGAGTTTGTGACTTGCTGAGTAACCGGGTGGATTCATCACCAATGTTTCGCATTCGCGTAAAAAGGCAAGTGACAGCTTTAGAGAAGAGACTAAAAAAAAAAACAAAAAAACTCTAGTTTGCTACTCGGTTTGTAGTAGAGAAAAGGGATAATCACAGATTAAGTAATTACATACTATAGCTATAATTAATTGCATGACAAGTGTGGTTGAGTTTGGAGTTATGAATAAACAATTGCACTAGAGAAAGTGGGGATGTTTAATTTTACTTTATCTGAAATTGTTTATACCTTTCGATGTTGATGATCACATAATAAGAATTCTTGGTGGTTAAGGCTGTCATTATTATAAAGATACCCTTGTTCATAATTCCAGGTTGTTTGAGGACAAGCAAAAATCTAAGTTTGGGGGTATTTGATGAACACAAGAATATTCACATTTAGGAGCAATAATCTTATTATAAATGCACATTTAAAAGCTCTATATGTGATATTTAACTCTTATTTTCTCTTTTCAATAGGAAACAGCCGATAACAGCAAAACAAAGCAGATTCCAGACCAATACAGACTACAGCAGAGATCAGTCGACTAATTCCTCAGCCAGTCGACCGGACAGAGAGTTTGCTAAGCCTCGGCATAGTCGACTTATCCAAACACCAGTCGACTTGACCGAGAAATCGTGAAGCCACAGATGTCTCAGTACCAGTCGACTTACATCCAAGGCAGTCGACTGGTATGCGGCGGAGTGAAAGGATAAGATGCAGCCGAATCTAAATCTAAATCTATCCAAACCCAGGCTATATGCGAATAATAACTTCTCCAACGAATCAAAGCCAGAGACAGGGGATTGGCAAAAGCACGTGGTTAGCAGATAAGGAATAAAAGAAGAAAAGAGAAAGATATAAATCGCCGATCAAATAAGGAAAGAAATAATAAAAAGAGAGGGACTTTCCTGAAAAAGGAGAAACCCTAATTCCTCAGCTGTGTTCTATAAATACCAACCAAGAAGCATGAATGGGGGGGGGGGCTCTCTTCTTCCACGTTCCTAATCACCGAATCACAAGTTCCAGAGTCATCAACAAGAAGCACTTTTATCGGCATCAAGGAAGGAGATAGGAGATCAAGTATTCGAAGGCAGCCGACTGTGTGACAGCCAGTCGACCTCATTGCCGGACTTCATTAGTTTATTTCTTCTTCTTCTATTCTTTTATGTTGGTCATGTATTCGAACTCGTTGATTATTAAAAGTATTATTATGTGGAACTAATTTCATAGTTGGGTAGATTGAAGCCGTAGTTATGTAGTGCTATGTTCTTCTGAATTCTTCTATTTACTTATTGATTGAACCTGATTGAAGTGATATGGATTTATGATAACCAAACTTGTTCTCGAAGCTCTGAGAGCAGTCGACTGAGGTGAGAGCCAGTCAACTGACATACAGAGCTTGAGAATATCAAGTTTGCATTACCATTTATCTGAATCTATTATATGAGCATATTGAGACGACCCGAATCTCGTGCCCGTAAATTGTAACAAGGGAATCCTTTGGGGTTCTTGGTTCAATGAACTTAAGGGATCTAGATCTGATACCAATTTCTAGAACCTTGAGTGTTTGTTCGTTTCCACTGATCTTATGTTTTCTTTAAGTACAACTTAGTAGACACCATGCTAAACACTTAATGAAAGAAACGAATTAGAGTAGATACCATGCCTAATTCTTGGCTTAGGGAAACAGTACTTTAAGGAGTAGATACCATGCCCTTGAAGGGAACAAACATGAGTAATAAGAAGAAGTTCAGAAGGTGACTTAGCATTACTGACTATTGGTGGAGATCTAAACCCAACTACTTCATAAATATTTGTGATTCAATACTTTTTAATTTAATTTTAATCTTTTTATTTCTTTTAGACTTTTAAAACAACTCTTTATGATTCTTATTCTTTTTATTGATTAGTAAGTTAAAGTCTACAATCTCTGTGGGATCGACCCTTGCTATTGCTACGCTTCTATAAACGATTCGTGCACTTGCGAGGTTTTTAATTTGTGTCTAGTTTTATCCATTTATTTAGATCATCTAGATTGCACAACACGATGCACCTGGTTTGATTATATAAAATAGTTTTGGAGATCCAGCAAATTAATTGAAGTAGCAAATATTTTATATGAGGAAGCAGTATATCTACCTTTAAGCTCAACCATCGCCTTCTTGATCATTAGCTTGAACTTACCTGGAATGCATAGAGTTTGTTAGAAACACTGCATAGAGTTTTTTTAACTTCAGCATCACTTTTAAATACTTGTAATCGTTATGCAAGGACATTATCATATAGGTTTATAGTGCTTACTCTAATCCCATAACCACTATGAGCATGTCTAAATACAATGGTAACGCAAGTGCAGGTATGATGGTATCTACAATACCAATAATCTAAACATTTGTTTGTCTGAGACTCATTTTGCAATTGAAATACCTCTTATTATTATTTCAACCAAAATGAAATACATGAAGTTCTCAAAACTCTAATTCAAGCTAACCATTTTTTTTATATCCACTTTGTCTTCCCATTGCACCTTTATAAGAAAAAAATCAAAATGGATAAATAACAAATTTACTTTAGCTTTCTTTCTTGAGTGGAGAGTTTGCACCCTTCACTGATAAATTCCAGTCATCGCAATCCTATATATCCAAACATAGACTAAAAGTTCTTATATGTTATATTATCCATGATTTCTAATAACCAGTGAAGGGAACACTTCACGATAGTATTTTCTCTTGTAGTAAAGAAATTAATGTTGCATATTTGCCAAGTTATTTTAGGTTGCTGGTCAGCTTACCTGTCCTGCTATGGATTGAAAGCCCAAATTGATTCCACCAAATAATCCATCTCTCATTTGCGTACACCTAAAATCAAAACCAATAAAAAATTCATTATATAAATCACTAAATTAAATTTTTTTAAACCCAAAAATAAAACAATCATACCTCTAAAAATTTAGATCCCATGCACACACAAAATTTGAGTAAGCAATAAACTGAGTAATCCCCTGCAGAAAAAAAAAAAAATTTAGAATGAAAATTCGGTTAATGAGATGAAATTAGAGTCGTCGCATCGCATATAGATTGAGTGCAGGAGAGTCGCTGATACAGATTCACTTGATATTCACGCTCGATTTGGTGGAGGGGAGTTACCGATACAGAATCAGCTGCGGATCAGATATCGGCGATGGACCTCTTGATTGGGGTTCGACATTGGATTTGGATTTGCTTTGAGATGTTCAAAATTCCAAAATACAAAAATTTTAAAATTTTTAAAATTTTTAAAATTTTTAAAATTTTAAAATTTTTAAAATTTTTTAAATTTTAAAATTTTTGATTACAAAATTTTTAAAATATTAAATTTTGAAAATTTTGAAAATTTTAATTTTTTATTTATTTATTAATTTTTAAAAAAAATTTAAAAATTTTAAATTTTTTATAATTTTTTGATATTTTTGAATTATTTTTAAAGTTTTTAAAGAATTTAATTTTTTTAAATTTAAAGTTTTAAAGTTTTTTATATTTTTTATATTTTTTTTATTTTAAACTTTTTTTATTTTCTTAATTTTTTGAATAGGGGAGAGAGAGAGAAAGAGAGAGAGAGAGAAATAATTAAATAAATAAAGGAGTTGTTTTGGGTGGGGGAATTTGAATTTGAGTTTTGGGGGGAAACTTTTAGAGGAAAAAATGTGTTTTGTGACGTTAGATCTAGACCTTTGATTTTGGAGGGCTCGATTTGGTGGAGGGGAGTTACTAAAACAGAATTAGCAGTGGATCAGATGTCGGCGAGGACTTCTTGATTGGGGTTCGACATTGGATTTGGATATAGATTTTCTCTGAGATTTTTAAAATTTTTGAAAATTTTAATATTTTTAAAATTTTTTTATTTAAAAATTTGTAAAATTTTTTAAAATTTTAAATTTTGAAAATTTTGAAAATCATTTTTTTAATTATTAATTTTTTAAAATTTTTTTTGTAATTTTTTTATATTTTTGTTTTTTTTGAATTATTTTAAAGTTTTTAAATTTTTAATTGTTTTAGTTTTAAATTTTTAAAATTTTTATTTTCATAATTTTTGAATAGGAGAGAGAGAGAGAGAGAGAGAGAGAGAGAGAGAGAGAAAATTAAATAAATAAAGAAGTTGTTTTGGGTGGGGGAATTTGAATTTGAGTTTTGGGGAGAAACTTTTGGGAGAAAAAATGTGTTTTGTGAGGTTAGATCTAGACCTTTGATTTTGGAGGGGTTGAAAGAGAGCCACTTGATAGCTTTCTTTGTATTTTATTATATAGATTATTGTTCTTGTGGTTTATATTATTGCCTGCGCAATTATTTTGTATTATTTATATTGTTGAGTTGAATAGGTAAATAACTTATGGATGACGCAAGTCATTCACTGGGCCATTGTCACGTGCCTGTCATTTTCGACCCAATATTTCACATCAAAATTGACTAATTGAAGTGAAATCCATCATGTTAGATCACTTTATTTCATGATATATACTGAAAATCTGTATGTTTAGTTGCTGTCTGGATTTTTCTTATCATTTTTGACTCAGTATTTGACCTCAAAATTAGTATCTTTTTGAATAAGAGTTGTAGCCATAAGTCTCTAGTTTCTAGAACATCTAAGATCTTTAAATTCCAAGTTGTATTGCAAAAGTTATGATGATTTTACTACTTCTGTGTTTTATTTTCAGAATTTCAGATTTATGTATGTTTTCATATTTAAACTATTAAAAAGCCAAATTTATGATAGAATAAAATTCTGATAATCTCCAAAATGATAGTTAACATTTTTAGGAGTCTAAAGAATATTTTTGATCAATTTATAATAGAGTTTTCGCCGATTCTAAAGATATAACAACTTGATGTCGAATTTCTGTCAGAACATATAATCTGTAAAGAATGATGGATATGCCCTAGCTACTACTGTCGGATTTTGTACTTTAATTAGGTGTCGGAATCATATGGAAGTCTAGTGTCCAGAATTTCTGACGGTTTCAGTTTTCGATATCTGTAGCAGCGGGAAAACTGATTTTTGTACAGTGACCTCTTGCTGTCCAGAATTTAGTTTTCCAGATTTTCTTAATATACGTATATATATGTCATTGTATTACATAAACTGAAGTGTATATGTTGCATTGCATGATCCTAATGTGCTATTGGCATCATTCAATTTGTTTTATCCAAAGTTATCATCCTATTGTTCTCCTATTGTTACTATCGTTAATCTAATGTTTCTAAATTGCATAATGTATTGTTGCATCGATAAAATAATTAACAAGCTTGGATTTAAGGGATTGGCTGGAGTAATTGATGATATAGTAACTATACTCGAAAGTTTATGCCTTGTTTCTCAAAATAATGTGTGGCGGCTAGTGTTATCGTTATCGATTTGTTATTGCATTACTGACTACAGTATCCCAATTCATCATGTATTATTTTAGTGTTATAATGCCAACCAGTGTGCACCAATGTTGCAATTAATGTTATTGTTCCGTGTACATGATCTGTAGAATGTTCCACTTAAGTCTAAACGAAATTGATTGTATGCATCGAACCTGTGGTATGGAACATATGGGACACAGTAGTACGTGCATTAGTTAGGATTAAAATGATAAATAGACTTAAGAATTGACACAACATCGATATTGCATATTGTACATCATTATTTCTATTGATATTTTATATTGTTTAAGTGTTATTGACATCGACTATTGAATATTGTTATCGAATATTGAATCATTATTTATAACCATTGCATCGATTACCATGATATTGATTATTGCTATCGTCCTATGTTATTGATTCCTATTGATCCATTTAATTCATTGTTATATCGTTATTCCATGGTTTCCTTATTTTCTCTACTTACTGTCCATTACTTGCTCTAAGGACAATTTTTCTCCTCTTTTTAGATAAGTGTTCACAGGTGATCATGGAGAATTACCTGCTGGAATTGGAGAACAAGTTTTGTAAAGATTTATTGCTTTCTAGTTGATTATTATTTCATTGAACTTATTATATTGAGACTTATTATTATTGTTATTGGGTTTATTATAGTATTGGGCTTATGACCCGGATATTATTATTTTTTTTCCAGATGTTGGATTATTGTATTTGGATATTCCATATTGTCTTATTCAAGTATTATTTTTCATGTGGTTGATATTATTGTCTGCGCAATTGTTTTGTATTATTTATGTTATTGAGTTGAATGGGTAAACAGCTTATGGATGACTCAAGTCATTTGCTAGGCCAATGTAACGTGCTTGTGTTCCATATTTTTGGGATGCAGAGCGTAACAAAGTTTTTAGTGGTATCAGAGCCCGAGTTTGGATAATGTATCAGTCAAACGTGACTAACGTATTTGGGTTTTAATCGGTTCGACTCAACAGTATGTGCAATACAGAAATCACATGGATAATTGATAACCAACTTATGATCTAGACGCTAACCAATTGATTTTTATTGCAGACCATGATTAGGAATGGTGCTTCATCTTCCCGAGCTAGGGATGATCAGTCTGATCAGCCCACTGTTGCAAACACGATGCAGATGCAATGTGAGCACAATGAACTGATGATGCGGGTGCAGCGGGAACATATTGAACTGATGAGGGTGGCTTTTGAAGTTGCTAATAGGGAACCCGTTGTACCGGCACCTGGATTGCTGCCACCGAGACCTAGTAATGTGGCAGATTTTATGAGGCTCCATCCAGATAAGTTCTCGAGCACTGAGGGTCCACTTGAAGCCGAGCAAAGATTTATCAAGACTGAGCAGCTGTTGACTGTAGTACAAATAGGCGATGTTGTGAGCATCCAACTTGTTGATCTTGCCCACATCGGGTGGCAAGCTGAGCCTGAACGATTGGACGACCCATTTACTGGGCCATCTTCACTGAGAGCTTCCTCATGAAGTTCTTCCCTAATGCCACCAAGAATGAAATGGAAAGACAATTTGTCTCATTAATTCAGGTTCATCAGATGGTGTTTAATCATGCTTTTTCATTGTTATTTCATAAAGTTCCAACGTTAAATTGAACACTATCTTGAATCAGGGGAGTCGGATTGTGGACGAGTACGCTGTGGAATTCACCCGACTAAGTCGTTTTGCTACTTCTGTGGTGGTGAATGACGAAGATAGAGGCCGTCGTTTCTTGTTGGGCTTGGATTTTGAGATTCAGGATCGTCTTGCTGCCCTGCGACTTTGTTCTTATGCTGATATCCTGGATGCTTCTATAATTCAGGAGCAGAATAGTACGAGGAAGCGTGCCATTGAGCGTTCCGTTCCGTACCCTGTTACTGCTAGGCCTTCTGGAGGTCCTATTAGGAGGCTTGTCCCGACCCTTCCTGTTAGGGCATTGCCGTACCCACCCGCTGTTCAGAAGGCAGATCTAGTCTGTTCGCACTGTCGGAGGACTGGGCATTTGCACCAAGATTGCAGTATAACAAATTGCCTGTGCCTTCTGTGTGGAGGCAATGATCACACGGTTTGTGATTGCCCATGGTCCAGATCTCTTTCACCAGTTGGAGGTTCCGATCCGCAGGGAGTGCTTACTCGTGGTCTCGGCAGACCACCACTCCCACCTCAGAGGTAGATCTTTGATCAGAGGAGAGCCGCTCCTAGGGATAATCTTTCTGCAGGTCGTGGTCAGGCCTACAACCTGACTGCGCAGGATACTGAAACTGCCTTGGGCATTGTTGTAGGTATATCTTTAGTTGTGTTCATTTGGATTTTATTTTTTCCTTGCTATCTTGTTATTCTATTCTG
Source organism: Hemerocallis citrina (assembly GCA_017893485.1). Classification (NCBI taxonomy): domain Eukaryota; kingdom Viridiplantae; phylum Streptophyta; class Magnoliopsida; order Asparagales; family Asphodelaceae; genus Hemerocallis; species Hemerocallis citrina. The sequence continues at coordinate 251,239,133 of CM030361.1, forward strand.
TTGCTTTATCATGTTATCCTACCATTCATGTCTATTTCTTGCATTTTGCTTCTGCATATTGTGTTCTCATATTTACTTATTGCTAGCCATTATCCTTGTTCACTCATTTTCCGCTCATGTTCTCTTTGACTCTGGTATAACTCATTCCTTTGTTTCTTCCCGCTTCGTCGACCTGCATCACTTGGCTAGCAGTGCTATGCCAGCAGTATGGAATATTACTAAAGGTGGAGGTGTTTTCGTGTGTTCTCAGATCTGTGAGCAGAGTCCTTTGGTTATTGGTGGCGTTGATTTTGTTCTCTATCTGATTGTCATCAACAATTCTGGTTTTGAAGTTATCTTGGGGATGGATTGGCTTGGTGTCACTCATGCTGTAATTGACTGCCGTGTGAAGAAGGTGGCATTCCGAATGATAGGACGTCAGGAAGTTGAATTCTGTGCCGGTGAAACACTGCTTGCTTGTATGGAGAAGTTGGCAAGTCAAGAAGCTGGAGTGAAGGAAGAAGTGTGTGCAGATAGTGATGTTGAACCGTTGGTTGTGCGTAACTTTCTAGATATTTTTCCCAAGGAATTGTCGAGATTACCTCTAGATCGTGAAGTGGTGTTCAGTATTAATGTTCAGTCGGGTACAACTCCAATCTCTAAGAGTCCATACAGGATGGCTCCTGTTGAGTTGGCTGAGTTGAAGGAGTAGATTCAGGAGTTGCTGGATAGAGGTTTTATCAGGCCGAGTGTTTCGCCTTGGGGAGCTCCGGTACTGCTCGTCAATAAGAAAGATGGTAGTCGCAGATTGTGCATTGACTACCATGTGCTGAATAATGTCAAAGTGAAGAACCGATATTTGTTGCCAAGGATTGATGACCTATTTGATCAATTGGGAGGTGCTTCTGTATTTTCGAAGCTAGATCTTCGTTCTGGTTACCATTAGGTTAAGGTGAAAGATGAGGACGTACGAAAGACTGCTTTTCGTACAAGATATGGACACTATGAATTCTTGGTGATGCCTTTCGAAGTTACTAATGCTCCAACTGTGTTCATGAGTTTGATGAATCAGGTTTTCTCTCCCTTTCTGGAAAAGTTTGTTGTGGTGTTCATTGATGATATTCTCGTCTATTCTCAGAATCATGATGAGCATGCTGAGCACTTGAAGGTTGTTTTGCAAACATTGAGGGAGAATCATGTTGGATCCTGTAGGCAAGACAACAAACACTAGAGGGGGGGGGGGTGAATAGTGTTTAATAAAAACTGCGGAAATTTTCTCGGTGCAGTCGACTTGGTTATGAACCAGTCGACTGATATGTCCAAAATAATTAAAAACAACAACTCTGTGCAGTCGACTGATGAATGAAACAGACGACTGAAAGCACAATGAAACTACAACTACAAACGGCACTGACCAGTCGACTGATAGTGCAAGGCGTCGACTGTCCAGAAGCTTTTTGCAGAACTTAAATAAACAAGAATGAATGCAAACACAAGATAATCAATCACAGAGTACACAAGATATATCCTGGTTCGGTCCTCCCGACCTACATCCAGTCCCCAAGCAACCCACTTGAGATTTCCACTATTCTTGAAAAATTACAAGAATACCCTACAGCGTTACGACAACAACCTTGCCTAACCCGTAGTCCTTTCTCTCAACCAGAGAAAGCAGACCCACTCTACTACCAAGAGTGAAACAACACCGACTCTACAACCTAGAGTCAAAAACACTCTCCAACCGAGAGCAAGAGAACAAGAATACTTTACAGTCAACCTATAGCCTTGTTGTTGTATGTGTTGATGCACGTGGCTAAAAGAACAGGTCGACTTCTATACTCAGTCCAGAGCGAAATCAATGCTATACTCGACTGAATGTAGAGAACCAAAGTGTATGAACTTTAAAGCTTTGTTTCTCACAAAAAATATCACTTAGAATGTTTTTCAAGAGTGCTCGGATTTCAAAGTAAAATTCTGTAGATCTTTTCAGTGAGATCTGAACTCTACTTAAAGAGTTTGATCTCCTGAACGTTGGGAAACAGTTACTCAACTGTCAACCAACGGATCTAAGCTTTTGAGTTTGAAAAAATTCGATTTTAAAAAAAACGGTCAAAAGCTCTCGAACAGTCGACTGGGTTGCCATATGAGTCGACTGATCAGAGTTTGAATAATTTTAAACAGTTTTGTACTATCAGTCGACTGGCAGAAGCTTAAGTCGACTGGTACTCAAGAGTTAAAATTCTTCAAACTGTTTTGACTCTTTTTGGGGGTTTTAAAGAGATACACATTATGAAATTTTGAGTGTGTGTGTGTGACAAGGCTTTACATCAGACTAAGACTCAACAAACGTAAAAATACAATGTTTACAAGACACAACAATTTTACACATTTGAGCTTGAAGTCTTGAGTCTTGAGTCTTGTCTTGAGTCTTGTCTTGAGTGAAGTCTTCATCTGTATCCTTTTGAGCTTGTTCATTTGTTCAGCTAGAATTGTCTTTGGTATGTACACTGCAATGTTAGCTGTATAACATAGACACATGTTGCACTGTGTTGTGATCATCAAAATCAAGAATCAAAATTCTCCCCCTTTTTGATGATGATAACACAATAGCTGATAACAATTTATATAGAAACATACAAGCATAGGTTTTAAAAACTCCCCCTATTAAAAACACGATATGCATACATAAAATAGATGTTATCATAAAGACTGTATCAGTCGACTGAACAATATATCAGGCGACTGAACAGAATATGAAAATATAACAAATGCAGTTAACATAAGTATCACAGATGCAGTCGACTGTATCCCTTGGGGAAGTCGACTGACCAGAGATATTTCAATACCCAGAACAATGTAACAATGTTAACAAATCAAAACATAAGCAACACATAACACAGATAACAAATCAAAACATAAGCAACACATAACACAGATAGATAAAATATAACTCAGATATTTCTATATAACTCAGATATTTCTCTCCCCCTTTGGAATCATCAAAAAGCAGAAAAGAACAATCTTTTGCATTAAGAATGAAACTAAGATAAAGTCTGATACATAAAACAAATGCAAAAAAAAAGAAAATTACATAATAGAAAGGAAATAAAAATTTTCAATCTTCTTCATCGGAGTCTTCATCGTCATCTTGAGAAGGTGGATGAAACTGAGAGCTGAAGAGATGAGTGAGGTTGTCAAGCTTAGAGTCAATGTGATCTAGCTTGGAATCGAGTTTATGGAGTTGGGTGTCGACAGTGGCTGAATGTTTCATTAGGTAGGAAACACAGTCGTAGAGAGTACGAGGGTCATCAAAATTTGCTTGAAGAAGTGGATCAGAAGAGGTAGAAGGTCTAGAACTTGATCCTAATGGAGCTTGAGAAAGAGGAGGAGACCTAGGGGGTGATCGGGTAGGAGCATCAAGGAGTTTCATACGTGCCAAACTAGCACGATCGAAACACTCATAACGAGAAACAACATTTGTCTCTGAATCGAGATCAACACCAAAAGCTATAAAGACTCTAGTAAGAAGACCTCCAAAAGGTAGAAAGTGAGTGTGGTCTTGATTAAGTTTAGAAAAGATAACTTGACCCCAATTAACAGCAATTCTACCAAAAATTGCATATATAGCTTTTTGTAATTCAATAGAATATTGGTCATAACTACCCTTTTTAGGAAGGATGTTATAGGCTAATATTCTACCTACAAGCTTAGCAATTGGTTTGATATTTTTGCTTGTCATTGGAGGGCCATGATTAGGTAGGAAAATTCTAGATAAAATAGAAGCATCATCTAAAAGAATGTCATCAAGAGATAATCCCACATCATCAATACCCAACATCTCATTAATCCTAGTCGGTGTGAGTGTCATTTTAACATTCTTCACAGACGAACGGATTAAGACATCCCCATCTGGTTTTTGGACTACTCTCATATTTGTATAAAACAAATAGATGAGTTGAGGATAGTAATTAGGTTGGTTTGATAAAGATAAAAAATCATAAAGACTACAGTTTTGGAATAAAGGGATGAGATTGAAACGATCTAGATCATTAAAGTTTACAAATCTTTCAGGGAAGATTGTAATGGTACAGAAGACATACCATCGATCAATAAGATCGGGACTCAAGAGATATTGAGTGTAGTCTTGGGAAGAAGAACTACCCTCATGAGATCGTTTAGATCGTTTGGGTGCCATGAAAAGAAAGTGGAAAGGATTTTACCTAAGAAAAAGAGAGATTCGATCAGGGACAAGCACAAGCAGCACTGAGAGAGTAGATCACCTTCTTCTCCAAAAGCTAGGGTTTTGAAATTGGGGGTAAAAAATTTGAGATCGGTAAGGGGTAAAAACGGCTGGTAAAGGGGGTTTTAACAGTGAATAAACGGCTGAGATCAAAGAGAAATGAAATCGACGGTAGAGAATAGAGATCACGGGTGAAAAGCTAGGTGAATTCCATCTCAAAAGACGCGATGAATAGTCGCTGAAGACGATTTAGCTCGCGACAGTCGACTGGTAGGGTATATCAGTCGACTGAGTCGAGAAGAAAATAAAAGTTTGATGTCTACTAATCAGTCGACTGGTATAGGAACCAGGCGACTGGTCAGATACAAAAATTGGTATGTTTTAAAAAGCCAGTACAGTCGACTTATTCAAGAGTACAGTCGACTTAACAGAAACAATTTTCAGCAAATATCAATAAAATCACAAATTCCAAGTTCTCTTCTTAAATTAATGGAAGTATCTTCTTTAAGGGGCTTGGTAAATATATCTGCTACTTGTTTATCAGTAGAGATAAAGTCTAAAGATATATCTCCTTTTAAAACATGATCACGTAGAAAATGATGTCGAATATCAATATGTTTCGTACGTGAATGTTGAATCGGATTTTTAGATAAATTAATTGCACTGGTATTATCACACATAATTGAGGGTTTCTCAAATGAAATACCATAATCTAATAAGGTTTGTTTCATCCATAAAATTTGTGCACATGCCAAACTTGCAGCGATATACTCAGCTTCTGTAGTTGATAGGGATACGGAGTTTTGCTTTTTACTGCACCAAGATACTAGGAAATGTCCCAAAAAGTGACATGTACCACTAGTACTCTTGCGATCAGTTTTGCTTCCAGCAAAATCGGCATCGCTATATGACAACAGTTGAAAATGATCGGTGCGTGGATAAAATAAACCATATTCAGATGTGCCTTTAATATATCTTAAAATTCGTTTCACTGCTTTTAAATGAGACTCTGTAGGACTAGATTGATATCTAGCACATAAACATACACTGAACATAATATCTGGTCTACTTGCTGTAATATATAAGAGTGAACCAATCATACCTCGATAGAGTTTTTGATCAACACTCTTACCTAATAAGTCTTTGTCAAGAGTTGTAGTAGTAGCCATAGGTGTGGATTTACTACTAGTACTATCCATGTGAAAACGTTTGAGTAGTTCCTTTGCATATTTGCCTTGATTGATAAATATGCCATTTAAGGACTGTTTAATTTGAAGTCCAAGGAAATAATTGAGTTCACCCATGTGACTCATCTCAAATTCATTTTTCATGGTATTAGCAAATTCTTGACATAGATTATTATTAGTAGAACCAAAAATTATATCATCAACATATATTTGTATGATTAAGATATCATTCTTAACTCTTTTGATAAACAAAGTAGTGTCTACTTTACCTATTTCAAATCCTGTTTCTAAAAGAAAAGTTTTCAGACGATCATACCAAGCACGAGGTGCTTGTTTAAGACCGTATAAAGCTTTTTTCAATTTATAAATATGATTTGGAAATTGTTCATGTTCAAAACCTGGTGGTTGTTTAACATAAACATTTTCCTTAATAAACCCATTAAGAAAAGCACTTTTCACATCCATTTGATAGAGTATAAAATTCATAAAACAAGCAAAAGTTAATAAAATACGAATAGATTCTAGTCTAGCAACAGGAGCATATGTTTCATCAAAATCTATACCTTCTTCTTGATTATATCCTTGAGCAACTAATCTAGCCTTGTTCCTTACAACTTATCCTGATTCATCTAACTTATTTTTGAATACCCATTTGGTACCAATAATAGTCTGATCAGGAGGTCTAGAAACTAAATCCCATACATCATTTCTTATAAATTGGTTTAGTTCATCTTGCATGGCATTCATCCAATATTCATTCTCACAAGCTTCTTGTATATTTTTCGGTTCAAAATCCGACAAGAATGCTGTATGAGAGATCATATTAACATGTGAACGTGTCTGAATACCATGGGAGATGTCACCAATTATTAAGTCATGAGGATGATCTTTAACTTCAACAAATGATCTTGGTAAAGTTGAAGATATCACAATCGGATCAGTCGACTTGACTTGTTCTTCAGTCGACTGCTTTACGTCAGTCGACTGGGAGACTTTATCAGTCGACCTATCAGACAGATTAGTTTGTTCTAAGGATTTAATCACATTATCTAAAGGTGATAAATCAGTTTCATCATCTTTATTTAAGGTTGATGAAGGTAAGGATTCATCGAATGTAACATGCATTGATTCTTCAATAGTCATTGTAGACTTATTGAAAATTCTATATGCTTTACTCCTATTTGAGTATCCTAAAAAGATACCCTCATTAGATCTAGGATCAAATTTGTCTAAATTATCTTTTGTGTTTAGAATAAAACACTTACAACCAAATGTTTTAAAGTAAGAGACTTTAGGAATTTTATTAAAAAATAACTCGTAACAAGTCTTCTTTAGTTTAGGTCTTAGAAGAATTCTATTTAAAACATAACAAGCTGTAGCAACAGCTTCAGTCCAAAAATGCTTTGGTAGATTGCTTTCAACAAGCATAGTACGTGCGCATTCTTGCAAAGTCCTATTTTTCCTTTCAACCACTCAATTTTGTGGTGAAGCTCTAGGAAATGCAAATGAATGTGTTATACCATTCTTGTTGCAATATTCTGTAAATGTTTCATTTTCAAATTCTCCACCATGATCACTTCTAATAGTGACTATGGTTAGAGATCTTTGATTTTGGACACGTTTACAGAAATGTGCAAATTTCTCAAAAGCATCATTTTTATGTTTTAAAAAGAATGTCCAAGTGAATCTTGAAAAATCATCTACTAAAACAAACACATATCTACTTTTATTTAAAGAAGCAACTCTAGTAGGGCCAAATAAATCCATATGAATTAATTCAAGTGGCCTACTAGTAGAGATTACTTCTTTTGTTTTAAAAGTGGATTTGATTTGTTTTCCTAGTTGACATGCATCACATAACTTATCCTTTTTAAAGGATAGTTTCAGCAGTCCTTTAACTAGGTTATATTTAGATAATTTTGAGAGATTTTTCATATTCACATGTCCAAATCTTCTATGCCATAACCAAGATTCATTGTTAGAGGCTATTAAACAAAAGTCATTTGAAAGATCAATTGCATTCAAACACAATTCATAAATATTATTTTTACGAAAACCTTGAAAAATAACATTTTGCATAGTAGAGTCATAAATCAAACATGCATCTTTTTCAAAAACTATTTTATATCCTTTATCACACAATTGACTAATGCTTAATAGATTATGCTTTAAACCACTAACCAATAACACATTTTCTATAATTGGGTTAGAAGTTTTACCGACCATGCCAATGCCTATGACTTTGCCTTTGTTGTTATCTCCAAAGGTGACGGTTCCTCCATCTATGCTTTGAATGGTGGATAGTAGGTTGGCATGTCCTGTCATGTGTTTTGAACATCCGCTGTCTAATATCCAGCGTTCTTTCTTGGGTACCTATAAAAAGTTTAAGGTAAATATGGTACCCTTTTTATTGGGTCCAAAACACATTAGTTTGGGGGAAACCAAACCCATGAAGAGTTTGATCTTCCTCCATAAGCAGGAATATAGTAAGTAGAATTACACACATTTAACATATATGAGTTAATATAAGCAATTCTATCATTCTGATTTAGACTGACTGGAACCCATACTAACTTGTTCTGTCCAGTCGACTTACCAGTGTACTTCAGTCGACTGTTGGTGTACATCAGTCGACTGGTAGATACACTTGGTCGACTTATAAGAGGTTTTGATCTCATCGAATAAGATCCAATTTCTCTGGACAGACGACTGGTTGTATGGTTCAGTCGACTTAACCGAACGGTAGTTTTGCTTTTATCACTAAAATTAACAACCTTAGGCTTTGCAAAGAAATCATACAACTTGTGTGTAACACTAGAAATAGATGCTGATTTAGTCTTACTAGTGTTTACAACAGGAGATTCTTTTACAGAGGATTTTTTAAAACCAAGTCCATATTTTTGACTAGATGTAACTTGATGATGAAGCATATCATTTAAATTCTCTTTGCCTTTGTTAAACTTAGATACGTTCTTTGAAATCTCTTCATAATTCTTTTTGAGAGTTTCAAGATCAGTATCTAAACTTGCAATGCGAGAATTTAAGGATTTTACTTCCTTATCAAGGTTAAGATTTTCTTGATTAAGTGTTTGATTCACTTTCTCAAGATTCTTAACTCTAATTTTTTCTTTCTTTAACTCATGAAATATTTCATTAAAAGCATCAAGAAGATCTTCGGAATCATAATCATTACTTACATGCTCTTATGAAGCCATGAAACAAACATTTGCCACTTCGTTATTTTCATCTGTTTCTTCTTCGGAAGATGAATCACTATCATCCCATGTAGCTTGATAAGCCTTCTTGTTCTTGGCAAATTTGTTCTTTGGATATTTGTCCTTCTTGAAGTTGGATGATTTTCCCTTGTTCTTTGCATTTTCTAAGGGACAATCCTTCTTCATGTGACCTATTTTATTGCACCTGAAACATGTAGGAGGGTCATTAGAATCTTTAACTTTAGAATGAAACTTACCCTTCTTTAAGAACTTCTTGAATCTCCGAGTGAACATTGCTATTTCTTCTTCATCTTCTTCCTCATCTTCTGAGTCTGTCATGGCTTTAAAAGCCAATGATTTCTTCTTTGCTTGGTGTGATTCTGTATCTTTCTTTCGATCTTCAAGTTGGACCTCATATGCCATGAGATTGCCAACAAGATTCTCGAGAGAAAGTGTTGACAAGTCATTCGCTTCCTCTATTGCTGTGGTTTTCTTCTCCCATTCTGGAGTGAGTGCACGTAGGACTTTTCTAACCATCTCTGCTTGAGTATAAGTCTTTTCAAGTACCACAAGAGAGTTTGTGATGTCGGTGAATCTGGTAATCATCTCGGACACAGTCTCATTGTCCTTCATTCTGAACATCTCAAACCTGTGGACAAGAACAGAAATTTTAGACTCTTTTACTTTATTCGTTCCTTCATGTGTTACCTCGAGTGTATGCCAAATTTGATGTGCGGTTGTAGCATTGGATACACGGTTGAATTCTTCCTTTGTAAGTGCACAAAATAAGGCATTCATTGCTTTGGCATTGTTCATAGTCTGATTCTTTTGATCATCATTCCATTGTGCATATGGAATGGTAAGGGCAGTGTATTCCGTCTCTGTCATTTGCCATATCTCGTAGTTGATTGATTGGAGATAGATTCGCATTCGGCACTTCCAATAATTGTAGTTCGTTCCATCAAATAGTGGTGGCCGTTGTGTAGATTGGCCTTCATGGTACTGATTTGTATTTGAAGTAGTTGCCATAGCCTGTAACCTTGCTCTGATACCAAGTGTTGGATCCTGTAGGCAAGACAACAAACACTAGAGGGGGGGGGGGGGTGAATAGTGTTTAATAAAAACTGCGGAAATTTTCTCGGTGCAGTCGACTTGGTTATGAACCAGTCGATTGATATGTCCAAAATAATTAAAAACAACAACTCTGTGCAGTCGACTGATGAATGAAACAGACGACTGAAAGCACAATGAAACTACAACTACAAACGGCACTGACCAGTCGACTGATAGTGCAAGGAGTCGACTGTCCAGAAGCTTTTTGCAGAACTTAAATAAACAAGAATGAATGCAAACACAAGATAATCAATCACAGAGTACACAAGATATATCCTGGTTCGGTCCTCCCGACCTACATCCAGTCCCCAAGCAACCCACTTGAGATTTCCACTATTCTTGAAAAATTACAAGAATACCCTACGGCGTTACGACAACAACCTTGTCTAACCCGTAGTCCTTTCTCTCAACCAGAGAAAGCAGACCCACTCTACTACCAAGAGTGAAACAACACCGACTCTACAACCTAAAGTCAAAAACACTCTCCAACCGAGAGCAAGAGAACAAGAATACTTTACAGTCAACCTATAGCCTTGTTGTTGTATGTGTTAATGCACGTGGCTAAAAGAATAGGTCGACTTCTATACTCAGTCCAGAGCGAAATCAATGCTATACTCGACTGAATGTAGAGAACCAAAGTGTATGAACTTTAAAGCTTTGTTTCTCACAAAAAATATCACTTAGAATGTTTTTCAAGAGTGCTCGGATTTCAAAGTAAAATTCTGTAGATCTTTTCAGTGAGATCTGAACTCTACTTAAAGAGTTTGATCTCCTGAACGTTGGGAAACAGTTACTCAACTGTCAACCAACGGATCTAAGCTTTTGAGTTTGAAAAAATTCGATTTTAAAAAAACGGTCAAAAGCTCTCGAACAGTCGACTGGGTTGCCATATGAGTCGACTGATCAGAATTTGAATAATTTTAAACAGTTTTGTACTATCAGTCTGGCAGAAGCTTAAGTCGACTGGTACTCAAGAGCTAAAATTCTTCAAACTGTTTTGACTCTTTTTGGGGGTTTTAAAGAGATACACATTATGAAATTTTGAGTGTGTGTGTGTGACAAGGCTTTACATCAGACTAAGACTCAACAAACGTAAAAATACAATGTTTACAAGACACAACAATTTTACACATTTGAGCTTGAAGTCTTGAGTCTTGAGTCTTGTCTTGAGTCTTGTCTTGAGTGAAGTCTTCATCTGTATCCTTTTGAGCTTGTTCATTTGTTCAGCTAGAATTGTCTTTGGTATGTACACTGCAATGTTAGCTGTATAACATAGATACATGTTGCACTGTGTTGTGATCATCAAAATCAAGAATCAACAAATCAGCTGTATGGGAAGCTTAGCAAGTGTGAGTATTGGCTGGACCGTGTGGTGTTCTTGGGCCATATTATTTCTGGTGATGGTATTTCTGTCAATCCGTCCAAGATCTTCGCAGTTAAGGATTGGCCTACACGGAAAGTCAGTATCTGGAGTTTGGAGTTTTTTTGTCTAGCAATGTACTACAGAAAGTTTGTTCAGGATTTCTCAAAGATTGCCGGGCCGTTGACCAAGTTGACTGGGAATGATCAAAAGTTTGTGTAGGATGAGTCCTGTGATGAAGCCTTCACTGAGTTGAAGAATCGGTTGACATCAGAACTTGTGTTGACTATACCGGATGGATCAAAAGGTTTCATAATTCACTTTGATGCTTCAGGAAGAGGTTTGGGTGCTGTTTTGATGCAACGAGGTAAGGTTGTCGCATATGCATCTAGACAATTGAGGCCGCATGAGAAGAATTATCCTACACATAATTTGGAGCTTGTAGCTGTGATCTTCGCTTTGAGGCTTTGGAGGCATTACTTACTTGGAGACCGAGTGGAGATCTTTACTGACCACAAAAGTCTCAAGTATGTGTTCACTCAGAAGGAGCTTAATATGAGGTAGAGGCAATGGTTGAAATTGATGGCAGATTATGACATCAGTTTGTAGTATCATCATGGTAAGATTAATTTGGTGCCTAATGCTCTGAGCATAAGACCGGTTGCTATGGTTCTGACTGAGCAGGATGAGCTTGTGGAAGCTATGAGGAGATTGTATTTGGGAGTGGTTTTGCCTGGTTCCGAGCAGAGTTGTATGGTGCTTCAATTGCAGTCGTCCTTGGTGGATCAGATTAAGGAAGCACAGTCTGGTGATGTGCTGTTGCAGAAGTTTTGAGCTGAAGTCAAAGCTTGTTCAAGGGCTGATATGGTGATTCATGAGGATGAATCTCTCCGATTTGGGACCCGTCTATGTGTTCCGACTGGGGAAGTCAGGCAGAAGTTACTCGAAGAAGCTCACCTTTTGCCATATTCTATTCATCCCGATGGTACAAAGATGCATCGGGATTTGAAGTTGCATTTCTGGTGGCATGGTATGAAGAGAGCTGTTGCAAGATTTGTTTCGTAGTGTCCAATCTTTCAGCAAGTCAGCAGAACATTAGCGGACTGCTGAACTCCTTCAACCGCTTCCTATTCCGGAGTGGAAGTGGGAGAATATTACGATGGATATTGTGACTGCTTTGCCTAGAAGTCTCAAGGGTCACAATGCCATCTGGGTGATTATGGATCGCTCGATGAAGAGTGCTCATTTTATTCTCTTCAGAGTGGGTCAGTCTACAGAGAGCCTTACAGAGAAGTATATGCAGGAGATTGTCAGATTGCATGGTGTTCCTATCAGTATTATATCAGACAGAGACACTAGATTCAGATCTTAATTCTGGGAGAGTCTTTAGAACAGTCTTGGGAGTAAGCTGAGATTTAGTACTACATTCCATCCACAGACAGATGGACAATTAGATAAGACTATTCAAACATTGGAGGATATGTTGAGGTCCTGTGTTCTTTAGTTTGGAGGATCTTGGAAAGATCATCTACACTTGGTGCAGTTTTCATACAACAATAGCTGCCAAGCAAGTTTTAAGGTAGCTCCGTATGAAGCTTTGTATGGTCGGAAGTGCAGATCACCAGTGTGCTGGGATGACATTGGTGAGAGGAAGCTTTTGGGGCCAGAATTAATCACGAGGATTGTTGATGCAGTGGCCCAAATCAGGAAGTATCTTCAGGCAGCTCAGGACAGACAGAGGAAATGGGCAGACATTAACAGGAGACGGTTAGAATTCGAAGTGGGTGATCATGTGTTCCTCAAAGTATCACCATGGAGATGTGTTATTCGGTTTGGAGGTGGGGGCAAAATAAGCCCTAGATTCATTGGTCAGTTTGATGTGGTGGCGCGAGTAGGCAAGGTGGCCTATAAACTAGCGTTGTTGCCGGCTCTATCTGGAGTGCATGATGTCCTCCATGTCTTCCAACTCAGAAGTATGTCCGGGATAATAGTTATGTTATTGACTACTCGAAATTGTCTGTTCGACCAAATTTTTCCTGTGAGATCCATCCGGTTTCGATTGTGAACCGCCGGGAGAAGATTTTGACGAATAAGGTTATCAAATTGGTTCGAGTTGCTTGGAATCCTCACTCACCGGGTGAGTCGACTTGGGAGCTTGAGGAAAATATTCAGAAGAACTTTTCCCATCTTTTTTTGTAGTTCTTTTCTTTTCTTCGGGGTTACCCTACTACCACTTGCTTAAATTTCGAGGACGAAATTTTATTGTAAGGTGGGTAGAATTGTAACTACCATTTCCGTTCTTTTTATTTTTCCCTTTTATTGTAATATTTTATTTGCACTTGAATAAAATACATTATTTTTTTCTTGATCATCTTAATTAAATTTTGTTCATGAATTTCTCTTGTTCTTCTTGTTGAGCTATCTTCTTGTTGATTATATTTCTATTTTATTGTGAGTATTTTATTTGAACCCTGTTGTCTTTAAATCAATCTCTTATTGAGCCCAAATCGCAATTGTAATTATTTCTAGACCCAAAATCATTATTATTGGATTCTAGTCCGTTAACCAATCAACCTGATTGTAGATTATAATTACAACCCTATTGCAAACCCTAAAAACACAAAATATAAACTCTAAACCAGCCGTCTCTTTCCTCTCTCCTCTCCTTCTCCCGCTAAGCTGTCGACCTCCAACTTCCCGCCCAAACCCATCTTCATCCACCGGCGCCTTTCAGAATTTCCATCTCCAGCGATCCCCGTCGAGCGTCGCCCAGACCGAACTCCCCCTCCTCTGCTGTTCCCCTGTTTCCTCGATGACAGCAGACCGAGACCCAACCTCGAGCTCACCTTCGGTCACCGCCGGCTGATGCATCGCCGCTCGATGCCAGGCCAGTCGACAACCAGCCTCACCGTCGGCCTTGCTGACGTGGCTGCCGCCCCTTCCATTGTCTTACTGTTGCCGTACTTGCAGTTGTTGTTGCTTTTGTTGCTGTTGTATCAATGCATGTAGATTGCACGTGCTTTCGTGAGTTCGTGTGTTTGTTGCTCCGGGATTCTCATCCCGTTATTCTTTGGTATTCGAATTAATCGTCTATAAGGCAAGTCACTTTCCTCTTGAATTGAACCTTGTATCAAATTCAAGTTTTTATTGAAATTCTTTCAAGTAGATCCAATTGTTCATTGTATCGTATATTGTTTTTCTCTTTCGTTGAGTATATTGAGGGTTTACACGAGCTAACTCAAATATTTTCAATTTCGTGCCTTGTTAATTCTAAAGATTGATTTTTTCATGCATCGATGTAGTATTGGTAATAGGGTTATTTATATAAACATCGCATAAAGATACTATCGTAGAATTGAATACTAGGTTGATTGCTTGAATAATTGATTGATGAATTATGTTGTTAATTTAGTGTTTGTGTGTATTCTTAATTATGTTTACCATGCTATTATAACTACCAAGCTGATTATGAAGTTTATTGACTAATTGAAGTGAAACCCATCATATTAGATCGCTTTATTTCATGATATATACTGAAAATTTGTATGTTTACTTGTTGTCTGGATTTTTCCTGTTGTTTTCGACCTAGTATTTGACATCAAAATTAGTAAATTCTGGAATAAGAGTTGTAGCCTTATGTCTCTAGTTTTCAGAACATCTAAGATCTTTAAATTCTGAGATGTATTGCAAAAGTTATGATGATTTTACTACCGCTGTGTTTTATTTTCAGAATTTCAGATTCATGTATGTTTTAATGTTTAAACTATTAAAAGCCCAAATTAATGTTAGAATAATACTCTGATAATTTCCAGAATGATAGTTAACATGTTTAGGAGTCTAAAGAATATTTTTGGTGAATTTATAATTGAGTTTTCGCTGATTCTATAGATATAACAACATGATGTCGAATTTCTGTAATAAAATATGATCTGTAAAGAATGGTGTATTTGACCTAGCTACTACTGTCGGGTTTTTTACTTTAAATATGTGTCGGAATCGTGTGGAAGTCTAGTTTCCAGAATTTCGGACGGTTTTAGTTTTCGATTTCTGTAGCAATGGAAAAACTGATTTTTGTATAGTGACCTCTTGCTGTCCAGAATTTAGTTTTTCAGATTTTCTTAATATATATATATATATATATATCATTGTATCGCATGAATTGAAGTGTATATGTTGCATTGCATGATCCTAATGTGCTATTGTCATCATTCTATTTGTTTTATCCAAAGTTATTATCCTATTGTTCTCTTATTGTTCATCTAATGTTTCTAAATTGCATAATGTATTGTTGCATCGATAAAATAATTAACAAGCCGGGGTTTAAGGGATTGACTGGATTAGTTGATGATATAGTGACTTTACTCGGAAGTGTGGGCCATGTTTCCTAAAATAATGTGTGGCGGCTAGTATTATCGTTATCGATTTATTGTTAGATTACTGACTACAGTATCCCAATTCATCGTGTATTGTTTTAGTGTTATTGTGCCAACCAGTGTGCACCAACGTTGCAATTAATGTTATCGTGCCATGTACATGATCTATAGATCTTCCTCTTAAGTTTAAACAAAATTAATTGTATGCATTGAACCTGTAGTATGGAACATATGAGACACAGTAGTACGTGCATTAGTTAGGATTAAAATGATTAATAGACATAAGAATTGACACAACATCGATATTGCATATTGTACATCATTGTTTCTATTGATATTGAATATTGTCTAAGTATTATTGACATCGACCATTGAATATTGTTCTCGAATATTGAATCATTATTTATAACCATTGCATTGATTACCATGATATTGATTATTGTTATCGTCCCATGTTATTGATTCCTATTGATCTACTGAATTCATTGTTATATCGTTATTTCATGGTTTCCTTGTTTTCTCTACTTGTTGTCCATGACTTTCACTAAGGACAAGTTTTCTCCTTTTTTTAGATGAAGTGTTCACAGGTGATCTTGGAGAATCACCTGCTGGAATTTGAGAACAAGCTTTCTAAAGATTTATTACTTTCGAGTTGATTATTATTTCATTGAACTTATTTTATTGAGACTTATTATTATTGTGATTGGATTTATTATTGTATTGGACTTATGACCCATATATTATTATTTATTTCCAGATGTTGGATTATTGTATTTGGATATTTCATATTATCTTATTCATGTATTATTGTTCTTGTGGTTGATATTATTGCATGCACAATTGTTTTGTATTGTTTATATTGTTGAGTTCAATGTGTAAACATCTTATGGATGACGTAAGTTATTCGCTGGGCCAATGTCATGTGCTTCTGTTCCGTATTTTTGAGAAGCGGGGCGTGACACTTTGAAGGCATTACTTACTTGGAGACTGAGTGGAGATTTTCATTGACCACGAAAGTCAAGTATGTGTTCACTCAGAAGGAGCTTAGTATGAGGCAGAGACGATGGTTGGAATTGATGACGGATTATGATATCAGTTTGCAGTATCATCCTGGTAAGATTAATTTGGTGGCTGATGCTTTGAACAGAAGACCGGTTGCCATAATTCTAACTGAGCAGGATGAGCTTGTGGAAGCTATGAGAAGATTAAATTTGGAAGTGGTTATGCCTGGTACTGAGTAGAGTTGTATGGTACTTCAGTTGCAGTCGTCCTTGGTGGATCAGATTAAGGACGCACAGTCTGGTGATGTGCAGTTGTAGAAGTTTCGAGCTGAAGTCGAAGCTGGTTCAAAGACTGATATGGAGATTCATGAAGATGGATCTCTCCACATTAGGACCCGTCTATGTGTTCCGAAGGGGGAAGTCAGGCAGAGGTTACTCGAAGAAGCTCACCTTTTCGCCATATTCTATTCATCCCGGTGGTACGAAGATGTATCGGAATTTGAAGTTGCACTTCTGGTGGCATGGTATGAAGAGAGATGTTGCAAGATTTTTTTTGCAGTGTCTGATCTGTCAGCAAGTGGAAGCAGAACATCAGAGGACTGCTGAACTTCTTTAACCGCTTCCTATTCCGGAGTGAAAGTGGGAGAATATTACTATGGATTTCGTGACTGCTTTGCCTAGAAGTCCCAAGGATCAGAATTCCATTCGGGTGATGGTGGATTGCTTTACGAAGAGTGCTCATTTTATTCCCTTCAGAGTGGGTCAGACTACGGAGAGCCTTGCAGAGAACTATATGCAGGAGATTGTCTGATTGCACGATATTCCTATTAGCATTATATCAGCCAGGGACACTAGATTCAGATCTCAATTTTGGGATAGTCTTCAGAACAGTCTTTGGGAGTAAGCTGAGATTCAGTACTGCATTGCATCCTCAGACACATGGACAATCAGAGAGGACTATCCAAACATTATAGGATATGTTGAGGTCCTGTGTTCTTTAGTTTGGAGGATCTTGGGAAGATCATCTACACTTGGTAGAGTTTTCATACAATAATAGCTATCAAGCAAGTCTTAAGGCAGCTCCTATGAACCTTTGTATGGTCGGAAGTGTAGACTACCAGTGTGCTGGGATGACATTGGTGAGAGGAAGCTTTTGGGGCCAAAGTTGATCACGAGGATTGTTGATGCAGTGGCACAGATAAGGAAGTATCTACAGTCAGCTCAGGACAGACAGAGAAAATTGGCAGACATTCATAGGAGACCGCTGTAATTCAAAGTGGGTGACCATGTGTTCCTCAAGTTATCACCATGGAGAGGTGTTATCCAATTTGAAAGAGGGAGCAAGCTAAGTCCTAGATTCATTGATCCGTTTGATGTGGTGGAGTGAGTAGGCATGGTGGCCTATAGACTCGCGTTGCCGCTAGTTCTATCTGGAGTGCATGATGTTTTCCATGTCTCCCAACTCAGGAAGTATGTCAGGAATGATAGTCATGTTAATGACTACTCGAAATTGTCTGTTCGACAAGTTTTGTCCTGTGAGATCTTTCCGGTTTCGATTTTGAACCGATGGGAGAAGATTTTGAAGAATAAGGTTATCAAACTGGTTCGTGTTTCTTGGAATTCCCACTCGCCAGGTGAGTCAACTTGGGAGCTTGAAGAAGAGATTCAGCAGAAGTTTTCCCATCTTTTTGTGTTGTTCTTTTCTTTTCTTTGGGTTACCCTATTACCACTTGCTTAAATTTCGAGGACGAAATTTTATTGTAAGGTAGGTAGGATTGTAACTACTGTTTTCATTCTTTTCATTTTCCCCTTTATTGTAATACTTTATTTGCATTTTATAAAATACTCTATTTTTTCTTGATCATCTTAGTTAATTTTGTTCATGAATTACTCTTTTTCTTCTTGTTGAGCTATTCTCTTGTTGATCCTATTTCTTTTTTATTGGGAGTATTTTATTTGAACTCTATTGTATTTTAATCCATATCTTTTTGAACCCAAAATCCAATTGCAATTATTTCTAGACCCAAACCCATTATTATTGGATCCAAGCCCATTAACCCAACAACCTAATTGTATCCTATAAATACAACCCTATTGCAAACCCTAAAAACACAAAAAATACAAACCCTAAACCTAGCCGTCTCTGTCTCTCCTCTCTCTCCCACCAGCCGTTGACTTCACCTTTCCTACCCACCACCTTAGAGATCCCATCTCCGGCGACCCACCTCACTGAGTGCTCAGCCTAGCAAAACCCGACCACCCCCCACCTTGTTGTTCCTCTTCTGATCGACGAGAGCCGCCAGCGACGTCGCCTTCCTCCCTCCGCCGAATCCAGCGACCACCGATGCCGTCGCACTCGACGCCAGTCCCGCCCGTCGCCTCCAGTGTCGACAACAACCTTGCTGTCGTTGCTCTTTGCTGCTGCCGTTGCTGTCTCTTTGTTGCTTTGGTTTCTTATGCACGTATTGTGCACGTAATTCATGGATTCGTGTTCGTTGCTCTGGAATTCTCATCCTGTTATTCTTTGGTATTCATATTAATCGTCCATAAGGCAAGTCACTTTTCCTCTCGAATTGCATCTTGTATCAAATTCAAGTTTTTGTTGAAATTCTTGCAAGTAGATCCAATTGTTCATCGTATCGTATACTGTTCTTCCCTTTTCGTTGAGTATATTGAGGGTTTACATGAGCTAACCTAAATATTCTTGACTTTGTGCCTTTTTCGACTCTAAAGATCGAATCTTTCATGTATTCATATAGTATTGGTAATAGGAGTTTTTCATATAGTCATCACACAAAGATACTATCGTAGAATTGAATACTAGGTTGATTACTTGAACAATTGATTGATGAATTGTGTGGTTAATTTATTGTATGTGTGTATTCTTAATTGTATTTACCATGCTTTTATTTCTACCATGCTGATTATGAAGTTTGTTGACTAATTGAAGTGAAACCCATCATGTTAGATTGCTTTATTTCATGATATATATTGAAAATTTGTATCTTTATTGTTTGTCTGGAATTTGTGAGACGATTTCGACCCAGTATTTGACATCAAAATTAATAACATTCTGAATAAAAGTTGTAGCTCTATGTCTCTAGTTTCCAGACATCTAAGACCTTTAAATTCCAAGTTGGATTGCAAAAGTTATGATGATTTTACTACTGCAGTGTTTTATTTGCAGAATTTCAGATTCATGTATGTTAATTTTCATGTTTAAACTATTAAAAGGCTAAGTTAATATTAGAATAATGCTCTAATAATTTTCAGAATGATATTTAACATGTTTAGGAGCCTAAAGAATATTTTTGATGAATTTGTAATTGAGTTTTCACTGATTCTAAAGATATAACAACTTGTAGTCGATTTTCTGTCTGAACATATAATCTGTAAAGAATGATATATTTGACCTAGCTACTGGTGTCGGATTTTGTATTTTAAATATGCGTTAGAATCGTTGGAAAGTCTAGTTTCCAGAATTTCTGACAGTTTCGGTTTTCAATTTTTGTATCAGCGGGAGAACTGATTTTTGTACAGTGACCTCTTGTTGTCCAGAAATTTGTTTATCAGATTTCCTAGATATAATTATACATATATCATTGTATTGCGTGAATTGAATTATATATGTTGCATTGCATGATCCTAATGTGCTATTGTCATCATTCTATTTGTCTCATCCAAATTTATCATTCTATTGTTTCTCTACTGTTACTATCGTTCATCTAAATGACTCTAAATTGCATAATGTATCGTTGCATTGATAAAATAATTAACAAGCCGAAATTTAAGGGATTGACTTGAGTAGTGAATATTATAGAGACTGTGTCAGCCAGTGTTTTATCGATTGATTGTTGGAGCACTGACTACGGCACCCCAATCTTTCGTATATTGTTTCAGTGTATCGTATCAGTGTATCATTATAGTGCATCATACATTAATATTGCTATCATATCAGTGATAATCGTACCGATACATGATCTATAGAATTCACTACTAGAGTCTAAACGACATTAATTGTATGCATCGAACCTGTAGTTATAGGATGTAGTAATACGTGTATTAGTTAGGATTAAAAATTGATAGACTTAAGAATTGACACAACGTCGACATTGTACATCATTGTTTGTATTGATATCAGATATTGTCTAAGTGCTATTAACATCGACAATTGAACATTGTCATTGAATATTGAATCTTTGTTTATACCAATTGCATCGACTATCTTTGATATTGATTATTGCTATCGTCTATTATTATTGATTCCTGTTGATCCATTGAATTCATTGTTATATCGTTATTCCATTGTTTCTTTGCCTTCTCTACTTACTGTCCATGACTTCCTCTAAGGAGAATTTTTCTCCTCTTTTTAGATGAAGTGTTCACAGGTGATCATGGAGAATTACCTGCTGGAATTGGAGAACAAGCTTTCCAAAGATTTATTGCTTTCTAGTTGAATGTTATTTCATTGAACTTATTGTACTGAAATTTCTTATTATTGTGATTGGATTTATTATTGTATTGGGCTCATGACCCGGATATTATTATTTATTTTCATATGTTGGATTATTGTATATGGATATTTCATATTGTCTTATTCCAAGTATTATTGTTCATGTAGTTATTATTATTGCCTGTGCAATTGTTTTGTATTGTTATTATTATTGAGTTGAATGGGTAAAACAATATATGGATGACGGAAGTCATTCGCTGGCCGATGTCACGTGCTTGTGTTCCGTATATTTGGGAAGCGGGGCGTGACACAACCCATTTATTAACTAAGGGCTTCATCTTCTTGTAAAATTGTAAGAAATAATTTTTTTTTGGTTCGTTTTCTATATTTAACTTCAGCATAGATTCTAATTTGAATCATTACTATTATTTTTTTAATACGTTCTCATTTGTTACATATTGAAAATGCATGGGTTGTTGCACAAAAATGCATTATGACCTTGATGAGTAATGTGACCGAAAGCATATAGGAGTCCGTGCAAATCGACACTAGAAGAGGTTGATGAGGGAGCGATACTTGATGCTATGTTGAGAGCTCCGGCTCCACCTACGAGTAGAATTAAGTAAGGGGTGAGGCATCCGAGGTCTGGTAGGCAGGCACGACTAGAGGAGGAACATGAAGAGCCATTGCACCAAGAGCCTCAAAATGAATCGCCGCCACATGAAGAGCTGTAACAAGAAGTTGTGCCACCATAGATAGAGGAACTCGACGAACATATCCTCATTTCACAGCTAACAAAATTATGTACAAGTCGGCCAAGGGAATGCCGGTCGAGGAGGAAGCCCACTCTATACACACAGAGTTTGATTTCTTTGCTTTCTAATTTTTTGTAATTAATTTTTAATGTCTTGTAATATTTGTATTTTCATGACTTGTGATATTTAGTGACTTTGAGATTGTGTTAATTGGGATAATTTGGATAATTTGGTATTCTAATTTATTGAACTTATGATGTTATTGCGAATAATATACTGAGAAGTGGGCACTTATGTTAAATTTCGAATTTTGATACGATTGTGATTTTTTTGTGTAATATTGTGAAAGTGTCGTATATTGTGATTTCTTCATGATATGTTGTGATATTGCGATAATCGGTCAACAAGTGGTCATTGTGATGTTGGAAAATTTTGTGAAATTGAGAATTATATATGTATCATGCTTGTTTCGAAATATAAACAGGGAAGCAATGAAATCTGTTTTCAGATATCACTATTTCAAATAAGGCTGCATTTGGAAACTGCGACCTTAGTTGAAATGAATTTCTTAGCTTTCTAACTTGCTTTCTGATTTAGAGAGCAAAATTTCAAGTATAGTTAAGGCTGCAGTTGGAAACTGCGTCCTAAACATATAAATGCCGCAGTTGGGAACTGCAACCTTTCTATGAATCAAATTCTTTACCTGTCTGACTTTCTCTCTGGTTTAGAGAGCAAAATTACAAGTATAGTTATGGCAGTAGTTGGAAATTGTGGCCTAAACATATAGAGACCATAATTGGGAACTACGACCTCCGTTCTAATTAGAGACCACAGTTGGGAACTGCGGCCTCTTTTTAACATAAACAAACTTAAATTGTTTTTTCTAGGTCACCACCACTTGGCTATCTATTTTCTCAAGTATTTTTGATTTCTCACTCAAGCCGCAGTTGGGAACTGCGGCGTTCAAAAAAATATAAACATAAAAAACTTAAATTTTTTTCCTGAGTTTCAACCACTTAGCTCTCTATTCACTCAAGTATTTTTGAATTTTCACTCAACCCGCAGTTGTGAATTGCTGCGTTAAAAAAAAACACAAAGAAGAAGCCGCAGTTCAAAAGAATTGTAGCCACAATTCCCAACTGCGGCTTATGCTTGCGTGGTATTGACCGGCTCACTTAGGGAATTAGTTTGGAAAATGGCTTTGTTTGAAAATTGTTTCAAAAAGTGGCTTGGTACTCAAAAAGTTCCTCGATTTCCCGTGTCATCATCGATCTCCACCTTGACTTCCATCTCCAACTTCATATCTCTCCATCTTCATTTTCAATTCTTTCCAGCATAACCGCGAAGAGGCTCCGGCTGCGTTGAAGAATGGCGAACTCTCCATGTCCACCTTCCGACTTCGATTCTAACTTACATCCCTCTATCTCCACCTTTCGACCTCCACCATTGTCCTTGAGATCCATCAACCAAAAATTCGGGTTTTCTCTCCATATCCCATCTTGTTCATGATCCCAATTTCTAGGATTTCGACGAAAAACAATCCACCTTCAAGTTCTAATAAAATCCCCTTTAAAACTCTACTTTTGAGATAAGATTCTTCATTTTTGAGGAGTTTAGGGTTTTGAATATTAATATTTGATCTTATTTCTTTGTTTTTTTTGTTTTTTTGTTTTAGTTTTTGTTTTTTTGTGTGTGTGCGAATTTTCGGGATGTAGAAATGCTATGATGGGTATGTTCAATTTTGGGGGAGATTTGATGGGTCTATTTAATAATGGGTTTGATGATTCAGTTGCAAATTTGTGGTTCTGTGATTATCAGCCTCTGCTTGGCAAGAAATTGAAAGATGCTGATGAGGAGGCAAAGGAGTTGATTGTTTGGCAGGCCGGCCCTGAGCCTGTGCGGTCGCACAGGGCCTACGGTCGCACAAGGCCAACTAATGAGAGGCCTGTTGGACATCATATATAATTAATAGAGATTTTATTCCCTATTTTAGCACAAATGTCAATTTGTTTGAGCGGTTAAGGGGATAGATTTTAAATCTAATGAATGTAGGTTCGAACCTTGTTGTTGATGAATTTTTATTTTAATTAATAGTATTAGTATATTTAAAGAAGGCCCATTTTATTTCTTTCCGCACAAGGTCCTATAAATTTCAATACCGGCCCTGTTGTTCGGGTAGTCAAGGATATTTGTAAAGGGTGAGAAAAGTACCATGTTTTGAGATCGATGCTTCGGAAAAAAGTTTGATGGGAGATAGACTGAAAAATGATATTCATATGATATCTAAATGAACAATTAGTAAAACCAGAAGATCATATTTATAGGTACGGAAACAGAGCAAGAAAAATCAATTTGTGCAACCAATTAAACCTGCAACTCTCTTCACAGATCATGACCTTGTTAAAGTTGAGCAAGCAAAAGCAGGATAGTCAGTTCAATTTAATAAGACCAGCATGGGGTGAACTACTAGAAGAGAAGACACCTTGTGAAGTTTAATAAAAAGATACGTGGGGAAGTGTCAGTTGATATGATACTCTCTGGGTTTCTGTTAATCAGTATTGTTAAGTGCCGTTGATGTTGTAAGCCAATCAGAAAATTTTTATGGAACAAATGATGAATGATAGAATGTAAATATTTTTCTGAGTCTCTTTTCTTTCAGGATGTTCTAAGTCACTTGCATGATTTTCTGAGTAATTTCCAGTGGAATGTTATATCTAAGTATACTTGTCGAATTGCACCCCCACAACATTTACGCCAGTTTGACTTAATGACCATCTCCGGGGTTTGGGTTCTTGTATTCTGATGGGTATACATGATTCAGTAATGTAATTATTAAAATATTTCAGTGGATTAAAACACATTGTCTAATGGAGCAGTACAAAAAGAGGATATATTTTCTCAAAGTGCTGCTGCTAATTTCTGTATGGGATCAAACATATGATATGAGTTCTTTTAAAAACAATAAAAAACTGACTTTTTTTTCCTTTCACCAATGTTGACTTTTTTCAACTGATGTTGACTTCAGAATCTGACTCGTTTGCACCATAGGATCTTATCTTTGATTGTGACAATCGCTCCGATTAATCTGCAAAAGTCTAAAATACCGGGGTTGATTCCGGCGACAGACCATCCGACGCTTAAGTCAGAACTCAAGAAGAATATGAGAGAGTTTTTGGTGGAAAAACACTGATTACCTGTTTCTGGTGGAGGTAGAGGTATTTATAGTCACCTTGGGGGTCAGTTTCAAGATAATGAATTATTTCTACTTGCCGGTGTTTTTGGATTGAATTAATTTTCTCTTCTTCATGAAGAGATAAGAGTGGTTGGAGAGAATGAATTAAAACTCTTCTCATGTGTAACCCCTATTCCTGTAAATACATATTTTCTGAATATTTCTGTATTTTGATTATTTATAAATTTATTTTTGTTTTTAATTCGATTTAGACCTTCTATTGTAACCGTTTCGAACCAAAAATTATATTTACTTCGAATAATAGTATATTTTAACCTTATTTTCTATTTCTAATTATTTGACTACTTATATTTTAGCTCAAATCAAATGTAATATTACTATTTGAGTTATTTTAATAATTTGTTAAAACCAAATATTATTTTTGTTTTTTATTAACTATTAATATTATTATTGTTATTTCTCGATGGTTTATTAAAAATCACTTCTATTCGTTAATCGTATTTGTAGTTATTTTCAAATAATTTTCAGATTGTAATATAATCTTATTTTGTATATGACATTGCTACTGTTACTATTATTCTCATTATCTCATTGTTATTACTATTGTTATTGTTATTACTACTATTATTAGTTTTGATTGTTCATGATTTAATGTATATATATATATGTGTGTGTGTGTGTGTGTGTGTGTGTGTGTGTGTGTGTGTGTGCGTGTGTGTGTGTGTGTGTTTTATAAAGCCTAGTCTATTTAATTATCTTCCAATGGGATTTTAGAACCCAAACCATATTGCTTTCATATTGGATCATTTACCTATTATACAATAACCCTAACTATTTAAATCCTAACCTAATTAACCTTAACCCTAATCACCCCTAATCACTACTGTTCTACCCCCTAACCCTAGCCACCACTGTTCATCCATTTTCTCCCCATCACAGCGACTTACTCCCTGCCGCCTTCGTCCACCTCGCAGCATCCTCGCCTTCACCACCATCCAGTCGAGCTGCCTCCACCCATCTCCATCACCCCTCATGTTCATCACCGCCTCATCATCGATCCATACATCGTCTTCCTCACCTAGTCATCTCCCTCACCCATCGAAACACCTACCTCCATAGCCAGTCGACTTCCGCCTCGCCTGCACCACCCCAACGTCACCGCCGCTGTCGGAGTCCACCATCTGCGACCTCGACTCCCTTGTTTCTCCCCGAAAACAGAGGACCTCCTGACCTTCACCATCCACCCTCTGCCGTCGACTGCCCTTACGTCGACCACTGCATGCAGCCTTCCTCACCGCCATTCTGCCGTTGCGCCACCGTAGCTGCAGTCGAAGCTCTACTGCGCTATTACCGCTGTTTGATCGGGAAAGAGATCAAGTTTGAACCTTAGCCGTTCGATCTCCACGCGATCGTCGCCATCTTCAGATCAGATCAGATTTGGGCCATTTGATCTCCCTCACGATTCGGATCATCATCAGATCCATCTCGACCAGATCAGATCCTGGCCGCCTGATCCCCTCTCGATCGTGATTTGATCATCATCATCATCATCAACATCAGGGTCACATCTAGTCGTCCGATTCTCTGATCATCTTGATCATCAGATCAGAGCGATCTCAGCCGTCAATCTTCCTTGATCTTGATTGCCATCAAGATCTGTGCCGATCTGATCCATCCGATCTCGATCATCGATCAACATCTTCATCTGTTACTGCTAAATCTGGTGTGGGGGCAACAGATAGTATTTGTGGATTCTTGGAAAACTTGAATAGCACACCTAGAACCTGTTCCGCCGGAGTTTGACCGTTGACTCCCGTCGTTTACCTACAAAAAGTGTGAGACACCGGGGTTGATCCCGGCGGCGCACCCTCCGACGCTCAAGTCAGTAATCAGGAATGATTATGAAAGATCGTAAATTGACAAAAGATTGATTACCTTTTAATGGTGGTGGATGGGGGTATTTATAGTCGCCTTGGGGATCAGATTAGGAATGTAATCCCTGTGATCTGATAAGGAATATAATTCCCGTAATCAGATTAGGAATGTAATCCCTAATTCCCAGTGAAAAGATAGATGTGAATCAGGGCCATTGATTAGGATTAATCAGAGACCTTGATTTTATCCTGCTGGACTGGGTTTGCCACGGGTTGGAACCCACACCCGGCTGGAGATGGATCCGTTCGCGGGTTAATGGATCTTTGAGAAGGAGACCCAGTACCCGCTTCAGACCCATTTGTAGGTGAAATTACTATTTTAACCCTAAGCTTTGAGATTCGTGCCCGATTTGGACGATCCCGATTTAACCCTATTTTTAGCCATATCATCATCCAATCAAGGCAAGTATCTTCTTTTACAATTCGTTGTTCTAGTACAAACTTTTATTTGAAAATACCGCAAGTAGACTGTAGTTTTGACTCACCTTTGGTTTATCATTAATGATGTCATTTTTACTCGTTGCCGTCTTATCAATTCCATGATCATGAGAGTCATACAATCTTTCGTTGATATATTCGTTCCACAACTAGTTAGATCTATTTTATCATCTAATTATTTGAACACATGA
Organism: Hemerocallis citrina; assembly: GCA_017893485.1. Classification (NCBI taxonomy): domain Eukaryota; kingdom Viridiplantae; phylum Streptophyta; class Magnoliopsida; order Asparagales; family Asphodelaceae; genus Hemerocallis; species Hemerocallis citrina. The sequence continues at coordinate 251,266,565 of CM030361.1, forward strand.
AATTAAGAATCACCTTGACTTGTGGATGTATGTTTGTATGATGCATGTGTTGATTTTGCTTTCTTTGGAGTTGAGAATAGCCATGGGCACTAATTAATGCTTGTGAACCCCTGATTTGTACCACACACTAATTTAGACTCATAATAATTATCATTCATGGCACTTTTATATAAAAGAACCCACTTATGTTGCTGTTCCTGTTTTTGCTTACTGTTTCGACCCTGATAATGTCAGAATCTGGACTTGAGTTCTGAACATGAAATGTTGCCTAAGATGTCTAGTTTACTACTCTTTGGACAGAATTGATTTCTGAGTTATAGTTTGTGAATTATCACTATTTTAGTGCTGCTGTGTCTTGAATTTTAGATTTATAAATTAGTTATGTCACTTTGTTTCACAAATTAAATTAACTATGCTACCTATAAGATAATGACTTGAAAATTTTCATGCTGAGACTAAACACACTAGAGAACCTTCCCTAATTTTCTTGGAATTAATTAATTAAGTTTCAGACCTGTTTCATGTTTGTAAACACAACTTTATAATTTCTAGCTGAACATGAATTCTGTATAAAACGCTATTTTGAACCTTGTTGCTATAGTTGTTATATAACTTGTGTATATGCGATGGATTCGGCAGAGAGTCTAGTTTCTATATTTTCTGACGAATATAGATTTGCATTTTTGTAGAAACGGGAATCTTAGTTTTGGTGTAACAACGTCCTGCTATCCAGAATTGGAATTCTCGTCGTTTTTTATAATTATATTTTGTTTGATACTCGAATATGTTTCCTACCTAGCTTAAATTGTTTCTTGTTCTTGATCATATTTACTTGCCCGATTTTGCACACTTTTAGGCTTGTTTAATAATAATAATAATAATAAATAATAAGTCGGGGATAAGGAAAAGACCACAGTAGTGGACAATATAGGTAAGTGTACTCAGAAGGAGGCCCATGTTTTTCATGATTTTAAGTTAAAATGGAACTACGTGCCACGTCAGGGGTTGACGGGGGCCACCTCTAGTGCCCGCGGGGGTTACCTCTAGTGCCCATCACATGATTACATGATATGAGTTTGAAATTAAATGGAACTAAGTAGCACATAGAACTAAGTGCTACGTCAGGGGTTGACGGGGCTACCTCTAGTGCCCATGGTTTGACCACATGCTCGTATTTCCTACAAGACCTGAGTACACGATCCTATGAAATCCACCACTAGGCCTAAACGTAACTTGTTTGTAAGTAACAACCATGTGGAAAATAAATTAGACACATGAAGTGCTACCTAGATAGAATTTAAAAACAAACTTAAGTATAATATGTTCACTTGCACATTCTTGTTAACCGTTCCTGTTACTTGCTACATGTTGCATGCTATTTGTTACTTGAGACTTGTTACTTGATACTTGTTACTTGATACTTGATACAACTACAAGCTCACTTGTTACTTGTTCCTGCTACATGTATTTGTTACCTGGCCCTATTACTTGATTTGTCTTACTTGCTAGTTAGTCTCTTGAACTTCACTACTTGTTGCATCCCTGTAATATCTTATTGTATACCCTTGATTCCAAAACATTGTTTCATATTTTCGTGCACTTATTTTCATACCCCTTGCTTGTACTACATGCGGCCCGTAACTTGCACTAAGGGCGTTTGTCTTTGTTTCTCTATCTTTCTTCTACATGATATATATACAGGTTTTGGAGATCAATTGCCTGCTGCAGTTGGTAAACAAACGTTTTAGGCTTCGCTTGGGAAAACTTGCTTTAGTTATTTTGTATTTGAGTTTATTTAATTCTTGTTGCTACTTAAAACTTGAAACGGGGTTGTAGTCCCGAGGTTTTGCTTTGATCCAGATCTTGAATTTATTTGGGAAATTTATATTTATTTCAAATGATTTCTGTTGGTTAATAATTTATTCATGTATGCGTGGTTGAGTATATTCTGTTATATTTTCTGTTATGATGCTGAATCGATCCTACAACTTATGAATGATGAAAATCATTCGCTGGACTTTGTCACATACTCGTAATCCGTATTACTTTTGGAAAGCGGGGCGTGACATCATGATAAGAGATATGGTCTTTAAAATGTCCCTTATGGATAATTATGAGTTTAAATCATATTTAAATAATCATGCACTCATTTACATTGGGTTGTTATGACAAACTGGAAAGATGGACATGTTTTTGGGCTATTGGGCTTGAAAGAGGCACAATTCCAGTTTAGGAACCCATTTGTAGTGGATATTACCGTTTTACCCCTAAGAGCTTTAAGATCCGTGCCCGATTTGAACTGGTCCCAATTTGGTTGTATTTTTATCCATATCACAAGTCCCCCACTCCCAAATACTGAGTTTCACAGCCTTTGAGGAGTAGTGTGCCCATTTTTAATCGTTTATAGAACTTATTAGATTTTTCGGGGTTGTTTGAATCTTGCTAAAGTGTAATGGTATTATTTTGAGTTTGTAAAATATCCAATATTATTTTTAGAGTTTTTTGGGTTTCTTGTGATTTTCCATATTTTTCTAAATTTTTCCAATTTTTAATTTTTTTCAAAATTTTTATTCAATTTCCGAAATTTAGTAATTATTTTCCAAAAATTTTAATTAATTATTCTAATTTAATAATTATATTTTCAAAATTTTAAAATATTTTTCCTAATTAATAATTATTTTTACAATTTTTTAATTACTGTTTATTGATATTTAATTGTTTTTTCGGATTTTTAAATAATTAATTCGAGTAAATAATTAAGTAAAGGAATTAAATAAAAGAAATTACCATGATTAAATCACAACCGTTGATCAGGGTATGGCGCGGAGATTGTGGAGATCAGTCGGCGGACGTGTCATGTGTCACTTATTTACCGTTGACAGTTGACCGATCAACTAGATTTTGCGCTCATAAAGGTCAGGGCCACATTTGCTCGGCGCACTCCCCCGAGGTATCATGGCTCTCTAGAGGCGACACGTGGTGATTTGACCATTGACCGTTGACCTGTTAACGACAATTGCGCCATTTTTAGTTAGGAACACGTTTGCTCGGCGCGCGCCCTCAAAGCATCGTGAGACTCTCTGAAGGCGACACATGATGCTTTGATCGTTGGCTAGTTAACGACCATTTGCACTATTTTGGGTGGGGAATGTTTGCTCAGCGTGCGCCCCCGAAGCATCGGGACACTCTTTAAATGCAACACCTGACACTTTGACCATTGACCGTTGACCAGTAAATGGCCACTTGCGACATTTTGGGTCAGGAGCACGTTTGCTTGGCGCAAGCCCCCGAAGCATCATGGCACTCTCTAAAGATAACACGTGGCATTTTGACCGTTGACCGTTGACCAGTCAACAACCATTTGTGTCATTTTCGGGTCGGGAGCACCTTTGCTCGGCGTGCACCCCCGAAGCATCGTGGCGCTCTCCGAAGGAGACACGCGGCGCTTTCACCGTTCAACGGTTGATTGGTCAATGAATTTTATTATTTTAGTTTCTTGACCGTTGCTCTAGCGCCCTAAGTTTCCCATAAGTAAAATTAGAAATAAGTGGCACAATTTTCAGAATCAACCTCAATTGTAATCATAAACATAGCATCCAAAGACAAGGAAATTTAAAAACATTTATTATATTAACTCTTTTACAAAGCACAGCGGAATTTAAACACATTGAATTACAATTCTTTTTTCAACACAAATACAATTTTCTCTTTATAACCAATTCTTATGCATAAACATTAAATATTCTACCACATGCTCCCAACTCCATGCTAATGGCACCTACCTATAAAATATGAGGCCAGAGATATCCCTAACCCCAAAAACTACAGGGGTCAGCCATAAAAGTGTGGGTGATATTCAAAGGAAATACAAACTTAAATGAAAACATAAATAAGTCAACAAGTGGAACTAGACTGAGTGTCAAGTGTAAGAAAACAGAAAAAAATAAGCATGCATAAAACAAGCCAAGAAACACAAATGCTTATGATGATTTCTAATGCATCCAATTCTACATAGGTCTGGTGCAAGCCATTATCGTTCTCTATTTTATAGGGTTCAATTGCATGTTATGCAACTAATCCTACTATAGTGATTACTTTAAGATTTAGAATATTCTTTGAGTATCTAGCCCATGCCCTGATAATTTTGGAGGTCAATCTCTATCCACAGATAATTTCATAGACTATTTTACTCACACCTGGGAATCTTCGAGAATACCCCACACCGTAAGCAATGATGCCTCATCACACGAATATCCTATGAGCGTCGCCTCGACCCCAATAATTCCGGAGATCAATCCCACACCGCAACTAATTCCGGATACTATTTCATTCTCACCTCGATAATTTTGGAGATTATCTCTCACCGAGATCATATGAGGCCCCCATACCCATGTTTGCTCTCATTTCATTACAACTCCAATTAGTGCTTGTCCTTAGGTTGATTATTATTAATTAAGTCACAATTTCCCCTAGAGTTGGTGTACCTTGTCGGACTTAATTCCACTAACTCTACAACAAGGCCCCACTGGCCAAAATATCCACAAAGTCTCAACTGTCGGTATATTAGGGTCCTACTCAACCTCGAGAGTCTCAAAACTTAAAACAACAACCCAACATTTCTTGGTATCTCATAAATCCAAATGATCCAACTTATAACGAGGTTTCCCTCAAGCCAATAGTCAATAAAACCAGATACATCCAAAGTACAACTTGATAACTTGTCAAAACTAAAACGAAGTGAAAACAAACTGAGATCTTATACTCTCTCAACACCGTAGAATAAATCTAATATAATACTCTCGGAAATTACGAAATGTTCACTTTCCAAAACCACAAGACATAGAATTTAAACTCCATCACTTAAGAATTTACACTCTGAAAAGGGTGTAATCTGAATTAAATCACTTTGAAAAATAGAGAAATTATTCGTAGTAAATTCGAAGAAAAAATCGTTAAAGAAATAGAAAGATAATTCAGCAAAACAGTGTGCAAAAACTCTAGCATGACGGTCGACTGTCATATACAGTATAAAATATGGCGGTCGACTAACAATGCTTCAAGAACTCCTCGTCACACTGTGGCGGTCGACTAACAACTATTGCAGGAAATGTAGCAGTCGACTGCACAGGGGAAGAATGGCGACAGACCAAGCATGACAGTCGACTGCACTGCACGTTCAATTGAACTGCAGTCGATCGACATATATACTGTGGTCGACCAGCATGTCCTCAGAAATTTATTTGGCCAAAACAATTTAATTTATGCCTTAAAACCAAATCCTTTTAAATTTCACAAAATCCCAATTTTGAAGTCATAACTTAAATAAGAAGGTTTTAAAGAAACTCTTCATATAAATATTCAAATAATCACCCAAACGCAGTCATGGTCCCCTCTCATATAGAATATAAACTTGAATATGCTTAAAAATGGATATCTATTTCGAAATAACATTCACTAGACAACATATAGTAATTTGCTCAACTAAACATGAAGTCCCTCCATTACTCAATTGGTTCAACTTCAAAACAAATCATAAAGTTCATCTCTATTCTAGTGGGGTGGCTGGTTTGTTGAGTTTTGCCTCTGTTGAAGATGCGATGTGTTTTTATGGTTGGGTGGCTTGTACATAGTCAGCGGGCTTGGTCTTTCCTATTGATCAGTCAAGCGAGCGGAGAGATGTTGTTCTGCCCTGAGGGGGGCATAAGCTGTAACGCCCCGAATCTCAAATCATTGAATTCGAGATATTCTTCAGGATCTTTTCACTTTCTTTGAGTACAATTTTACAAGGAAATTCAAACTTTTCTTTTCACATCAGAGTTACAACATCTTACATTTAAATTTACACAGCGGAAGCAAAATGTACAACATTTACATAAATGAACAACAACATAGTGAGATCTTTATGCATCCATTCCTCTTTACATGTAATTTAGCCTGCATACAAAACTGTGGGTACGTCAGTTTATTCAACCGACGATAATTATACATGGCCATCCTCTCTATGCCAGAAACAGTATAACGAATCTCATTTCTTAACAAATCACAACTTGTTCAATATAAGCATGTAAAAGCAAAAGGGAACTTTTAATGATGTCGTGTCGTGATTGTGCACTTAATCCTTAATGCAAATTATTTAATTAACATGACACTAATGCGCACTTGTTCGAATTCTATGCATCCCATACTACATAGGTTCGAGGGCAAGCCTCTTAACCGTTCTTCATTTTTGTAGGGTTCAATCCCCCGCCATGACTTACTCTACTTCTGTAATTTCAGTGAGTGTCCTAGATGATTCTATGAGTACAAGCATGTATCCTGGCCCCTGGAGTAGAATTTCGCGCCATGTCTTGACTCGTCAAGCATGCATTCTGCGACAATTCAGCCTCCTCCCTGAACACAATCCTCTTGCAGTCACCAAAACATCCCATAAGCGTGACTAAAGTCCGATCATTACTGAGTTGTGCCCGCGCCATGTCTTGACTCATCAAGCATGCATTCTGCGGCTCACACACCCGCACCGTACCCTAGCTCTCATACTCATGTTTTTCTCTCACCTTCATCACCTCCACACTATGTATTAAATTACATTAGAATCATGAATAAAAATCAAGCTCTAGAGTTAGCCTCTCCATCAAAACCGGACTTATCATTTCATTTCACTTGACCAACCTGGTCTATTTCTCAACATCATTTCAATTCACTGCCGGGGAGACTTAGCTACTCCTTCGTTCAATTTCAATTTCACAATATCCAATTGAGCATCATCAGCTCATCATTTATTTTAGAGTCTCACAGACTTTCTCATCATGATTTAGCCTTTCATAATTATTCATTTAATTCTCAATTCTCATCTACGATTCATTTCACATGATTCATACAGCCATAAACAGAGTCCATCGACTTAAATCATAAAGTTCACCATTACCAACAGTAAATAACATCAATTCAATATATATCAAAGTCCACTCTGTACAGTCGACTTGGAAGAACACCAGTCGACTCATACAGTCACATACAGGATCATCATAATGCTCGGGATAGTCGACTGTGGTACACAACCAGTCGCCTGACCCGCAACTTTCATGTTCACAATATTGTCTCCCTGACAGTCGACTGTTCATCCATCAGTCGTCTGTCCTGGAGATTTCAACAGCACAATTCTATGTCCAGATCAGTCGACTTGCTACACGCATTCGGTCGACTGGACAGATCCATTTTCAATTTAAAAGATTATTTACAGTTCTTACGTGCACTTGCATCATGAAGTCAATTAACAGTATACCTAAACTCATGTTTCATAGACAGAGTCTCTTATCGTTCAGTAACATTACAACATGAATTTTCAAGTTACGAATATGCTCTTTTCTTTAGAGAAAAATACTGTAAACATGCGTTCACATTGCTCATACTTTCTTACGACAATGAAGATATGAATCCCAAGTCATCATACCAGGTCTACATAAATAGAATGTCTTAATTCATGGAATTTCCAAACAGTCATACTCAAGTACGGTACCAGTCGGCTGAATCCAGTATCAGTCGACTGTTCCGACAATTCTAAGTTATTAATCACCATTAGTTCTTTTCATTCATTTACCTTCCCTCCATCATATGTGTCATAGGGAAAAATATACATATAATAATCACACCATCATGTCTATTTGCACACATGTTTATCAGCACATTATGAACAATAGTGTCTCGTACCAGTCGGCTGGCTCACATGGCAGTCGACTGTACCGACAGTCTCGTTCTCAATATTAATAGCATGTTCAAGCAATTTCTACTGCATTCAATTCACTTTTTGTAACATGGTATCAATCATAATAATTATAATATCATTCCTACATTAGAAGTCCTGAAAAACACCCACCTTATATGAAGAAATAAACGAAATCCCGCAAAACTCTTCAATACGGTACTGCACTCCTTGCTCCTTTGTTCCACACCGAGCTCCTCAGGAATGCTGCTTGTCTCCACAGAAAAGCTCCCACACACAGACTCACAAATAACTCTCTTAAAATAATCTTAGAAAATTTTAGTGTAAAAGAGATAGGGAAATAGAAGAGGTATTTATACTAGGAGATGAATAGAATGGAGGGTTAAGATGCATTAGGAAGTTGGAAAATCAAGGACTGAGATCCAATCGGGAGTTTGAGAAACTACCCACTCCTCAAGAGTAACCACCCATGACCCAAGTCCATTACTCCACAAATCCGGCCAAGCTTGTGCCTTGTGCACGTGTACATGGAGTGCACGTGTACACCCAAACCCCATTATATAAATGGTACATCAAAACCCGGAAAGAAAATAAAAAGAACGATGCTACACATACAAGTTGTAGGAATTAAATAAATAAAAAGTTAAGTTTATGGGCTTAAGTTCATTTGGGCCAAAATAAATATTTTAAAAGAGAAAATAAACAAATTAACATTGGGCTTTAAGAAAAATACTTTATAGGAAACAATATACTTTATTCATCATGGAGAAAATAATAGTCACATGCTACACAAGCATACCATAAAAAGAGAAATAAATAATCTTTATGTATTAAGAAAAATCGGGGTATTACATAAGCTGCTCGTGTCTCTTAATAGGAACATCCCTTTGCCACGAGGAGGGAAAGATGACTCTGGGGGAGACTTGTAATCTTGTGAGAGACTTGTAATCTTGTAGTGACTTTCTTTCGAATGACACTTGAAATCAGATATTAATGTGGAACGAAAATCTTCTACGTGTTCATGCTTTGTCTCTTTGAGTTACATCTTTTGTGTTTGAGGTTGTTTTGGGAACAATTGAGTGGCGAGGCATGCTACACATGCTTGCTCCGGGGCAAGAGGCTAGAGTGGCCCTATGAACCACGAATGTGCTCCAAACATAGTGATGATGAGTTTTGGGAGCATTCGAACGGCGAGCCGCGCTCCGCAAACTTGCTTAGGGACAAGTCGCTAGAGGAGCCCTACGAACCATGATAGGACTCCACACTTGTCCAGATTGTTTGGGGAGCACTAGAGTGGAGATCCTTGCTCAACATACTTGCTCCAGGGCAAGAAGCTAGAGCGGCCCTGTGAATCACGAATGGACTTTGAACAAGGTCACGACGAATTTGAGAGCATTCAAATGGAGATCAGCGCTCCACATACTTGCCCGGGGAAAGTCGCTAAAGGGACCCTACGAACCATGAATGGACTCCACACTTGTTCGGGTTGGTTTTGGAAGCATTCGAGTGGTGAGCTGAGCTACGCATACTTGCTTGGGGGAAAGAGGCTAGAGCGACCCTGTGAACCACGAGTAGACTCCGAACAAGGTAACGACAAGTTTTGGGAAGATTCGAATGGCGAGCCGGGTAAGATCCCGCAAAATAGTACATAACCATTTTTACATTAATCAGTCCGCAACTGAGAGTTGCACATATTAATAGATTTTTCTCAGTTTTAAATGAGTAAGTATTAAGACATATTATTTAATATGTTTTGAGCCCGACAATGGTATATTTGTCGAACCAGAGTTGGGATAATTTCTCAATTAAATTGTACATTTGTCTCAAATATAATCGAGACAGAACGTATAATGTTTCCATAATAATAAACTATTTTTATGTACACATACAACTATTTCTCCTTTGAGTATGTCTATACATTTGTCTTGTATGAATGTATGAACACATGTATATGTATATATATTTATATTTATGTGTATGTATGTGTATATGTATAATTCTTTATACAATCTATACACTAATTAAAACCCTAAACCACTAATAAAATTTTAAACCACTACAAGAAAACTATGGGCTTGTTTAAGGTATGGTCATCCCCATCACCCCACACCCCCGCCCCCCTCATCTCACCCCTATGGCCGGCCACCACCCCTCTCCCCCATATAAAAACCTACTTCATTAATTAAACCATCTTTTGTTTCATTTTCCCTAACTCCAAAATCAACCTTCCTACATCAGTTCCATCATTTTTATTTCTAAGCTTTCCTACACTTCAATTCTTCTTCAAGCCTAGTTTAGAATTGGTGACTAAGGATGCAAGAAAGATCAAGGAGATAGGAGAAGGAGCCCAAGCAAGGAGAAGAATGAACTTGAAGAAAGGAGGAGCTTTTGTAGTAGAAATCTTCTACTACAAGTGGGCGTCTTTCTAAAACTCTTGCTTGTTATTTTTTATTTCAATTTGTGGTGGAAAGTTGCTGATTTTGAGGCTTGCTAAATGACATGAATGAAATTTTGTATGTTCAAACTTAAGTTCTTGAGCTAAGATTGCAAATTGATAGATAAAGGTTGAATCTTGTAAAGAATTAACATGAGATGATTAGAAAATTCATAACTTTGTGCCATGATGGAATTTAGACTTAAAATTTTTATGGTAGCGTCTTGACTATGTCCCTATTACTACACCAAATTTTGTAGATTTTGGGTGTGGTTTTTTATTTTAATAAATTCTATCTTGTTGCTGGTTTGTGGTAAAATTTCAGCTCTATTTTGAATTTAATATGCTTGACTTGCAAAAATCATAACTCCATGATTACTATGAGTCTAATGCTGAATTTTTTTATTGTAGGTGTTCTTACATGTCTATATTAATTTTCCAAATTTTTATAATTTTTGGAGGATGTTTGGTATTTTTATAAAATGCGAAATTAACACTGGTGCAAGAAAAGGGCAGAACTGTTTTCGGTTCTGTCTTGGTATTTTTGACTAGTTTGATAATTCATAACTTCCTGAATACTTGGATTCTTGAGCTGAATTTTTTATGTGGCTATCTTATACGTGTCTATAGCCTCCACCAATTTTAGTAATTTTTGAATAAGGATTGATATTTTAAATAAAATCATGTTCATTACTAAAACGGAGCCCTTCTATTTTCTTGTCTTGATGCACATGCCTCGGTTCTGGAATTCATAACTCTATGGTGAAAAGAAATTTATAATTGGAATTTTTACAGTAGTTTCGCAGATCAGTATAGATCCTCTTCACCAAGTGTCAGGATTTTTAAGTATGATTTGATATTTTAAAAAATACATCTTGCTACTGTTGTTAAGAAACAATGCTGTAATTGTCTAATAATTTACATCCGATTCAAAATATCATATCTTCTGTGTACTTGGATTTTTTATCCAAATTTTGGATATGTATTGCTCTTATGTGTCTATTACATGCTTAAAAAAGTTTATAAATTTTTGAGCACATTGTTATTTTTAATTGAGTTTAGGGTGCAACTGGTTGACAACTTCTATCAATCTGGAAATTTTCGCAAATGTCAGTTTTAGCCATTTTTCACCTTCAAGATGAACTATTTTGAGAAATTTTCCAAATAAGAAGTTAAAGTAGACTTAAAGATCTTTCCAAGAACCTAAGAACTTGGATTTTCATTGAGCAAGTGGTTTATGGGGATTTTGCCAAAACAGCAAGCTGCAGGTTGATTAGTTAGCTCACTGTTTTGATTAAATATGTTTTCATCATACTAGGGCTTTAGAATGGACTTAGAATGATGTTTTATTTAACTCTCAAGTCATGGTTGATCATGTTAGAGTTGTGCTTGTAGCTTCTACTGTGTTTTAAGAGTAGAATAGCTCTTGTCTTGTCTTCGCATTGGTGCACTTGCTAGTTATTCAACTTTCTAGCTTCCTTAAGGATGGAATGGCCCCATGCTTGTTTTAAATTGATGATTAGGGATGATTTTGTTGCCCATGAGTGCTTTTAACTTGCTGATGTTTAGGGTAGTTAATTGTACCTAGGGACTACTTGATCTTTCACGTAGTTAGGGGCCCTTGTCACCTTATGTGCAATGGGTAAAGTTAGTCTTTGTGCACCGACCAATCGCTAACCAAGTAGGGATTTATCGCGAGCCGGAGACATGGTCAAGATCCATGCACGAGGATGCTTGGCGTTCGACGGAGGTCGAATTGCCAATGTCGCTGGGTCAAGTTTGGGCCAAGTTGAGCCAACTCTTGAGCCTGGGTTGGGGGCTGGGATGGTTTCCATTAGGCACTATAAATTGGAAAAGGACTAGGTTGATTCACTAGAAAGTAACCGACTGGTATTAACTAATCATTTCATTAGTAAAAGATAATTAGTTTCTTTAACTAAGACCAGTGTGTAGGTCCTAAGTTAGGGTCGGTAGGTTTATTGTAGTAACCCATCACCAAGCATGTCATTCATTTTGATAGGACATGCACTAGTTAGATGGTTGCACTTGCCTGTCAAGGGGACATGTGCGGTGCCTTCCCACTGGTTGGGAGCACAGGGAGCGTGATCTCATCTGTTAATTCTTGGGGTCTAGTGATAAGAACAGGAGTTGCTCCTGTCAGAAGTAGGGAATGGACCCTATGAATCCATCATGTTCAATGTTGTTTAGTACGGGCAGGGAGCTAGAGTAAGACTCAAATGTGTGAGTAAGATTCTATGCATCTTGGTGAGCGGTGTAAGACCCCACAAAATAGTATATATCTATTTTGTATTTTAATCCGTGCATGATTGAGAGTTGAACGTATAAATGATTTTGTCTCAATTTTAATTGAGTAAATATTGAAACATATTATTATTCGATATGCTTTGAACTCGACAATGATGTATTGTAGAACCGGAGTTGGGGTATGCTTATCTCAACTAAAATTGAGATGGAATGTATAAATAGTTCACAGTTGTTTATATGAGAATATTCTATGTATGAATATAAATATGATTGCTTGTGTTAATAAAATTTTGTCTTAAAATTTATTTTTGAGTGTGCTACAATTTGGTTGTGCAATTTATTTTATTGTGTACTTGAGTATATGTTTGAGTCACCCAAACTCAACATGAGATAGACAATAAGCTATAACCATGACTCACATGACCTAACATGTCATGTTTACATTACACATGATTGTATTTTAATGCACTACACTTGTACAAATTAAAATATGCAAAGCTATGGGCATTTTAGATTGTTTTGGCTTGTTGGAATTGGATGGAAATGGGGTAGGTTTTATTTTATTTTGTTTTCAAAGCAAGAGAATCTAGGGTTTCTCGGTTTTGTAAGATTGCATTTTATTTTGTGAGGAGCTCTAGGAGTCCTTGACCGCTTTCATACTCCACCTCACCCCTCCTCCTATTGCATTCCAGGCTAAGCCCCACCTACCCCCTCTCTCACTCTATTTAAACTCCACTCCATGAACCTTAGCTCATTTTTATCATTTTCCCTACAACTTAAACTATCTACTACACTCTTATATACCTCCAAACCACTCTCTATCACTCTACATACTGGATTTGGAGATCAAGGAGCTAAGAAAGAGAACCAAGGAGCAAGAAGGAGCAAGAAGCAAGGAGCAAGAAGAACAAGGCAAGCTAGGAGCTTGGAGAACACTACTTCCATCAACAAAACAAGGTGGGTGTCTCTAGAACCTTTTGATGTGTTTAAAAAAATGCTTGTAGTGTGATTTTATGACTGATATGAAGTGCTTAGAGAATGTGTTACATGATAGAGATGTTGGGTTGAGTTTATGCTAATAATACTTAGTAACACTACTAAAATGTTGAATCTGTGAATGCTTGATGATCTGAAACTTATAACTCAAAATATAATAGGAATTCGACTTGAAATTTTTATGGTAGTATGATATGCATGTTAGGCATCGTTCCACCACATTTCATAATTTTTAGAATTTATTTTCTATTTTAATTAATTACGAACTTGACTGCTGGCTGTGCAGAAAACAAATTTATTATGTGTTCTGTTATGATTTTCAAAGACTAATAACTCTCTGACTACTTGAGATATATGTCTAAAATTTTAATATGTGTTTTCAGTCTGTACCTAGTCCTTGAATGTTAAATTTCATTTAATTTGGACAGCATTTGCTAGGTGAATAAAATTTGTGAACACTGATTAGTCGAATAATAAAACAGAGCATGACTGAGTTGCTGACTTGAACATGAGCCTACTTCTAAAGGGCATAACTTGAAAAATGCATGTTATAAGTACTTGAATTTTTTTACATGTTCTGGTTTCATGTGTTAGGAGCTAAATTCTAAAATTTCATGAGTTTCTGACACCATATGCAAATTTTAATAGATTTTATCTCAAAACAGTGTTAATGTACAGTCCTGCTCTTGAAATGTGTATGCATGTTAAACTTCGAGCAATAAGAGCACTTAAACCACATAGTTTGAAGAAAATTGTAACTAATAAGTTGTAGTACACACTTATAACTTTCTGTATTGTCCAAGATCACAAAATTCTGAGCAGTACACGAATTATAGTAATTTTTACAATAGATAGAAGATGCATACAGATTCTTAAAGCTTACTGTTTCACACTATGTCCATGAATTTGAGTTAGAACTCGTAGATTTGAGTTTTGAGTTGGTGTTTTATGGCTTATAAATTATGTATGAAACTATGGATGAAGTATGATCTCAATTATCAATGTTTCATGTTGTGGTGTAGCTTATATGTGCCTTGAAGGAGCAAATAAATATAGTTGTTCACTGTTATGAAATAAATGTTAAGATAAGTGATTAGGGGTTGATGTTGATTACTTGGGATGAGAATCATGCCAAATGCTGTTGTTTGTTGCTATCTACTTTGGGTAGAGGCATAGGGGTCACCCGATCGCGTTTCTTTATTGAAACGGGACCAAGAGAGACCCTATATTGGCATGAATGCCAATTGTGTGCTTGCTGTTTGAAAATCAAATTCCCATTTTAGATCTTTTTAGCACTTCTTTTGTGTGTTCATGGTGTAGAGTTTATTCCTAGAGTAGTGTACTCTGGTTGAGCCACTTAGACATAGTCTTGGAACTTAAGCCTTTGATTGTATAAATAACCGGGTAGTATAGGAACCCGTATCGCATCGAACGTGTTGGAGGACGTGCTCGCCGTACATGGAGGAATTCCGGCATTTGGTTTTGGCGCTACCACTTGTCAAGCGACATGGAGCGTGAAGGTTACCAGGAGCAACGTGTTTGGTCGGGCCAAGGTTGCAATCGAACTCCAAGCATAGCTGGTAGTGGCGGCGATCGACGAAGTCGGTTCCTCATATGGGTGGGCAAAGTGTGGGCCGACGCGGGCCAACTCTTCTATCAGATTGAGGGCAAAGCTGAGCCCTATTGTGTGATGGATTAAATTCAAATATGAAATGTATAATGAAAAGAAAAATACAAATAAAACTTTGCTAGTTGTTCATAAATAATCATTTTTGTGTCTATTAAGTTAGGATGTGGAACTAGTGGATAGATCGCCTATCTAGTCGATTATTTAACAAAACCTAGATCACCTAATGATTTATTAGTAATTCATTGATGAGTTAACATAAAGGGATTAGAACTTGAACTAGAGCCATCAGAATCGATAAATCAGAAAATAACATGAAAATTTAATAATTGAGTAATTAACCATATTCTTTAGTTTTGGTTCTAGTTTTAGGTTAGTACCCTTGGGCATGGTAGTGTCTTAGGAACAAATCGAGTCATTGTTTAATGTAATGACATGCACTAGCTGGGTGTTGTACTCATCCTGTTAGAGTTACACGTGCGGCACCATCTTATTTGGCGAAGCGGACACAGACGACGTTGTCTTGACTTTTAATTTCTGGAGTTTAGTGATGAGATTGGGACATAGACACAATTTGTAATTCATTTGGAACTTAGGGGTTGAACCATAAGCTTTCGTTTATGTTCTGAGTTATCATTACAAATGGGAAGTAAAAGTTTAACTCTGCGGCCTTTGGTAGAGTAGGGGTGGCCTTACGATTCGCCTTATGTTCACGATAAATTTGGGTAGAAGCAGGAATGGAGAAGGACCATGATTCTGGAAGAGCTACGGGAAAACCGAATGATCACCGGCATGACCGGAAATGGAGAATGACCATTATCCTATCGGAGTGGAGAAGGAACTTAATCTGAATGAGTAGAGTGACCATTGCTATTCAGAGTGGTGAAGGACCACGATCCGATTAAATTAGTGGGGATAAACTGCACCAATTGTAAACTCTACCAGTCACTAGAATGAACGTCAGAAACAGTGAAGAGTACAAGAGTATGTTGCACTGTGAGGAATCAAACCCTATCATCTGAAGAGCATGAGCTTGATTAGAAAGTATGTAGTATTGGATGCATATATTTTCAATCAAGTGTGCATTAGAGTATGAGTATCATGTGCATTTGAGTTTGTGCATTAGATTCTAAGGCATGGGATACACCGACACTTGGTTTGATTCACATTTTTCGTTTGCGTCAAATTTTGGTTATTGAAGTTTTAGAGTCCCTGGTTTCATCAGCTTTGTGTGCCCACAGGTTTTTAGTTGCAGGATTGCTGATCGTTGAGCAGGGAACTCGACCTGTGTGGAGCCTTTAAGTAGAGATTACTGATCAATTGTAATATGTAGAATATCGATGTAATTCGTGATGTAACATTTTATCATTGTATTGGATATTGTAATAACATTTGTGGCAATAAAAGTTTTTAACTTCATGTGTTATTTCTATTTTACGTACTCATTTGAAGGAAATGATCTTGGTTGTGTCTAGAGTTTCCGGTACTGGGAATTCAGGGCGCAACAAGCGGGGGTGCCGCAGGGCCACCTTTATTTCTCATGGCAACTTTTGGGTGAGTTCCGGAGCAGTGGGACTGCGGGGATTGGGCATAGTGGAAAACGGGGACACCACTACTGACTGCACAAGCAGAATTGGACCGAACAAGTGCAACCTCACCAGTCATTAGATGAATGTCAGGAAACGAAAGAGTACAAGAGTAGGTTGCATAGAGAGGGAACAAACCCTGTGATCTGGAGACTACGAACTCTTTGGAAAGTATGTAGTATGGAATGCATATGTTTCCATTGAAGTTGTGTTTGGGAAAGTATGTAGTATGGGATGCATATGTTTCCAAATGAATTACATTAGAGTAAGTGCATTATATGCATTTAGAATTGTGCATTAGACTCTAGGGCATGACATATACTAACACTTGTGATTTGTCTGCACATTTTTCATTTACATTAAATATTGATTGTTGAGTTTGGAGAGTCGCTAGTTTTATCAGCAGTGTGTCAATTGCATTCAACTGACGTGCCCGCAGTCTGTTTTTGTTGCAGGACTACTGGATAGTGGAAGTAGGAGACTCGGGCTGCATGTAGCGTCCAAGTGGAGATTGTAAAATTGCTATAGTAAATTTTATCAGTATAATCTATGATGTAAATTTACCGATGTGAATTCATGATATACTTCTATGGTGAACAATTTGTATTTGTAATAACAATTGTGGCAATATATATTTTTTTAATTTCTTATGTATTTCTGTGTTATGAACTCGTTTGAAGTAAATTTGTGTCTTGAGTTCCCGGTATTGGGAATTCATGGTGTTACAAGCGCACTTCACATACTTGCCCAGGGGAAAGTCGCTTGGGGGACCCTACGAACCATGAATGGACTTCACACTTGTCTGGGTTTGTTTTGGGAGCACTCGAGTGAAGCGCTCCGCATACTTGCTCGGGGGCGAGAGACTAGAGTAGCCCTATGAACCACGAACAGACTCCGAACAAGGTGACAACGAGTTTTGGGAGCACTCGAATCGCAAGCCTTGTTCCACAGGCTTGCTTGGGGGCAAGTGGCTAGAGATACCCTCTGAACCATGAATGAACTCCTCACCTGCCCATTGGGGTTCTTAGTGAGCGGATGGTATTGCTCAGAAGTGGATCATGCGTATGTTTCTTTGCTTGTATTCGACTGAGTGTATTCGGCAAAGTTACACAAGAATTTTGCAAAAGGAAAACTAAATTTTATTAAAAACTTAAACTAGACGGCTGCTTGATTGCAAGCTTTTATTACATGTTATGTCCGTTATAATTTTCGGTCTCATTACATGTTTGAACTAGCTCAAAGGGAGAGCATTAAGCATCCTTGTGGTACTTCATCAGGTGCTCGGTGTTCCTAGTCCTTGATATCTTCTTCACCCCCAGGTCTTCAAGTAGGTACACTTTCGGGCGAACCACTTGTGAGATATTGTACGGTCCCTCCCAGTTGGCGGCGAGCTTTCCCATCTTGCGTGGGTTGGATATCTTGAGCTTTCGAAGGACAAGGTCCCCCTCTTTGAGGTTGACCAAACGGATCTTCTTGTTGTAAAATTTTTCTACCCTCTAGTAGATGTTTCTTCTCAGGACGAACTTCTCTCGGACTTCGTCGATGAGATCTAAGTAGGCCCAGAAGGTCATTTGAATTCCGCTCTTCGTCAAAGGAGAGAATGCGAGGGGAAGGTAGTCCTACTTCCAGATGGATAAGAGCTTCCATGCAGATGGTTAGATTGAATGGGGATTCTCACGTGGGGGTTCTCTTTATGGTTCTATAGGACCAGAGCTCGCTCGGGAGTTTTTTGGCCCATCGTCCTATCGAGGATTCACCAAGTCTCTTCTTGAGGCCATCCAAGATTTTTCGGTTGGCGTTCTCGGGTTGGCTGTTGGTCTAGGGATGCAAAATGGATGAGAAGCATTGTTTAACTCCCAGATCAGTGTAAAACTTGTGGAATCCCTTGCCAACAAATTGAGTTCCATTGTAAGTAACTAGTGTGCGGGGGAACCCGAACTGGCATGGTTGAGAATTTTTCGTGCAAGGGACCCTGAGCCTAAGTCACTGCGCCCTATTCCTTCATGTACTTCTTTGAGGGTGTACTCGGCCTCTTTGGGGGAGCGACATCTTAGGTAGGGTCAGCCATCAACTTGAGTGTTGGAGCGCTTCAAGAGGACTCCTCCGACGAATATATATCTCTCTACCCTTACTTGAATCTTTCGAATCTTTCATACTTCCTTCTGATATGCAGGGAGGACTCCCTTGTCGAGGAAGTCAACTAAGTGTTTCATCCAACAAGCTTTGGGTGTCTAGGGGTGATGGACATGAGCTCCAGTGCCTCCTCTTCGATGCACAACTTGAGTAGGACCTCAATCAGCACGGTGTGGTCAAGCCCATCGAGTGATGAGGAGATAAGTTTAAAGAGGGCATCGGCTTGCTCGTTTTATTCACGTAGGATGGGGGTGACCGTAGCTTCCTTAAAAGTAGCCATGAGTTTCTTCACGTGGGTCAAGTACTTGATCATGCAGTCGTCCCTGGCCTCATACTTGACCTGAATTTGGTTCACTACCAATTAGGAGTCGCTGAACACTTTGACTCTTTGTGCCCCTGCTTTCAATGCTAAGAGGAGCTCGAAGACGAGGACTTCATATTCGGCCTCATTATTGGAAGCTGGGAAGTTGAGGCGTAACAAGTATTGGACGGTGAACTCATCCAGACCTAGTAGGATGGCACTAACTCCACTCCCTTCGAGACAGGAGGATTTGTCCATGTATACACTCCACAATGGGGATTGTCTCCTTCTTCGGGAGGATAAGAGATAGTGTTTTCTACAATGAATTCGGCTAAGTCTTAGTCCTTGATGGTTGTTCTTGGTCGATAAGTGATGTTATGTTGGCTTAACTCGATGGACCACTTCATAAGTCCCCAGGAACTCTCTGGCTTATGGAGGACTTACTTGAGCGGTTGATCCAGAAGGACCCAGATAGAGTGTGCTTAGAAGTAGGGTCAGAGCTTTCGAGCGGCCATTACCATAGCGTAAGCCATCTTCTTCATCTTTGAGTACCGGAGCTTGGCTTCATGGAGAACTGTACTCACATAGTAGATTGACTTTTGCACTTGGTCTTCTTCTCTTACCATGCAGCACTAAGGGTCTGTTTCGAAGTGGCTAAGTAGAGGTAGAGAGTCACTCCCGGCATGGGCTTGTTAAGGAGTGGGGGTTGACTAGATGTTCTTTCAGGCTCTCGAAGGCAGCTTGTTGTTCTTCCCCCACACTAAAACTTATTCGCTCCCCTAAGAGCTTTGAAGAAATGAAGGCATTTCTCCCCAGACTTAGAGAGGAAGCACCAGATGGCAGCAAGACGGCTGGTAAGCTTCTGAACTTCTTTGACTGTAACTGGAGGAGACATGTCGAGTATGGCTTTGATCTTCTAAGGGTTAGCTTCGTTACCTGTCTGGCTTACCATGAACCCTAAGAACATCCCCAAGGAGACCCCGAAGGCACATTTTGAGGGGTTCAGCCTCATGTTGTTTATCTGAAGCACGTTGAAGGCATCTTGGAGGTCAGTTACATGGTATTCTTTCCTGAGGCTCTTGACGAGCATATCATCAACATATACCTCCATTTTTCGGCCAATTTGTTCCATTAAGACTTGGTTCACCAAGCGCTAATACATAGTTCCGGCATTCTTTAACTTGAAAGGCATAACTCGATATCAATATAGTCTTTGATCAATGATGAAGGATGTTTTCGGGATGTCAGGTAGAAACATTCGGATCTGGTTGTATTCTGAGGAAGGCATCCATAAAGCTTAAGATCTCATGGCCTGAAGTGGCATCGATCAAGGCTTCTATTCTTGGTAGAGGGAAAGGGTCCTTCGTGCATGCTTTGTTAAGGTCGGTGAAGTCTATGTAGATTCTCCATTTTTTGTTTACTTTCTTGACCATGACCACATTCTCTAGCCACTCGGGGTAGCTAACTTCCTAAATGAAGTGGGCGACTAGGAGCTTTTCTACTTCTTCCTTGATTACCAGCTCCCTCTTTGGGGCGAACTTGCGGCGCTTCTGTTGGACATGCTTCTCTTCCTGGGTCCACACTTAAACGGTGCATGATTAGATATCCAGATATGCCTGACATGTCTGTGGCTATCCAAACGAAAAGATCCTGGTTCTCCTTTAGCTGGTCCTTGAAGTGATGGGGGAGTGCCTTGTTCACCCAAAAACACTTAGCTTGATCCTTTTGGGGGAAGGGGATTTTTGTTAGTTCATCTACGTGTTCAGAGTTGGCTTGTCCCTTATCTTGAAGAAGTTCCAAAGCACTTAGGGGAAGGATCAAGCCCCCCATTGTGGCTGTGTAACATGCCCGAGCGGCTTCTTGGCTTCCTTTGGCTTCCCCTACTCCTGCTATCGTAGGAAATTTCATCTTCATATGGTAGGCAAAGGCAACTACGTGAAGGGCTGCTAATCATGGGCGACCAAAGATGGCATTGTAGGCGGACTTCATGTTGACTACCATTAAATCTAGTGCTTCTATGCAGGTGGCTGGAGCTTTCCCTACGGTTACGTTAAGGGTGACTATTCCTTTGATCTGATTGGGGGCTCTCAAGAATCCATGGAGTGTGTACCCGGTGGGTTTGAGACAATCTCTTCTGAGCTTGAGGCCCTCGAATACATTCAGGAAGAGAATTTTTACCGAGCTTCTGTTATCTACTAGGACACGACACACTTCATGGTTTTCCATGCATATGCTAATTATGAGTGCATCGCAATGAGGTGTTTGAATACCTTCAAGGCCTCGGTTTGAAAATGTGATCGGAACCCCAATGTCCTTGGGAGGAGGGATATTATGCACTGAATTCACTTCACAGAAAAATATTTTACTTAAGGAGTTTGATAATCCCCCATAGGTCCCCATGGATTGAATGGAATATCTCCATGCGTCCTGAGCATTGGGACTTGGAAGGTTTCTCTTGTCGCTTGTTGGCTCCTCTTATAAGAGGAGGTTCAATGTCATTTCCTGGAGCAAACTTGGCAAGTTACCCATGCCATAGTAGCCCTTTCGAGTTCATCTCTGAAGGCTCAGCGGTCAATTGTGAGGTGCCCATGATCTTTGTGGAAGGCACACTACTTGTTCCTATCCATTCTCTTGCTTGAAATGTTCATTCTAGGAGGAGGTCGGAGGAGTTCCTCCTTGTTAACTTTCAACAGAATAGAAGAGATGCTGGCATTAAGTGGGGTGTACTTCTCGAAGAGTGGCACTGGGGGTAGACGACTTTGGCCTGAGACATCCTTCGAGAAGTACTTCTCGACCCATCGATGCTCTTCTGTTTGTTCCCAAATGTTTCTATTCTTGGGGCTGGATGACGTCTTCCACTCGAATGTACTTCTCGACCCATTGAAGGAGGTCAGAACAGCCCCGAGGAGGTATTTTAACGAGATAGGCTTTGAGGTGGTCATGATTCTCATTGTACCTAAAGGCAGCAATGGCCACGCCCGAGTCGAGAGAGGGGATTGAATGAGACTCAGCTGTAAAGCACCGAACGTAGGGACTCCCCTCTTTTTGCCTCAGGTCAAGTAGGGAGGCACTTGTCTTCTCTGTCTTGCCGACTAGTGAGGAAGTGAGTGAGGAAGAGATCCTCATGTTGGTCGAAGGAGAAGATGGAACTTGGAGAGAGACGAGAGAACCACTCCCGTGTGGATCCCTTCAGGGTTGCTAAAAAAGTCTTGTAGAGGAAAGAATCAGATGCGTGGTGGATCATCATGAGGGTTTTAAAACTCTCAATGTGGTCTACTGGGTCGGCCTCCCCGTTGTAAGTGTTGAAGGCTGGGATCAGAAAGTTGGTCAGAACAGGATCCTTAATGGTTTCTTTGGAGAAGGTGTCCTGGAAGGACGGTATGCTCCTTCATGTCTCCCTTCTTCTTACTTCAGCAGCACAAGACGATCTTCCATCTTTTGGAGGCGTTAAAGGACAATATTGTCTTGCTTTTCAGATCTAGTGGATCCGTGGGACTCTTCTCATTGAAAAGGAGTGGGACGACGATGGTTACTTTTTTGGCTCCTGCTTAGAGCGGTGTTGTGAGCTTTAAGAATCTCATCTTTGAATTCTAGGAACTTTGGTCGGATGACAGGTACTTCTTCCCCTCTTACTCTCCTAGGAGCTGGTCGACTTGTTGGAGTAGGGTTCCTTCCCTCCCGAGGGGGAGTTCTTCTGTGTCCCCTTGTAGAATGATGTCTTCTTCGACCTCTGGGAGAGGGGGTTCTTCTCTGTCCCCTGGGAGATAGGGTTCTTCTGTGTCTCTGAGTCCGGGAAGAAGAGCCCCTTATGTCTTCTTGTCGAGATGGATGAGGAGACCGTCCCTTGCTCGCGGTCTGCTTGAGCAATCCCGACGTTCAGACTCTTGCTGTTTGGAGGTTATGAGATGGAAGAGGTCTTGCTACAACTGAGGTTCTTCAGGGGCACCGCAGAGGGTGTGGAGGTGTACACCGATCCCCGGTTCTCTCCATTATGTTGTGCAGGGTGCTGACTTCTTCGAGACCCCCCGTTGGAGCCTCTCTAGAGGGATGCTAGGTAGGCTGTTCTGGATGAAGAGGTTGGTCCAGTTGAAGGGTAGGAGGCACTCCTCATGAGGTGGAGGTGGAGGAAGACGGTTGGCTCGGATTGCTTTATCTGTTCCCACAGACAGTGCCAATTTGTTTCTGCTAGTTTCTATGTGGGAGCAAGCAAATGATATGAGTTCTTATAAAAACAATAAAAAAATGACCGTTTTTTCACTTTCACTAATGTTGAATGTTTCCAATTGATGTTGAGTTCCGAATCTGACTCGTTTGCACCATTAGACCTGATCTTGATAGTGACGGTCACTTCGAATAACCTGCAAAAGTCTGAAATATCGAGGTTGATCCCGTCGACACACTCTGACGCTCAAGTCAGAACTCAAAAAGAATATGTGAGTGCTTTTGGAGGAAACACACTGATTACCAGTTTTCGGTGGAGGTAGAGGGTATTTATACTTTCTTTGGGGTTAGATTCAAGATAATGATTTATCTTTACTTACCGGTGTTTTTTGGATTGAATTGATTATCTCTTCTTCATGAAGAGATAAGATTGGTTGGAGAGAATGAGTTAAAACTCTTCTCATGAGATATAATTTTTAAACCGTATCATATGGATAATTATGAGTTCAAATTATATTTAAATAATCATGCACTTATTTGCATTGGGTTGTTATGACAACCTAGTAAGACAGATGCTTTTTTGGGCTATTTAGCTTAAAAGAGGCCCAATTCCTTTTACGAACCCATTTGTAGTGGATATTACTGTTTTACCCCTGAGGTCTTGATGATCCATGCCAGATTTGAATGATCTCGATTTGGTTCTACTTTTATCCTTATCACTAAGCATACCTAAAAAAACAGCACTGTGCATTGGACAAATATAAGACATTTTAATAATTACATATTCCCTTTAGGAAAAAATTGAGAGACAATTCTAAAAAAAACCCACTCAATCAAAATACTCATTAACAGTGCAACAATCCTGTACAAAGACCAATCTTCTTAAACTAAACAACTAAATGAACGAAAATCTCTCACTGGTCACCAGGAAGGGTCTTGATGATATCGGAATCACCTGAAAAATATAAACAAATCCATTTAAAAAAATCCAAAAAAAATCTCCAAAAAATCCCAAAAATTGAACATCTTTCACTTTCTTCACCTCCTCATCAGCATCTTTCATTTTCTTCTTAAGCAGAACCTGATAATGTAACGCCCCGGATCCCCATGACCGGACATCTGTGACGCAACTAGAATCTTTGCCTTCAAATGCATCTCAACACAGTAATAACATGGAAATTCAAAAACTTTTTATTGCCAAATAAAGTCATTACATCATTGATTACCACCAATGTCTTGTTCTTGAACAAGAATAAAAATTACATTATTTCATTACATCTTATTACAAAATATATATCAACTCCTCTTGTAAAGTTAACAACTGTCTCCCGGAATGGCAGTCGACAGATCAATGCCGAACTCCGCTGAACGGTCAATCTACTTCCGTGGGGCTTGCTCCTCGGCTCGAGTCTTTTGTTGCGCGATTCTGATATCTCTGCACTTGCTCGAAGGTAGGACCGGTACCTAAAAGGTGGGGAACGTCAGTACTTCGACTGACGCAATGCTGATAATAATAGCGATCTCCAAACTGGCAACCACAAACTATCTTGAATGGAAAAAGAAACGTGCATCCTAATTCCCTAGTGCTCGTGTATGCCATGATCTAACAACTTAATGCACCAATCACAAGCCTATTCTAACGCAAGCAAGACTTTGGGACTTTGTGTAACCCCTGTTTTTCATTTTTCGTATTTTTGGTGTATTTTTTTTTTTTTACTTGTGTATTTGTACTCTCTCCTGTATTTTTTTTTCTGAACCGTATATTGAGTTGTTTCAATATATTTTTATTTTCTTTTCTCATTCTTGATTTTTGTGAATTATTTCTGATTTCTTGGTTGTTCTTGTTCATGGTTGTTGTTTCGCTCTTTATTGTTGTCTCGTTCTCTTTATTTGTTTTTTTTGGTGCGCTTGGAGATTTGGTGTTCTACCCCATTCCTAATCCTATTGTTTTGATCCCTAATTGATTACCAAAGCCATATTACCCAATCCTAGTTTGAATCCTATTCAATTTGATCCCCATTTGTCGTATTAGGTGAATCCTATTTATACTCCTATTATACCCATTAATCCAAATACCCAATAACCCTAATCACCTCTATATATATATAATTGTATCTCTCCCCCTCAAACCCTAGCCCCTGGTCTACCTCTCTCTCTCCTTTCCGGCTGCACACCTGGCCACCCCAACCCGAGCTCCTACCCAGCCTGCACCTTGGCCGAGACCCCCCTCCTCTTCCTGGCTGCACCTCCAACCCGCACACCCCAAGCCCTCTCTCGATCATCTCCGGCCACCCTACACCCCCTCTTCCCGATCATCTACCCCCCTTGCCGATCAACACCCTCCAAACCACAAGCACTGCAAGCACATCATCTTTCTTGTTGTGGGTTTTCTCTTCTCTTGCTTTGAGAATCGTGCAGTGTGTTCGTGCGAGTTGTTCGTGGGTTCGTTGCTTGGATTCGTTGATTCGTGGATATTTGTTCGTGGGTTTTGCTCGTTACTCTTGGTTCTCGTTGTTCTTCATCTCCGATTTAAGGCAAGTAACTTGTACTCCAATTTTTTGTTTGATACAAGTCAAAAATACCACCTATAGTATAGTTGGGTCTAGAGACGAATCTTGTTTGTGTTTTGCTTGATGTGTTTTGTCTCTATTGTGAAAACTTGACCATAGTTGCCTTACGACACAATATGAATATGAATTAACTTAGGGTTTTACCCGTTCTTGATTTGAACATGTATTTGAGACTTTTTGTGAGAGTTTGGATATTTGTTGAGAACCATGTGATAGGCTTGATTTAGATATGTTAATAACCCAAATTCATGATGTTTGGACACATGGTAGACTCGATTTCATGTTTGGTTGTGCTTTGAACAAGTTTTGTATGATATATGTGGAGTTGTTGTTAAAGGAAAAAATATGTATTTTGTCGCTGATCTGTTTTGTTTGCTGTTTTGGACTGTCTTAAAGTCTGTAACTTAATTTCGGTATAAAATATGAGTTTTAGAGAATTTCGTCTATTTTCAAATCCCTCTGACCTTGCCTGATTTTGTTTTCGTATGACTGAGTTATGACTGTTTTACTACAGAGGTGTCGATCTTTTCCAGATTCTGTTTTTCGGTAATTTTGATGACAAATCATTTTAAAGAACTATGCTACGTATATTATTTTGATCCAAAACTTTGGTCAGTATTTCTTTATCAAGTTAGGGTTACCCAGAATTTTGACGAATTTTATTGATGAGTTTTATGTGTTGTTTCATGCTCGTTTATGAAAACTATACATGCTGTATTTTGGCTACTGTTCTGTAAAGAATTATGTTCTTACCCTATTTCCTTTTAATGTATGAAAAATGTTTGTGAAATATGAAAGTTAATATATTTTGTCTATTTTCAACTCCCTTTGGCGGATTTGGATTTCGTTTCACGGCTTGCGAGATATTTTAGTTTTCGTACAGCAGTGTTGGGAATTCCAGATTTTCCAAAGTATCGTTTCTTGATGTTTTCAAATTTTGGTTGACTAAACTAATTTTACTGGAATATTACGAAACTTTATATTTTGTTGCTAGACATATAGGGGAATACCCCAGGTTTTTCCTGGAATTTATTATGATGATTTCTTACTGTTTTCCAGTACTTGAATATAATTTACTGATTTGTGGCTGAACGCATTTCCTGGTTTAGATTTAGTTTTGAGTTGTGATTTTGTGAAGCACTATATGGCTTATTTATATTCGCTGGATTTGTGTGGAAGTCTATTTTCCAGATTCTTTGACGGATCCAAATTTGGATATTTGTAGTGGCGGAAATCACTGTTTTAGTACAACACTATCTTGCTGTCCTGAATTAGAAAACTAGTTGTTTTACCCTGTTATGTGTTATCTTATACCTGTACTCGTTTATCTTGCACCACGAACCTGATACGTGTTTATACCCTGTTATCCTTGCCTTGTTTTGCAACACATACATGCATGCCTGGTTATAATAATAAATGACCAAGTTGGGGTTAAGGGAAAGATCTAGTAGTGGAAAATATAGAAACGCGTACTTAGAAGAGGACCTGTGTCCTGCCTGCCTGTTACGTACTACATGATTCACGATTCTGTTTACCTGTACCTGACTGCATGCTTCCCTATAGGAAGATGTACTCGGAAGATAACCACTAGGTTATGCCTGTTTCCTGTACCTGACTGCATACTTCCCTTAGGAAGATGTACTCGGAAGAGAACCACTAGGTTCTACCTGTTCCTGTTATTCCTGTTATCATATACCTGAGTACACTACCATATGGACTCCACTATGAAATCTACAAACGTAACTACATGTTACCTGTACCTGTTAGTATACCATGCTAGTTGTTCCTATTTTTCTGATTCATGCTAGATATTATAATTCTGTTGACACATTTATACCATTCTAGGCCTGTTACTTAGAATTTCCTATCCCCTGTACTTGTATCCTACATTATAAGAGGTCCGTAACTTGCAATTGACGGGTACTTGTTTTCTTTTTCCTTCTCATGCAAATTTACTAATTACAGATCAGGATGGTATTGGCGAGATGATGTACTAGTGCAATATCAAACAAAGTTTTTTAGAAAGCGCTAGGTGTCAACTACAATTCTCTAAGAGAACACTTTCTCAAAATCTACTCTTACAGAGCTTTAAATGTATCATCTTATCAAAGTATCCATTCTGACTGAAATAAGCACAGTACACGCTATAAAATTCATCATAAATCATATACTGATCCAATAGTCATTAAATTTGCACTACAGAAACTAGACATCATTATGAACAATATGCAAAAAGGTTCATGTCCAAATTCCAAGTATACACTGGGTTCATCATGTTTCAAACAAGCATAAAGATCATACTGTTCTTCAGTCACAGTTCTAACTACTGTTGATAGACTAATTTTGAACATGTATGTAACATCATCCAATTAATTTCATGGTTTTTCCGTAGAGTCTAGATACATGTGAGGAAACATGGTAAAAATTTCAGAATAAGATCATGTGCCAATTAATTATAAGAATTCCCTCAATCTCAGGTATCACAGTGAACAGATCTTGCTTCTGCCTTACGGCTCTGTTCCAAAAAACGAATTTTATTAAAATACCAAACATCCTCAGAAAATTCTGAAATAATTCATGCATCATCTAGACACGTAAGGGAACAATCTGTGAAAAAATTATCATCAAATTCCATGTAGTTTGATCTCCGAAAATTCTACAAAAAGACAAGCAGATCAAGATTTTCTGTTCTAGTTTCAGATTCAACATTCAATCTCTTAGACAACCATTCTCAACTCCTACCACTACTCATGCATGCAAGAATAAACAAGAATAAACAAGACAAGTTTAGAGATACTCCTCACCCTGATTTGGTTTGAGAGTAGGTGATGGACTTGAGCTTTTCTCCTCCAAGAATCCACTCCAATTGAAAGCTCCTCTTCAATTTATCCTTCTTTTTCTCCTTCTCTTTCTCTCTTTCTTTTTTTTGGGTTTGTGTTCTGAAGATTTCAGAACTATGGAGGAGAATGAGAGGGTTTCGATGGGAAGGGGAATGAGGAAAGAGGGAGGAAAGAGAGGGGGGTTGTAGGCTGGCCTAGGGTAAGTGGTAGGGTAGACTAGGCTAGGGTGGTTTTGTAAAACAATGGTCTCTTAGCTCATTGTTTTGAGTACAATGTTTGGGCTGCACTAATTTGGTTTTGATCAAGCTCCAAATGAGAGATGAGATGTTAAATTGAGTGTACGCAAAGTATTCCCATTGTAATATCATACAATGATATATTTGCATATGTACTGTACCCATAACTAGTGCCTGCACTAGTATCGGTTCTCCTCATTATCGTGCACCATTTAGAATGCACCCACCCTCATGGACCGCCCCGCAAACCTAACCGCACCCCATCATCATACGTATACATACAATCAAACCAACACTGCAATATATGCAAACATACAGACAATATATATATATATATATATATATATATATATATATATATATAAATATAAATATGTATTGTACCGGTTATTACATTACTCCCTCCTTAGAATCGTTCTGTCCCCAAAACGACGCTAGGGGCACAAATAGCAGACAGTCATCAATGATCAGAAGATACTTTTCTTGACCATCTCCAATTCCTCGAGGAACACCCTCGAAAACTGACTCTTAAAGTTCTTAACGCATCATTCCATTTTGGAGAACAATCTCATCATGTGGATCATTTTGGGGTCTGCCTCATCCCGCATCCACCGTACTAGGGATGAATCATCTTGGGGTATGTCACTCTCATCCTGGACTACTGAAGATAAATCCCCCTCCATCGAACTTTCTGGGGCCTATTGCGTCCCACATTCCGGAAATACTGGGGAATATCTTGCTCTACGGATTATTCTGGAGCCCTCACCACACAAACTCCCCATGAGTTTTACTCTCGTCCCGAAATACTGGAGATCATTCCCACTCTACAAAACACTCTGGGGCATATTTCATCCCTCGTCTGGATTACTGGGGAATATCTCCCTCCGTGGATCATTTTGGAGCCCCTATTCATCCTTGAATTCCTTCGTGGGTGCTACTGTAATACCCTAAACTTTCATTTTAATAAATATTGATTTTCCTGTGTTGTGCACGTGCAAATTTCTTGTGTATATTATTTATTTATTTTTATTTATAAAATTTCATTTTTAGTATGAACAATTATTTTCCTTTATTTTTCTAAAAGCCTATTTCTAAAGCCTAAACATTATTTTATTTGTTGAGCCCACTTTAATAATTCTTTATTTTTATTCTCTTGGCCCACAAGCCTAAGCCCACTAATTGTGAAGCCCACAATTTAATAAATCAATTAAATGGTCAGACTTGTCATGTAGAGACAAATGGTGAACATTTTGATTAATTAAATTGTACAAACTTCTAAATAGGGGTACTAGGTGGCACGTGCAATGCACGTAGTGTGCAATGCACAATTCTTTTGAGGCCGGATTGGGCATGGAGAGATGGGGAGTGTGGGTGTGTGTGCATGGGTGGTTGCTACAACTTCCTCTCCTATCCTAGCCATTCATCCTATAACTATCCAATGAATTCTAGCCTTCTAATTCATCCTACAATTAGTGTAAATACCCCCCTTTCTACTTGTATTCTACACTAATAATCTACTCAAAGAAGAAAACAATATATAGGAGATATATATTAGTGTGTGAGTGTGAGTGTATGTGTGTACCTTAAGAGGCCGGCCATCATCACCACTTGGAGCTCTCGGTTTTGGCAAGGGAGTAAGGAGAAGGAGATCGTGCATCGCAATCTAGGAGGAGAAGGCGCTCTCTCACATTCTAGGAGGCTCTAGGAGATTTTCTTATTGGTTTTCTTCAAAAGGTGGGTGTTTCTCATGACTTCTAAAGTAGAAATCATGTTAGGGATAAATTGAAATTGTTATTATAAAGTAATTAGTTGAGACGAAATACATGGTTACATATTTAGAGTAGAATTGATAAAGTAGTGAATGTGTGTTATTGTGATGGTTAGATTCATTTAATATAAGTGAAAGTGTAGGTTCTCATTGTTTATAACATTAGAATGCAAGCTAATTATGCTTTAATTGCAATTATGTGAAATTCACTAGTAAGAAGTTAGAATCATTTAGAATAAATGGAAAGAATGAATTGACAGATGAATTGACAGAATAATTTATTAAGAAATGATTATTAATAGATGTAATGAATTTCCCCATTGCTATATATGCCATGTGAAAATTAGAATAAATGGAAAGAATGTATTTTTGCAAACAAATAATCGAATGCATCATGTGTTGATTAATTAATAAAAATAGAGGTTTTATTCACTTATAAAGATGATTTTCTGTTCTAAAAATATCATAGTTGTCAATGAGTAAGAAAACACCATTGTAGTGATTTTGTGTGAGAAACTATCTTTAATTTTGAAGAAGTGTGTTGTAGTTCTCGAATGTCGAGATTGTGTTTATGGAATACAAACTAAGGCCAAAATATAGGTTTTAAAGAGTTAAAAATAACTTTAAAAAATACTGATTACTGTAGAATTGAATGTATTTTAATTTTGGAAATTTTTGTTTTCAAAAGAGAAGAGAAGGAACTAAAAATATTTTGGGAGTTTGAAAAACCTAGCAGCATCAGTCGACCGTTAGGCTAAAACAGTCGACTGCTCTGAGTATTTATTTTTCGAGCTTTTAATCTTTTGCTAACTAGTCGACCGATCATAATGTAACAGTCGAACGCCCTGATATTTTATTTTCGAGTTTTTAAATCTTTACAGAACAGCCGACTGGCCAAGTTAACAGTCGACTGTCCTGACCATTTTCTTGAGTTTTTTAATCTTTTGCTGAACAGTCGACCGACTATGCTCCAAGAGTCGATTGTCCAGACTATTTTTTACACCTCAGATTTTAATTTGCCCCGTGATAAAATTATTATGCTGTTTGAAAGAACATTGAAAAAGAGATTTGGAAAGAATGAAGATTGAATGTGACAAATTAGAAAAGTGAACTTTATTTGTATTTTGCATGAAATTGTATATAAAGTGAAATGAAATATCCTAATGAATTGTGAAAGGATTTTATGAATATGAATGCTAGGAACATGAAAAGGAAAAACTATTGTTAATTATGAAAAGATCTTATGAGTATGACATTGTAATTATGAGTTGAAATTGAGAATTAGGGTATAGCCAAGCCTTATACCGGCAATGAAAGAATTGTGAAATGATATTTTGAAATGAGAAGACCAAGGTTGGGTCATGTGAAATTAAATGAATAAGACCGGTATAGTGGGAGTGCTACACTCTAAGAGTTGATTTTATTCATGATTCAATTAAATTAAGGATTAGATACATAGTGAAGATGTGATGAAAGTAAGAGAAAAACATTGAGTATGAGGGCCATTGGATTGGCAGCGTGAGAGTATTCACAGGATGTCCCGTGATGAGTCATGATAGGGCGTGAATACTGCTCCAGAGTACCGTCCCGGTGGCGACGCTCGTGGGGTGTTTGACGACTGCGGGTGGTGTCATGTCTATGGTAGGAGATGAATTACCACAGAATTCCTGCATAATGAGTCATGTGTCAGTGCGTTGGGATTCCCTCCAGGGCGCCTAGACATGAGTTCGTAGGTCAGAAAACATCTTGGATACTTACCGTAGTTACAGTAGTAGATTAAGTCATGATGAGGGATTGAACCCTACAAGATGAAGAACGGTTAAGGGCTTGCCCTCGGACCTATGTAGTATGG
Organism: Hemerocallis citrina; assembly: GCA_017893485.1. NCBI lineage: Eukaryota > Viridiplantae > Streptophyta > Magnoliopsida > Asparagales > Asphodelaceae > Hemerocallis > Hemerocallis citrina. The sequence continues at coordinate 251,299,054 of CM030361.1, forward strand.
GCTGTATAGACTCTGAACAAGTGCGCATTAGTGTCATATAATATAAATAATTGCATTAAGAACTAACTGCACATTCACAACACGACATCAATAGGATAGTCCCTTTAGCTTTATTTGAGACAAGTTTGTGGTTTGTTAAGAAATGAGAATTGTTATACTGTTTCCAGCATAGAAAGGATGGCCGTGTATAATATTTCTTCAGTTGAATGAATTGACGTGCCCACAGTTTTATATGCAGGATAAAGATGCTTGACAATTGAAGTATACATGCTGCGCAGGATTGATTTAAATGTCGTTTTATGTAAATTATTGTAAAGTTGCTTCCACTGTGATAATGTACAAGTGTGATGTAACTGTGATAAGAGAAAAGTTTTTATTTCTTTGTAAAATTGTACGAAAGAAGTGTAAAGATCTTGTGGAACACGAATTCAGTTGTATTTTGGAATTCGGGGTGTTACAGCTACTCTCGTCCTCGGAATACTGGAGATCAATTCCTACTCCATAGATCATTCTGGGGGATATTTCATTCCTCATCTGAAATACTGAGGAATGTCTCGCTCCTTGGATCATTCTGGAGTCAACGTCCCACTAACCTACTTGTGAATGTTGCTCTCGTCCCTAGAATACTGGAGATCTATTCGTACTCCACATATCATTCTGGGGCATATTTCATCCTTCATATGGAATACTGAGGAATGTCTCACTCCATGGATCATTCTAGAGCCGTCGTCCCACTAACCTACTTGTGAAGGTTGCTCTTGTCCCTGGAATACTGAAGATCAATTCCTGCTACACAGATCACTCTGGAGTCTATTTCATCCCACGTCTGGAATACTGAAGAATGTCTCGGTCCACGGATCATTCTGGAGCTAACGTCATTACACCAATTTCCCGTGATTATCGCTCTCATCCTGAAATACTGGAGATCATTCCCACTCCACAGAACACTCTGGGGCATATTTCATCCCTCGTTTGGAATGCTGGGGAACATCTCACTCCATGGATCACTCTGGAGCCTTACACGAATTTCCCGGGAGTATCGCTCTCGTCCCGAAATACTGGAGATCATTCCCACTCCACAGAACACTCTGGGGTATATTTCATCCCTCGTATGGAATGCTGGGGAACATCTCACTCCGTGAATCACTCTGGAGCCAACGTCATTACAAGAATTTCCCATGAGTATCTCTCTCGTCCCAAAATACAAGAGATCATTCCCACTCCACAGAACACTCTGTGGCATATTTCATCTCTCGTCAAAAATGCTAGGGAACATCTCACTCCATGGATCATTCTGGAGCCTTTATACTCACGATCGTTCTCGCTTCATCGCATCTCCTTTCTAGTGACTAAGTCAAGTTCTCAGTATATCTTCTTGTTCACGGTTGCACTACTTGAGGGTCGGTGACCACTCCCTCCTTAGAAGAAAACGACGATTATCAAGGAGAAGGAAAAATTTATAGTTTTATGCCTTATCCCAAACACTTAAATAAATAAGCACAAAACACGAGATGACCCAAATGCCCAAAACTTTCATGCTTTATAAAAGTCATAATATCTTGCTACAGAACACTGTGCAAGTTTTCCATTCATGGCTAGCAAGAAATGCGACTAACAAAATATATTACTATTCTAGACCATGCACAACTTTGCACTTCTTTCGAGTTAAGCTGAAGCTCGTCAAACCAAGTTTTCAAACCTCCGAATGCACAATGGTACTAATTTGGTTCTATGTCTAGGCCTATGTCCCTGTTCAAATCTCTTGGCCTTCTTTACTTCGTCTTTCACCGTCTCTTGGGGTATAACGAGACATTTGAGTAAGTCCGGTTTCTTATTCCTGGATGGTTATACCTCCTTGCTTTAGATTTTGGAATTCCATTATCTTTTCTTCTTGAGAGTCTGGGGGAAAATAATGCTACTTAAACTCGTTCAGGAAGTCCCCCCTTCTATGGGTCCTCTTCCCATCCATCGTTTCACAGATTTCCTCTATTGCCTTCCTTGGTATGTCGCAAATTATAGTCTCAATACTGAGTCTCGATGCGGCCTTGTCGTTCTTCCTCAACTTGTGCTGCGACTTTCCCTCATTGGTCGTTCGACTGCAGACTTGCTACATGCACATCAGGTTATGGATTTTCTTTTTTCGACATCCGGTTGCAGATTTGCCTTCTAGACATTCGGTTGCAGACTTGTCCTCTGATATCCAGTTGTAGGTTTGCCTCTATTGATGTCTGGTCACAGACCAGCTGCCATTTGAACTTGACTGCACCAAGTTTGTTAGTAAAAATGAAGTATACTGAGACTGGTTCAGATAAAGGGAGATCATAATTGTAAGTTGTAAAGTGCTACCATATGATTTACGATCATCCTATCTGCCAAACTAACTCAATTTATCTGGCCTTCAAGTCTTAATTTCCTACCGTGTTAGACTGCAATTTGAAGTTAGCTCTGATACAAATTTTGTAACGCCCCAGATCCCTGTTACCAGACATCCGTGATGCAACCAGAATCTTTGCCTTCAAAGGCATCTCAACACAGTAATAACACGGAAATTCAAAAACTTTTTATAGCCATATAAGGTCATTACATCATTGATTACAACCAATGTCTTGTTCTAGAACAAGAATACAAATTACATTAACTCATTACATCTTATTAAAAAATATATATCAACTCCTCTTGTAAAGTTAACAACTATCTCCCGGAATGGCAGTCGACGGATCACTGCCGAACTCTGCATAACAGTCAATCTACTTCCCTGGGGCTTGCTCCTTGGCTTGAGTCTTCTGCTACGCAACTCTGATATCTCTGCATCTGCTCGAAGGTAGGACTGGTACCTAAAAGGTGGAGAGCTTCAGTACTTCGACTGACGCAATGCTGATAGTAACAACGATCTCCAAACTGGCAACCACAATCCTTCTTGAATGGAAAAAGAAACGTGCATCCCAATTCCCTGGTGCTCGTGTTTGCCATGATCTAACAACTAAATGCACCAATCACAAGCCTATTCTAATACAAGCAAGACTTTGGAACTTTGGATCCGCATGCATCCCATACCATATGCATTCTAGACCCAAGCATGGCCTAATCTAATGCACAAAACAAGAATGCACACGATGCACCTACTCTAATGCAATTCATTTGGGAACATATGCATCCCATACGACATACTTCCCCAAAATCAACTTCGATGGAAACGTATGCATCCCATACTACATACATTTCAAAGAATTTGCCCCTCCAGATTGTAGGGTTCAATCCCTCTCCATGCATCCTACTCTTGTACTCAACCTGTTCCCAATAGATTATCCGTGTCCTATGAGGTTGTAGCTGGTCGGTCTAGTTCCGCCACTATAGTGCCTGAGTGGTGGTCGTGTTTTCCACTCAGTACCCGCGAACGGACCTCACTCAGGAAGCCATCGTAAAATCTTCCGGTACAAACCATGTAACTGTGACATCATAATATATATCATACACCACGTGCATAGGGACCCGCCGTACTCAAGGGTCAAATCCCCCTACTCGACTTAAGTGCTCTCCACATCCCTTCCACCGCATCCTTGGGAATTAACAGATCTAGATACTGGACCCGTGAACCCAAATCGGACGAACCGAGTCCGTATCCCTACGAAAGGAATGTACAACACCCGACTATAGTCTGCTAGTACTAATGCAAGTTACATACCCCTAATGCATCACTCTAATCCCTGTCTTACTCTCATCACTTGCGTAAAAATATAATTGCCTCAAAAAATTCTGCCTATCGACCTCAGACTCTGTTGACACAGTCTGGCATGCCACTTTCCCTGGCTTGGAATTGTCCAGCACCATGGCCTACATTCAGCTCCAACCGGGCAATGAATTTATGTGTTCAACCCCAACCGGGCAATGAACTTATGTGTTCATCCCCAACTGGGCAATGAACTTATGTGTTCAGCCCCAACCGGGCAATGAACTTAAATTGACGGCACCAGCTTAGACGTCCTACGCATCGGTGGAAGTTCATAACTAGAGTCGACGGACGTAGGGCGTCACCCTAACCTAGTGACTGACTCGAGACACCAAATCCACCATGGGAGTCGAACAAAGCAAGCAATAGGCACCAATCATCCCCAAACAGCGAGTCATCAACTCTTTTGGTACACGAGGGAATGGTCCTCTAAACACTTAATCAAAGCCAAAATTAAGCAACTATAGTGTTTCTGACCGAAACTTAAAAAGATCATAACTCCCAAAAAACAACTCAAAATTGGGTGTTCAAGCCCAATCTGGAAAGGTAAAGACCTAAGCTACAACTTCTTAGTTGATCATAACCTCAGATCCTATCATTTAGGTCCTCAAATTGGCCTCTCAAGCCTCAGCCTTGTACTTCTCGTACACTGGCTGCACCTTACCGGTAGCATAAATCACTACCTACTCATCAGAATGCTACCAACCCAGGTTCTATGGAAAGTTTTGGGTGTCCTCTGAAACTCCCTAGTTGATCACAAATACAAATTATGCCATTTTATCACCCAAAAACATACATTACTCTCAGGTGCACCAACTCACACACAAAGTCTTACTCAAACAGAGCATTCAACTCAACACCTGGTTTCTGTCCAGTCTTGTAAAAACCATATTAAATCATCCACTCACAGGAATCACCTCAAACAAGGTGTTTTAGAAAGCTCTAGGTGTCTACTACAATTCTCTAAGAGAACACTTTCTCAAAATCTACTCTTACAGTGCTTCAAATGTATCATCTTATCAAAGTATCCATTCTAACTGAAATAAGAACATTACATGCTATAAAATTCATCATAAATTATATACTGATCCAATAGTCACCAAATTCACACTACAAAAACTAGACATCATTATGAACAACATGCAAAAAGGTTCATGTCCAAATTCCAAGTATACACTGGGTTCTTCATGTTTCAAACAGGCATAAAGATCGTACTGTTCTTCAGTCACAGTTCTAACTACTGTTGATAGACTAATTTTGAACCTACATGTAACTTCATCCAATTAATTTTATGACTTTTCCGTAGAGTCTAGATACATGTGAGGAAACATGGTAAAAATTTCAGAATAATATCATGTGCCAATTAATTAAAAGAATTCCCTTAATCTCAGGTATCAAAGTGAACAGATCCTGCTTCTGCCTTACGGATCTGTTCCAGAAACGGATTTTATTAAAATACCAAACAACCTCAGAAAATTCAGAAATAATTCATGCATCATCTAGACATGTAAGGGAACAATTTGTTAAAATTTCATCATCATTTTCCATCTAGTTTGTTCTCGGGAAATTCTAGAAAATGACATGCAGATCAAGATTTTCTGTTCTAGTTTCATATTCAACATTCAATCTCTGAGACAACCACTCTCAACTCCTAACAATACTCATGCATGCATAAATCAACAAGAATAAACAAGACAAGTTAAGAGAAACTCCCCACCCTGATTTGGTTTGTGAGTATGTGATGGTCTTGAACTTTTCTCCTCCAAGAATCCACTCCAAGTGAGAGCTCCTCTTCAATTTCTCCTTCTTTTTTTTCTTCTCTTTCTCTTTTTTTTTGTGTTCTGAAAATTTTAGAACTATGGAGGAGAATGAGAGGGTTTTGTTGGGAAGGGGAATGAGGAAAGAGGGAGGAAAGAGAGGGAGGGGGTGTAGGCCGGCCTAGGGTAAGGGGTAGGGTAGACTAGGCTAGGGTGGTATTGTAAAACAATGGTCTCTTGGCTCATTGTTTTGAGTACAATGTTTGGGCTGCACTAATTTGGTTTTGATCAAGCTCTAAATGAGAGATGAGATGTTAAATTGAGTGTACGCAAAGTATACCCATTGTAATATCATACAATGATATATTTGCATATGTACTGTACCCATAACTAGTGCCGACACTAGTATCGGTCCTCCTCATTATCGTGCACCATTTAGAATGCACCCACCCTCATGGACCTCCCCGCAAACCTAACCGCACCCCATCATCATACGTATACATACAATCAAACCAACACTGCAACATATGCAAACAAAAAGACAATATATATATATATATATATATATATATATATATTGTACAATCCGGGTTATTAAACTACTCCCTTCTTAGAATCGTATTGTCCCCAGAATGACGCTAGGGGCACAAATAGCAGACAATCATCAATGATCAGAAGATACTATTCTTGACCATCTCCAATTCCTCGAGGAACACCCTCGAAAACTGAATCTTAAAGTGCTCAATGGATCATTCCATCCTGGAGATCAATCTCATCATGTGGATCATTTTGGGGTCTGTCTCTCCCGCATCCACCGTTCTGGGGATGAATCACCTTACGGTATGTCGCTCTCATCCTGGACTACTGGAGATCAATCTCCCTCCATCGAACTTTCTGGGGCCTATTGCGTCCCACGTTCCAAAAATACTGGGGAATATCTCGCTCTACGGATTATTCTGGAGCCCTCACCACACGAACTCCCCATGAGTTTTGCACTCGTCCCGAAATACTGGAGATCATTCCCACTCCACAAAACACTCTGGGACATATTTCATCCCTCGTCTGAATTACTGGGGAATATCTCCCTTCGTGGATCATTCTGGAGCCCCTTATTCATCATTGAATTCCTTCGTAGGTACTACTCTCGTCCTCGGAATACAGGAGAACAATTCCTACTCCACAGATCATTCTGGGGCAGATTTCATCCCTCGTCTGAAATACTGAGGAATGTCTCGCTCCCTGGATCATTCTGGAGTCAACGTCCCTTTAACCTACTTGTGAATGTTGCTCTCATCCCTATAATACTGGAGATCAATTCCTACTCCACAGATCATTCTGGGGCATATTTCATCCATCGTCTGGAATACTGAGGAATGTCTCACTCCATGGATCATTATGGAGCCGTCGTCCCACTAACCTGCATGTGAAGGTTGCTCTCGTCCCTGGACTACTAGAGATCAATTCCTGCTTCACAGATCATTCTGGGGCCTATTTCATCCCTCGTCTTGAATACTGAGGAATGTCTCGCTCCATGGATCATTCTGGAGCTAACGTCATTACACGAATTTCCCGTGAGTATCGCTCTTGTCTCGAAATACTGGAGTTCATTCCCACTCCACACAACACTTTGGGGCATATTTCATCCCTCGTCTGGAATGATGGGGAACATCTCACTCCGTGGATCACTCTGGAGCCAACGTTATTACACGAATTTCCCGTGTGTATCGCTCTCATCCCGAAATATTAGAGATCATTCCCACTCCACAGAATATTCTGGGGCATATTTCATCCCTCGTCTGGAATGCTGGGGAACATCTCACTCCCTGGATCACTCTGGAGCCAACGTCATTACACGAATTTCCCATGAGTATCGCTCTCATCCTGAAATACGGGAGATCATTCCCACCCCACAGAACACTCTGGGGCATATTTCATCCTTCGTATGGAATGCTGGGGAACATCTCACTCCGTGGATCACTCAATGTAACGCCCCGAATTCCAAATTACTGAATTCGAGATGTTCTTCAGGATCTTTTCACTTTTCTCGAGTACAATTTTACAAGGAAATTCAAACTTTTCTTTTTACATCAGAGTTACAACATCTTACATTTAAATTTACACAGCGGAAGCAAAATATACATCATTTACATAAATGAACAACAACATAATGAGATCTTTATGCATCCATTCCTCTTTACATGTAATTTATCCTGCATACAAAACTGTGGGTACGTCAGTTTATTCAACCGACGATAATTATACATGGCCATCCTCTCTATGCCAGAAACAGTATAATGAATCTCATTTCTTACAAATCACAATCTTGTTCATCATAAGCATGTAAAATCAAAAGGGAACTTTTAGAGATGTCGTGTCGTGGTTGTGCACTTAATCCTTAATGCAATTATTTAATTTTCACATGACACTAATGCGCACTTGTTCGAATTCTATGCATCCCATACTACATAGGTTCGAGGGCAAGCCTCTTAATCGTTCTTCATTTTTGTAGGGTTCAATCCCCCGCCATGACTTACTCTACTTCTGTAAATTCAATGAGTATCTTAGATGATTCTATGAGTACAAGCATGTATCCTGGCCCCTGGAGTAGAATTTCGCGACATGTCTTGACTCGTCAAGCATGCATTCTGCGACAATTCAGCCTCCTCCCTGAACACACTCCTCTTGCAGTCACCAAAACATCCCACAAGCGTGACTAGAGTCCGATCATTACTGAGTTGTGCCCGCGCCATGTCTTGACTCATCAAGCATGCATTCTGCGGCTCACACACCCGCACCGTACCCTAGCTCTCATACTCATGTTTTTCTCTCACCTTCATCACCTCCACACTATGTATTAAAGTTAAATTAGAATCATGAATAAAATCAAGCTCTAGAGTTAGCCTCTCCATCAACCGGACTTATCATTTCATTTCACTCGACCAACCTGGTCTATTTCTCAACATCATTTCATTTCACTGCCGGGGAGACTTAGCTACTCCTTCGTTCAATTTCAATTTCACAATATCCAATTGAGCATCATCAGCTCATCATTTATTTTAGAGTCTCACAGACTTTCTCATCATGATTTAGCCTTTCATAATTATTCATTTAATTCTCAATTCTCATCTATGATTCATTTCCCATAATTCATACAGCCATAAACAGAGTCCATTGACTTAAATCATAAGGTTTACAATTACCAACAGCAAATAACATGAATTCAAAATATAACACAGTCCACTCTGTACAGTCGACTTGGAAGAACACCAGTCGACTTATACAGTCACATACAGGTTCCTCAAAAATGCTCGGGATAGTCGACTGTTGTACTCAACCAGTCGTCTGTCCCGCAACTTTCCATGTTCACATTATTATTCACAAGGCAGTCGACTGTTCATCGATCAGTCGTCTTTCTTGGAGATTTCAACAGCACAATTTCTAAGTCCAGATCAGTCGACTTGCTACACGCATCGGTCGACTGGACAGATCCATTTTCCATTAAGGAGATTATTTACAGTTCTTACATGTATTTGCATCATGATATCAATTCACCATATACATAAATTCATGTTTTATAAACAGAGTCTCCTCTTGTTCAGTATCATTTACAGTACACATTTCCAAGTTACTAACATGCTCTTTTAGAGAAAACTACTCTAAACATGCATTCACATTGCTCATACTTTCTTACGACAATGAAGGTACAAATCTCAAGTCATCAAACTGGGTCTACATAGATAAAATATCTTTATTTATGGAACTTTCAACAGTCATATTTAGAACGAAGCACCAGTCAACTTAACACAACGTCAGTCGACTGCTCCGACAATTTAAGTTATTTATCGCTATTAGTTCTCTTCATTCATTTACCTTCCCTCCATCATATGTGTCATAGGGAAATTATACATTTAATAATCACACCATCATATCTATTGGCACACATTTTTATCAGCACATTATGAAAAGTAGTGTCTCGTACCAGTCGGCTGTCTCACATGGCAGTCGACTGTACTGACAGTCTCATTCTCACATTAATAGCATGTTCAGGCAATTTCTACTGCATTCAACTTACTTTTTGTAACATGGTATCAATCATAATAATTATAGTATCATTCCTACGTTAGAAGTCCTGAGAAACACTCACCTTATATGAAGAAATAAACGAAATCCCGCACTTTTCAAAGCAGAGAACGCCTTCTTGCTCCTTTGCTCCACACCGAGCTCCTCAGCAATGCTGCTTGCCTCCACAGAAAAGCTCCCACACAAACTCACAAATACTCTCTTGCAATAGTAATCTTAGACAATTTTAGTGTAAAAGAGATAGGGGATAAGAGGGGTATTTATACTAGGAGATAAATAGAATGAAGGGTTGAGATCTATTAGGGAGTTGGAGAATCAAAGGCTGAGATCAAATCGGAAGTTTAGAAACTACCCACACCTCAAGAGTAACTACCCATGACTCAAGTCCATCACTTCCTCAAATCCGGCCAAGTATGTGTCATATGCACGTGTACATAAAGTGCACGTGTACACACAAACTCCACTCCACTAAATAGTACAATAAATACCCGGAATAAAATAAAAGGAAAGATGCTATACATACAAGTTGTAGGAAAATAAATAAATAAAATGTTAAGTTTATGGGTTTAAGTTCATTTGGGCCAAAATAAATATTTTAAAAGAGAAAACAAATCGACATTTGGGCTTTAAGAAGAATACTTTATCGAAAATAATACTTTATTCATCATGTGGAGAAAAATAAGCTACACATAATTAATCTTTAAGTATTAAGAAAAATCGGGGTATTACATCACTCCCTCCTTAGAATAGTTCCGTCTCCGGAACTACTGCCAAGAGCGAGAAAAGAAAACTTTACAACAACCAAAGATACAAAGAATACAAAAATACAAAAATACAATCAAACAAAAAGCTCAGGATAGTCCTTCAACATCTTCTCCTCAGATTCCCAAGTAGCCTCTTCAACCAAGTGGTTTCTCCAGACTACCTTGACCATCGGTATTGTCTTATTCCTCAAGACTTTCTCCCTACGGTCAACAATCTCGACAGGAGTCTCGATGTAATTCAGGTCTAACTGCAAACCTTCCGGCACTTCAGGCAAATGATGACTCGGGTCTGGAATATAACCTCTCAACATAGACACATGAAAAACATTGTGCACCTGAGACAACTCTTCCGGTAATTCAAGCCGGTAAGCAGTTTTCCCGATCCTTTTCAATATCTTATACGGGCCTATAAATCTCGGGGCTAACTTCCCGCCTTTGCCAAATCGAACCACACCTTTACTGGGTGATACCTTCAGAAAGACGAAGTCACCAACCTCAAACTCAAGGTCCCTTCTCCGGTTGTCTGTATAGCTTTTCTGCCTGCTCTGAGCTTCCACCAACCTTTTCCTGATCAGATCAATCTTCTCAGAAGTCAGCTGCACAAGCTCAGGACCAAACAACTGACGCTCCCCAACTTCATACCAACAGACAGGAGTCCTGCACTTCCTGCCATACAAAGCTTCATACGGCGCCATCCCGATGCTAGCCTGAAAACTGTTGTTGTAGGCAAACTCCACCAAAGGTAAATGCCTTTCCCAACTGCCTCCGAAGTCTAGTATACAACACCGAAGCATATCCTCAAGAATACGATTGACTCTCTCGATCTGCCCATCGGTCTGTGGATGAAAAGCAGTGCTGAAATCTGTCTTGGTACCCAAAGCTGCCTGAAGACTCCTCCAGAAATGCGAAGTAAACCGCGCATCTCGATCAGACACAATAGTTGAGGGAACACCATGAAGTCGGACAATCTCACCAACATACAACTCAGCCAACTTGTCCATCGAAGCAGTGAGTTTCATCGCCAAAAAGTGAGCGGACTTGGTAAGTCGATCGACTATAACCCAAATAGCATCATTGCCTTTAGAACTCTTAGGCAATCACGTGATGAAATCCATACTGATGTTATCCCACTTCCATTCCGGAATAGGTAACGACTGTAATAGACCTCCGGGTCTCTGATTTTCGGCCTTGACTTGCTGACAAACCTCACACCTCGCGACAAATTCGGCCACATCCCACTTCAAACCTGACCACCAGAAATGCTGTTTTATGTCCTTGTACATCTTAGTACTCCCAGGATGTACTGACAAAAGAGTAGCATGCGCCTCCTGAAGAATACTCTCTTTCAGGTCTGCCTGATCTGGAACACACAGCCTATCTCCGAACCACAGCACTCCATCCCTGGTTTGAAATCCGGGCAACCTGCCAGCACCAACCTGCTCCTTCATCTCCAAGATATCAGCATCAACTTCCTGACTTGCAATGATCCTTGCATTCAAAGTAGGCTGAAGCTTCAACTGAGATAAAGATGCTCCCAATCCTTGCAAGACAACCTCAATACCCGCTCGATCCAACTCCTCAATCAGATGCCTCTGAGTCGTAATCAAACTGGCCAAACTGCTCTTGCGACTAAGTGCATCAGCAACAACATTAGCCTTTCCAGGATGATACTTGATCTCAGGTCGCATATCCTCGAGCACTTCCAACCATCTCCGCTGCCTCAGATTGAGATCCCTCTGCTGGTATATATACTTCAAGCTCTTGTGATCCGTGTACATGTTCAACTTCTCACCATACACGTAGTGCCTCCATTGCTTCAAAGCAAAGATAATCGTAGCCAGCTCTAGATCATGAGTCGGATAATTTTTCTCATGTGGTCGTAGTTGTCTAGACCCATAAGCGATTACTTTACCTTCTTGCATTAAGACACAACCAAGCCCCCGATGTGAAGCATCGCTATAAACATCATACTCAACCCCTGCTCTAGGCAAAGCCAAGATAGGTGCAGTAGTCAGTCTATCTTTCAACTCCTGAAAACTCGCCTCACATTGCTCAGTCCACTTGAAGCTCACATTCTTCTTGGTCAGTCCAGTAAGCGGTACAGCTATCTGAGCATAACCTTGAATGAATCTCCTGTAGTATCCAGTCATCCCAAGGAAACTTCTGACTTCCTTCACTGTAGTAGGCCTAGCCCAATCTCTCACTGCCTCTATCTTCTGAGGGTCAGTTGCCACTCCCTCCTTAGAAAGGATGTGACCTAGGAATGCCACTTCAGATTTCCAGAAATCACACTTGGATAACTTGGCATACAACTGCTGCTCTTCCAACTTCTGCAAAACTGCTGCCAGATGCTCGGTGTGCTCCTCCTCAGACTTGGAGTACACGAGAATATCGTCGATAAATACCACGATGAAAGAATCAATAAACGGCCTCAGAACTCTGTTCATTAAATCCATGAAGATTGCGGGTGCATTCGTCACTCCGAATGGCATAACTAAGAATTCGTAATGCCCATGCCGAGTTCTAAACGCAGTTTTGTGCACATCTTCAGCTTTCACTCGCACTTGGTGATATCCTGATCGAAGATCTATTTTGGAGAATACAGCTGCTCCTTGTAGACGATCGAACAAATCATCAATTCGAGGAATCGGATACTTGTTCTGAACAGTGACCTTATTCAGCTCTCGGTAATCGATACACATCCTCATCGATCCATCCTTCTTCTTTACCAAAAGCACTGGTGCTCCCCAAGGTGACGCATTAGGTTGAATAAAGCATTTTCCCAACAGTTTCTCAATCTGCCGTTTCACCTCATCCTGTTCCACTGGAGCCATCCTATAAGGTGCCTTAGAGATTGGTGCACTTCCCGGTTGAATAGTGATGCTGAACTCTACATCACGATGCGGAGGTAACCCAGGAAAATCTTCCAAGAACACAGTCGGATAGTCCCGAACCACATGAATCCCTTGCAATTCCACAGGAGTCTCTTCCTTGCGGATAGTTGCCACCAACTTAGAACACTTCAACTTCCCTTGGAAAGTGACTTCAGGTCCTCCTGGAGCCTTCACTGTTACGGTCTTGGTCTTACACTCGATGCTTGCACTGTACACCGACATCCAATCAATGCCAATGATAACATCGACTCCCAAGATGGTCAGTTCGATCAGATCAATGCCAAAGATTCGATCCCCAATCACTATCTCGCAATCAGCGTAATACCGATCAGTGGTCAAAGTTTTCCCTGATGGAGTAGCTACTGCTAAGATCTTGCCTGGAAAAATCTTCGGTTCAACTCCCAACACTTTAGCAAACTTTGGAGACACAAAAGTATGAGAGGATCCAGTATCAAACAACACCACAGCTTTCTTTCCATTAAGATAGAGTTCTCCTGTTACATAACACACACCATTACATAACAGTTTCACACTATGAACGGGAAGAAGAAATGACAAAACCACACTAAACATCAGCTCTTGTACCAGAGATGACCTGATCCGCTTCCTCAGCATCAGCTTCTGTCAAAGCAAATACTCGCCCTGACTGGTACGGCCTCTTTCCAGTCTGCTGTATTGGCACATTGTGATTGCCAGCCCGTGGTTTGAGACATCGAGATTGGTAATGTCCCACTTCACCACAGTTAAAGCAAGTGACTGCAGAAGGTCTCCCTACATCGTTTCCAGGCCTCCCAGCTACACTGACAGCGTTCGCCCCTGTCGGTTTGAACCTCTGTGCAGATGGTTGCCCCCTGAAACTCCCCGATTGAGCAGGCTTCTTCCCGGTCTGCCAGCTGCTCTTCTGGTGCTGAGCAACATGGAACTGCTCCATATCCGCCTCCGTTGCTGCCGCCCTCTTGACCAGCTTATCGAATCTCCTGATACCAAGAGGTATCATACGAGACCTCAAGCTCGGCCTCAGACCATGCTCGAACTTGCGAGCCTTCTTCGCCTCATCCATCACCAGTTCTGGAGCATACCTGGAGAGCTGAGTAAATTTAGTCTCATACTCCCTCACTGACATGCTGCCTTGCTGAAGTGACAGAAACTCCATGGCCTTCTTCTCCTGGACGTCGGAGGGGAAATAATGACTGCGGAATTCTTCCAGAAATTCCTCCCAGCCAAGCAACAAGCCGCCCATAGTCCTCTTCATCGACTGCCACCAAACAGCCGCATCCTTCTCCAACTGCAAAGTCGCCAACTTGACCTTGCTGACCTCCGGTGTCTCCAACACCTCGAAGATTGTCTCCACTTGACGGATCCAATTGTCAGCCGCATCTGGGTCTGACTTTCCCTCGAACACTGGTGGTTTCATTCTCTTGAACGACTCCACTAGCTTAATTGCCTCGGGTACTGGATTCACCGGCCCCCTTCCTTGGTTTGCAGCCACTGTATTCAGCGTCTGGTAAACCCTTGCAAATTTGGCCTCCAGGTCCAAACCTTCACCATTCCTGGCTCCCCTTCTCGACATATTCTGATGCAAAAGATCCATTAAATTCGAAGTATAAGACAAAATTTAAACCAACTTTCAAAGTTTATACATTCGAATCAAAACATTTCTTAACATCAGAATAGAAGAAAATAGAAACTAGGACAATCTAATCTCTACGGGTCCTCTTCGCTGCTCGAAGTTCATCCCGCAGTTCATCCACCTCATCTTTCAGCACATCAGTTAGGTTCTTTTTCTTCTCAAGTTCCCAAATCTGATGGCTAAGAACAGAATAGTCGGCATTCCATTTTTCCTGCTGAGCCTCCAAAACTCCAACTCTATACTTCAGGGTATCCACTTGCCTCTGAAGAGAAGCCACAGTGCCACTCAGAGCTGGTCCCTTTTCTTCATCGGAAGAAGAAGAATCGTCAGATGAATCCGGCGGTGGGGTGATCTCTCGAGATTCAGGGTACTCCTCATCATCAGAATCTGCTTGCCCAGGGTGATACTCGTCCTCAGAATCAGCCTGTCCAGGATGGTACTCTTCCTCAATAATATGCCAGTCGTCGCCTCCAGCAGGGTCGAAGTGATCAGCCATCTTAGAATAGAGAGGAAGAAACATAAATCATAGAGCAACACAAATGTAAGTCACTTACATTTAAATCTCTAGACTCAAACACACACTCTAATGTCCACATCTAGGGTGTCGTTCCTTATAAATTTGTACAAGTGTGAAAGCATAGAAAAGCGTGGCTCTGATACCACTCTGTAATGCCCCGAATTCCAAATTACTGAATTCGAGATGTTCTTCAGGATCTTTTCACTTTTCTCGAGTACAATTTTACAAGGAAATTCAAACTTTTCTTTTTACATCAGAGTTACAATATCTTACATTTAAATTTACACAGCGGAAGCAAAATATACATCATTTACATAAATGAACAACAACATAATGAGATCTTTATGCATCCATTTCTCTTTACATGTAATTTATCCTGCATACAAAACTGTGGGTACGTCAGTTTATTCAACCGACGATAATTATACATGGCCATCCTCTCTATGCCAGAAATAGTATAATGAATCTCATTTCTTACAAATCACAATCTTGTTCATCATAAGCATGTAAAATCAAAAGGGAACTTTTAGAGATGTCGTGTCGTGGTTGTGCACTTAATCCTTAATGCAATTATTTAATTTTCACATGACACTAATGCGCACTTGTTCGAATTCTATGCATCCCATACTACATAGGTTCGAGGGCAAGCCTCTTAATCGTTCTTCATTTTTGTAGGGTTCAATCCCCCGCCATGACTTACTCTACTTCTGTAAATTCAATGAGTATCTTAGATGATTCTATGAGTACAAGCATGTATCCTGGCCCCTGGAGTAGAATTTCGCGACATGTCTTGACTCGTCAAGCATGCATTCTGCGACAATTCAGCCTCCTCCCTGAACACACTCCTCTTGCAGTCACCAAAACATCCCACAAGCGTGACTAGAGTCCGATCATTACTGAGTTGTGCCCGCGCCATGTCTTGACTCATCAAGCATGCATTCTGCGGCTCACACACCCGCACCGTACCCTAGCTCTCATACTCATGTTTTTCTCTCACCTTCATCACCTCCACACTATGTATTAAAGTTAAATTAGAATCATGAATAAAATCAAGCTCTAGAGTTAGCCTCTCCATCAACCGGACTTATCATTTCATTTCACTCGACCAACCTGGTCTATTTCTCAACATCATTTCATTTCACTGCCGGGGAGACTTAGCTACTCCTTCGTTCAATTTCAATTTCACAATATCCAGTTGAGCATCATCAGCTCATCATTTATTTTAGAGTCTCACAGACTTTCTCATCATGATTTAGCCTTTCATAATTATTCATTTAATTCTCAATTCTCATCTATGATTCATTTCCCATAATTCATACAGCCATAAACAGAGTCCATTGACTTAAATCATAAGGTTTACAATTACCAACAGCAAATAACATGAATTCAAAATATAACACAGTCCACTCTGTACAGTCGACTTGGAAGAACACCAGTCGACTTATACAGTCACATACAGGTTCCTCAAAAATGCTCGGGATAGTCGACTGTTGTACTCAACCAGTCGTCTGTCCCGCAACTTTCCATGTTCACATTATTATTCACAAGGCAGTCGACTGTTCATCGATCAGTCGTCTGTCTTGGAGATTTCAACAGCACAATTTCTAAGTCCAGATCAGTCGACTTGCTACACGCATCGGTCGACTGGACAGATCCATTTTCCATTAAGGAGATTATTTACAGTTCTTACATGTATTTGCATCATGATATCAATTCACCATATACATAAATTCATGTTTTATAAATAGAGTCTCCTCTTCTTCAGTATCATTTACAGCACACATTTCCAAGTTACTAACATGCTCTTTTAGAGAAAACTACTCTAAACATGCATTCACACTGCTCATACTTTCTTACGACAATGAAGGTACAAATCTCAAGTCATCAAACTGGGTCTACATAGATAAAATATCTTTATTTATGGAACTTTCAACAGTCATATTCAGAACGAAGCACCAGTCAACTTAACACAAAGTCAGTCGACTGCTCCGACAATTTAAGTTATTTATCGCTATTAGTTCTCTTCATTCATTTACCTTCCCTCCATCATATGTGTCATAGGGAAATTATACATTTAATAATCACACCATCATATCTATTGGCACACATTTTTATCAGCACATTATGAAAAGTAGTGTCTCGTACCAGTCGGCTGTCTCACATGGCAGTCGACTGTACCGACAGTCTCATTCTCACATTAATAGCATGTTCAGGCAATTTCTACTGCATTCAACTTACTTTTTGTAACATGGTATCAATCATAATAATTATAGTATCATTCCTACGTTAGAAGTCCTGAGAAACACCCACCTTATATGAAGAAATAAACGAAATCCCGCACTTTTCAAAGTAGAGAACGCCTTCTTGCTCCTTTGCTCCACACCGAGCTCCTCAGCAATGCTGCTTGCCTCCACAGAAAAGCTCCCACACAAACTCACAAATACTCTCTTGCAATAGTAATCTTAGAAAATTTTAGTGTAAAAGAGATAGGGGATAAGAGGGGTATTTATACTAGGAGATAAATAGAATGAAGGGTTGAGATCTATTAGAGAGTTGGAGAATCAAAGGCTGAGATCAAATCGGAAGTTTAGAAACTACCCACACCTCAAGAGTAACTACCCATGACTCAAGTCCATCACTTCCTCAAATCCGGCCAAGTATGTGTCATATGCACGTGTACATAAAGTGCACGTGTACACACAAACTCCACTCCACTAAATAGTACAATAAATACCCGGAATAAAATAAAAGGAAAGATGCTATACATACAAGTTGTAGGAAAATAAATAAATAAAATGTTAAGTTTATGGGCTTAAGTTCATTTGGGCCAAAATAAATATTTTAAAATAGAAAACAAATCGACATTTGGGCTTTAAGAAGAATACTTTATCGAAAATAATACTTTATTCATCATGTGGAGAAAAATAAGCTACACATAATTAATCTTTAAGTATTAAGAAAAATCGGGGTATTACACTCAAGAGCCTACGTCATTACCCGAACATCCCATGAGTATCGCTCTCGTCCCGAAATACTGGAGATCATTCCCACTCCACAGGACACTCTGGGGCATATTTTATCCCTCGTCTAGAATGCTGGGGAACATCTCACTCTGTGGATCACTCTGGAGCCAACGTCATTACACAAATTTCCCATGAGTATCGCTTTCGTCCCGAAATACTGGAGATCATTCCCACTCCACAGAACACTCTGGGGCATATTTAATATCTCATCTGAAATGCTGGGGAACATCTCACTCTGTGGATCATTCTGGAGCCTTTCTATTCACGACCGTTCTCGCTTCATCGTATCTCCTTTCTAGTGACTAAGTCAAGTTCTCAGTATATCTTCTAGCTCTCGATTGCACTACTTGAGGGTCGGTGACTACTCCCTCCTGAGAAGAAAATGAGGCTTACCATAAAGAAGGAGAAAATTTCAGTTTTATGTCTTATCCTAAACACTTAAATAAATAATCACAAGACACGAGATGACCCAAATGACCAAAACTTTCATGCTTTATAAAGTCATAATATCTTGCTATAGAACACTGTGCAAGTTTGCCATTCATGGCTAGCAAGAAATGCAACTAACAAGAAATATTACTATTCTAGACCATGCACAACTTCGCACTTCTTTCCAGTTAAGCTGAAGCTCCTCGAACTAATTTTTCAAACCTCCGATTGCACAATGTTACTAATTTGGTTCTAAGTCCAGGCCTAAGTCCCTGTTCAAATATTTTGGCCTTCTTTACTTCGTCTTGCACCATCTCTTGGGGTATAACGAGGCAGCTGAGTAAGTCCAGTTTCTTATTCCACGATGGTCATACCTCATTGCTTTAGATTTTGAAATTCCATTGTCTTTTCTTCTTAAGAGTCTGGGGGAAAATAATGCTGCTTAAACTCATTCAGGAAGTCCCCCCATTCAATGGGTCCTCTTCCTATTCTTCGTTTCACAGATTTCCTTCAATGCCTTCCTTGGGAAGTCGCGAATTCTAGTATCAATACTGAGTCTCGATGCGGCCTTGTCCTTCTTCCTCAACTTGTACTGCGACTGGCCCTCATTTGTCGTTCGACTGCAGACTTGCTACATGGTGCATTTTTTTGACATCCGGTTGCAGATTTGCCTTCTAGACATTCGATTGCAGACTTGTCCTCCGATATCCAGTTGTAGGTTTGCCTCCATTGATGTCTGGTCACATACTAGCCGCCATTTGAACTTGACTGCACTAAGTTTGTTAGTAAAATTGAAGTACACTAAGACTGGTTCGGATATAGGGAGATCATAATCATAAGTTGTAAGCGCTACCATATGATTTACGATCATCTTATCTGCCAAACTAACTCAATTTATCTGGCCTTCAAGTCTTAATTTCCTACCGTGTTAGACTACAATTTGAAGTCAACTCTTATACCACTTTTTTAACGGCCCGGATCCCCGTTACCGGACATTCGTGACGCAACCAGAATCTTTGCCTTCATATGCATCTCAACACAGTAATAACACGGAAATTCAAAAACTTTTTATTGCCAAATAAGGTCATTACATCATTGATTACAACTAATGTCATGTTCTTGAACAAGAATACAAATTACATTAACTCATTATATCTTAGTAAAAAATATATATCAACTCCCTTGTAAAGTTAACAACTGTCTCCCGGAATGGCAGTCGACGAATCACTGCCGAACTCCGCTGAACGGTCAATATACTTCCCTGGGGCTTGCTCCTCGGCTTGAGTCTTCTACTACATGACTCTAATATCTCTACACCTGCTCGAAGGTAGGACCGGTACCTAAAAAGTGGGGAACGTCAGTACTTCGACTGACGCAATGCTGATAATAACAGCGATATCCAAACTGGCAACCACAAACCATCTTGAATGGAAAAAGAAACATGCATTCTAATTCCATAGTGCTCGTGTATGCCATGATCTTGCAACTAAATGCACCAATTACAAGCCTATTCTAATGCAAGCAAGACTTTGGGACTTTGGATCTGTATGCATCCTATACTACATGCATTCCAGACCCAAGCATAGCCTAATCTAATGCACAAAATAAGAATGCACACGATGCACCTACTCTAATGCAATTCATTTGGGAACGTATGCATCCCATACTACATACTTCCCCAAATCAACTTCGATGGAAACGTATGCATCCTATACTACATACTTTCCAAAGAGTTCGCCTCTCCTGATTGTAGGGTTCAGTCCTTTGCTATGCATCCTACTCTTGTACTCAACTTGTTCCCAATAGATTATCTGTCCTATAAGGTTGTAGTTGGTCGATCTAGTTCTGCCACTGCAGTTCTTGAGTGGTGGTCATGTTTTCCACTTAGTACCCGCGAACGGACCTCACTCAGGAAGCCATTGCAAAACCTTCTGGTACAAACCATGTAACTGTGACGTCATAATATATGTCATACACCATGCGCATAGGGACCCGCCATACTTGAGGGTCAAATCCCCCTACCCGACAGGAGTACTCTCCCCGTCCCTTCCACGGCATCTTTGGGAATTAATAGATCGAGATACTGGACCCGTGAACCCAAACCGGATGAACCGAGTCCGTATCACTACGACAGGAAAGTACAACACTCGACTATAGTCTGCTAGTACTAATGCAAGTTACATACCTCTAATGCATCACTCTAATCCCAGTCTTACTCTAATCACTTGGGTAAAAATATAGTTGCCTCAAAAAATTCTGCCTATCGACCTTTGACCCTGGCAACACAGTCTGGCACGCCACTTTCCCTGACTTGGAATTGTCCAGCACCATGGCCTGCATTCAGCCCCAACCGGGCATTGAATTTATGTGTTTAGCCCCAACCGGGCAATGAACTTATGTGTTCATCCCCAACCAGGCAATGAACTTATGTGTTCAGCCCCAACCAGGCAATGAACATAAATTGACGGCACCAGCTTGGACGTCCTACGCCTCGGTGGAAGTTCATAACTAGGGTCGACGGACATAGGGCATCATCCTACCCTAGTGACTGACTCGAGTTACCAAATCCACCATGGGAGTCAAACAAAGCCAGCAATAGACACCAATCATCCCCAAACAGCGAGTCATCAACTCTTTAGGTACACGAGGGAAAGGTCCTCTAAACATTTAGTCAAAGCCAAGATTAAGCAACTACCGTGTTTCTGCACGAAACTTCAAAAGATCATAACTCCCACAAAACAACTCAGAATTGGGTTTTCAAGCCCAATCTGAAAAGGTAAAGACCCAGGATACAACTTTCTAGTTGATCATAACCTCAGATTCTATCATCTATGTCCTCAAATTTAGGGGTGTCAAAAAATACCATATTACCATACCATACCGTACCATACCATTACCATACCATATATTACCGAAATCTTGGTAATACCGTACCGAAATCTTGGTATTGTACCATACCGAAATTATATGGTATGGTACTGGTACCCAATACTGATACCATGGTATACCGTACCATACCAAGTAATTAATATATATTTAATTTAATTTTTATATTTAAAAACCCATGCCCAGACTTAGCTCTAAGCCCATTTTTCTTATTTTCTTTTTCAATTTTTCACCCCAGTTATACTAGTACTTCAACTATTGTTCTATTTTTTCTTCTTCCTTTTTTTCTTTTTTTGAATCTAGGGCACACGCACTGATTGACCTACGCACTACGCTGCCGAAGCACCACACTATCGCGATGCCGCCTACCTTCTTCAGCCCCATCGGTACGGTATTTTTGGAAGATTTTTTTGACAAATTAGGAAACATTAGAGTTTAGTTGGTGTATTAATATAAGATCCATCTTCTTCTTTTTCTTGTTGGCTTTTCTTGAGATCTTGGGTATTATTATTCACAAGTAATTAGGAATTTAGAATGTAAAAGATCTTCTGATTTGATTTATCAAATTAATTTTTGTATTTTTTTAGGAGTTAATATAGGTGAAATCTTATTTATGTATTATATTTGTATCATAATCCTGAAATTGATTTATATATGAATTTTCTAAATGAGATACATACTGGAAAAAAAAGGAGTAGAACAATACACAGAAATGAAAGAACCATCAAATATCATGAATGTTATGAACGGAAAATAACAATACTGTTGTCATTCTTTATATATGAATCTTCTTAACTTCAGGAATTGTTGTCATTCTTTCTCTGTATGTTGAAGCTATCCCATTATATCTAATTAAGCATATTGCAGAATGTTGAATCTAATAGAGTAGCATATTAAATCAATCATATTGTAGAATGTTGATACTAATTTTCATACAATAAAGATATATTATATTGAAACTTATACATCTCTGAAATTGTACAACAATAAAGTCTACAACCCTAATTTGTTGTTTGGCCTGGGTGGATTAAGGAACTTCTTCACACACACACACACACACACACACACACACACACATATATATATATATATAATTATTTATGTTGGAACTTCTTCATATATATATTTATCTGGAGCTTATTTATCCTTTATTTGCCATTTATATGAATGTTATTTTTTTAAGCTAATTGATGTCCGGTAGTACCATGGTATTACCAATACCGTACCAATATTTCGGTAGTACCGAACTCGGTAATACCAAAATCTTGGTACGGTAATGGTAGAGAAATTTGTGTACCAAGTATTCCGGTACGGTAGACGGTAGAGTAATGATAATACGGTACGGTACGGTATACCAGCCCTACTCAAATTAGCCTCTCAAGCCTCAGCCTGTGTACTTCTCGTACACTGGCTGCACCTTACCGGTAGCATAAATCACTACCTACTCATCAGAATGCTACCAACCCAGGTTCTATGGAAAGGTATGGGTGTCCTCTACAACTCCCTAGTTGATCACCAATCCAAATTATGCCATTTGATCACCCTATAATATACATTACACTCAGGTGCACCAAATCACACACAAAGTCGTACTCAAATAGAGCATTCAACTCAACACCTGGTTTCTGTCCAGTCGTGTAAAAACCATATTAAATCATCCACTCATAGGAATCACCTCAAACAAGGTTTGTTAGAAAGCTCTAGGTGTCTACTACAATTCTCTAAGAGAACACTTTCTCAAAATCTACTCTTACAGAGCTTCAAATGTATCATCTTATCAAAGTATCCATTCTGACTGAAATAAGCACAGTACATGCTATAAAATTCAACATAAATCATATACTGATTCAACAGTCACCAAATTCGCATTACAGGAACTAGACATCAGTATCAACAACATGCAAAAAGGTTCATATCCAAACTCCAAGTATATACTGGGTTTTTCATGTTTCAAATAAGCATAAAGATCGTACTGTTCTTCAGTCACAGTTCTAACTACTGTTGATAGACTAATTTTGAACATGCATATAACTTCATCCAATTAATTTCATGATTTTTTCGTAGAGTCTAGATACATGTGAGGAAACATGGTAAAAATTTCAGAATACGATCATGTGCCAATTAATTATAAGAATTTCCTCAATCTCAGGTATCACAGTGAACAGATCATGCTTCTGCCTTACGTCTCTTCTCCAAAAAGGGATTTTATTAAAATACCAAAAAATCTCATAAAATTCCAAAATAATTCATGCATCATCTAGACACGTAAGGAACATTATGTGAAAATTTCATCATCAAATTCCATGTAGTTTGTTCTCGGAAAATTCTAGAAAAAGACATGCAGATCAAGATTTTCTGTTCTAGTTTCAGATTCAACATTCAATCTCTTAGACAACCATTCTCACCTCCTACCATTACTCATGCATGCAAGAATCAACAAGAATAAACAAGACATGTTTAGAGAAAATTCCCACCCTGATTTGGTTTGAGAGTAGGTGATGGTCTTGTGCTTTTCTCCTCCAAGAATCCACTACAAGTGAGAGCTCCTCTTCAATTTCTCCTTCTTTTTCTCCTTCTCTTTATCTTTTTTTTTTTTTGGGTTTGTGTTCTGGAAATTTCAGAACTATGGAGGAGAATGAGAGGGTTTTGATGGGAAGGGGAATGAGGAAAGAAGGAGGAAAGAGAGGGGAGTGTAGGCCGGCCTAGGGTAGGGGGAAGGGTAGACTAGGCTAGGGTGGTTTTGTAAAACAATGGTCTCTTTGCTCATTGTTTTGAGTGCAATGTTTGGGCTACACTACTTTGATTTTGATCAAGCTCCAAATGAGAGATGAGATGTTAAATTGAGTGTACGCGAAGTATACCCATTGTAGTATCATATAATGATATATTTGCATATATACTGTACCCATAACTAGTGCCTGTGTAATACCCCAGATCTGGCAGCGAACAGTCGACTGGTTGGATTAGCAGTCGACTGGTCTGTGCGGGATTTGAGAATTTGAGAAATTTTGTCCCACATGGAAAGTTTACAAAAACTAATTTGAGTATAAATACTATTAGCCAATGATCAAGAGTCACCTAATTGGTTAACCACCTTTTGAGAGGCAGCCTGTGGTGGGCAGTTGTACTACATAGTATCTAATTTGTGTTCTAAAAATATTAAAAATTGTCTGAGTATTGGGACTGGGCGTTACAGCCTGCATATATATAAGTATTGTACAATCCGGGGTATTACAGATAATCACAGTGAGCTTAATCATAGAACCCCAAGTTTGCAACTGAATCATCAAATAACTCATTAAATCAAATCTCCCCAAAAATTGTACTTACCCATCAAATATCTTTTCTACTTCCAGAAATTTCAAAAAAAGAATAAAATGAAAGAAAAAGAAAAAATCAAACAAATAAAATCAAATATTAATATCTGATAATGGTAGAAATCACAGCAAATTAGGGCCGTACGATTCCAACACAGATCTCAAAGCTTCTACTAGTAGACTAAGCATAACGGGCCTTTTTAACAAGCCCGGGCCTTCTCCAGGCTCCTTTACTAGACATGGGCCACTTTCAAGCCCATTAAAAGTGACATATTAGGTCCACTAGAAAAGACCTAGCCCATAAGGGCTGTTAGTTGAATCTCTTATCCCCAAACAAGAGAACTTATCTCTTGAGGGGGAGATTCAAACATAGATAAGAAATTCATACCGATCTAATGGATTCATTTTCTCTCTCAAACTCTATTTTTCTCTCTGATCTGACTTGAGCATCGGATGGTCTGTCGTCAGGGCCACCCCCGGTGTTTTATGTTTTTTGTAGGTCCGTCGACTGCGTCAGCAACCGTCGGATTCATATCACGATGTTCACTCAATGATCTAGATCAACTCACGGGAGCTCTCACTAATTTTTATGGCAATGATCAAATGTTAAATCTTCAGTAGTTTCCACTCAAGTATAAACTCACTACCAGTTTGCTCCCACTCCAAAATAAGCAGTAACAAAATCCAATACCCTAAACTCGTGAAAATTGAAGAATCTTATCCCAAAAGTGGAATTAAAGGGGTTTTTATTAGAACTTGAAGGCGGATTGATTTATGTTGAAACCCTAGAAATTGGGATCAAGAGAGGAAACTTGGGTTTTTGGACGATGGATCTCGGGGATAACTATGGAGGTCGGAATGTGGTGATGGAGATGGGTGGAGGTCGGAATCGAAGTCAGAAGTTGGAGATGGAGAGAGTTCACTGTTTTTTGACGCTGTTGGAGAGGGGTTGAAGTTGAAGATGGAGATCAAGGTGGAGATCGATGATGATGCGAGAGATCGAGGTGTAGGTCAATTCTGATTTGGGATTTTTGGGTCAGAGTGAGGAAATAGAAATAAGACTGCGAACAAAGAAAGGAGGAGAAGAGAAATAATTAAGAAAGTGTAAAATTACCAAAATACCCTTAATTCTTTTTCATTTTAATCAGGGCTGTTAGAACCAATGATGATTGATCCAGATCCGACGGTCTGCGGATCAGTTCGCAATTTACTCATTGCGCATAATGCAAAACTGACGAGGCCTCCCTGCCCCTCTCTCTCTCTCTATATATATATATACACACACACACACACACACACACACACACACTAGCATAATCCTATGCTATATACTGCACATAATTTTTAAAAAGTAAGAAAATAACAAAACCATTTAAAAAAAATTCTCCAATTACATTTATAAAATATTGCATGATTTAAGGTATGATTAAGGATAGGATTTCAGTTCAGAATTTCAATGGAGAAAGAGTGGGGGGTTGCCTCCTACATTTGCTCTCCTTTTTTGTTAAAAAATATTAAAGTTAGAAAAATCCTTGGACCAGAAGTGGTTTCGCATTATACACACACACACACACACACACACACACACACACACACACAAACAAACAAGGTTTGCATGTGGGCACGTGCCTACGGCACCTTTTCGGAACGATGTAGCATATGAAAATCCCTATAAATAGTAAAATATAACATGCAATTCTTGACAATTTCATAGAGTAGGGGATATATTTACTTTCCAGCATTTTAGATACATGAATCTGAAACTTCCATCAAGGACTTTATGTAGGTCAAGTTTGAATGGTACGATAACAATTAGTTGTATATAAAAGTCCTTGTTTCCATCAACATATCTTGAAAAATAATTGTAAATGGGGTGTAAAATTCAACTTCTTAGAATTTTAAGAGTAGAAAATGATGAAATTTAACTTTTGAGGAGATATTTGCTACTTTCAATGGTAACTTTAGAAGTTAAAATTTACCCAAGTGAATATCCTTTTAAATCTTTCATTGCATTTGAAATCAGTCAAGGAAGTCGATGAAAATTTCGGCATGTGCAATCAAAAGAAGCATAAAATTTCTGGAAAATTCAGAAATTTACAAACCTGAAATCTGTAAATATGAATTTCTGGTTTTAGGGAGAGAGAGAGAAAGAGAGAGATCCATTTAAATCTACCATTGTATTTGAAATCAACCAGGGAACTCAGTGAAACTTTCTACATGAGCAATCAAAAAAAGCATAAAAAATCTGAAAAATCCAAAAATTTACAAACCTAAAATTTGAATATCTAAATTTATGGGTAGAGAGAGAGAAAGAGAAATTGAGAGAGAGAGAGGGGGGGGGTCTGAAAAAGCGAAGAGAGGAGAGAGAGATAGTAATAAAGTGATGAGAATTTTTGTTTTGGGAGAAAAAATTTTAGGGGAAAGTGTCTTTTGGGAGGGTGAATGTGAGCCATTGATTTAGTTTCGGTTGAGGAAAAGCCACTTGATAGTTTTTTTTTCAAATTGCCTTGTGATTTATTATATATACTAGGTTTGCCCATGGACACGCGCCTACGGCACGTCTTCGTGAACGATGCAACATATGAAAAGCCCTGTAAACACATAGAGAAAATGCAGGTGTAGTACCCCCAAAATAATTAATAATTATTTTGTACAACAATATTTTGTATATAAATAGTGTTGCATTATTTTGGGAACAACAATATTTTGCATATAAATATTGTTGCACGTGCTAATAAAATTTAGTCTTGCTTAATTGTGTTGTATGTGACATAGTGTTAACAAACACTATAACTTGTATGGTATGGACTCAACTCAGTTGACTTCAAATTGAGCTAATAGGACTTTCCACCATACTAATTTGTTTATGCTATGCACACGTGCACATCTATTTCGTGGACGACATGTGAATACATTGTCATATGACACATGATACCCACAAATTTTGACTTGGATAGAGCCTACAAATTTTGACCTAGGGTATAGATTGTAATACCCCGCAAAATAGCATATAGCTATTTTGCATCATAATCCGTGCACAGTAGAGAATTGCATGTGATTATATATTTTCTAATAATTATTAGTTTTAATTGAGAAAATTTAGATATATTAGTTATTCTGAACCCGATGAGGTATATTCGGGATATCTTCTCAATTAAACTATGTGTGTTGTCCCGATTGTTTTGACAAGACAATCTTCTGGAAAATAATATTTTTTATAAACATATATTTTTATAAATTCAAAATATCGTATTTTTAAGTAAATATATAAATATCTATATATACATTGATTGGATCGTATTGGATAAATTATGATGTGTGATTTATAATTGTTTTGAATATGAATATGCCCGTGTATATTCTATAAATGTTAGAATATATTTTTCTATGGAAATCAAAATATTAATTTGAGTTGTAATTAATCATGCATTGTTCTTCATTAGGGTTAGGGCTACTTGACCTAACCTAGGGTTAGGAAACCCTTGCCATCATGATGATCATGAGTGGAATCTTGATGAAATATGGCCACAATTGTCCCATTAAGAGTTCTTCATGAAAGGATTAGAGAAGGCTAGAAGGTTCTAGTGTATAAGTGTTGGCATCCATCCTCACCCTCCACTCCATTCACCTACCCACACTCCATCCTAACCCTACACCCCACCCCACCCACCTTGGCCGGCCATATAACCCCCCCCCCCCCCCCCCCCCCCCCGCCCCCCGCCCCCCGCCCAAATCTCATCTCATTCCATTTTTTTTTCTTAAACTCCATTTTCAATCTTCCTACACCTCTTTCTTCATGTTTCTATAGTTCAAAAAAAAAATATGTGTGTAAGAAAGACATTGAGAAGAAAAAATAAAAGTGTAAGAAAAAGAGAGCTTCCTTTGTTTTTGTAGGTTTGCTTAGGAGCTAAGAAGGAGGAGCCACAAGCTTGTGCACCAAATTTCGTAAGTGGGTGTTCTTCAACTTTTGTATGTTATACTTAGAAATTTCTACCATGCAAACAACTTAGAATTTGATTATGAAATTTTTGTGGCATGTTTTAGGATGAGTTTAGAGTATCCTCTATTTTTTATCAGATTTTTTTGGGTTTGTTTAGTAGCCCAAACAACCACTTCAATTTCGGACAACATACAGCAGAGAAACTGCTGTTCTTGTGAGAACTTGGTGTCTTTCCAAAAAATCATAACTCTGAAATGGTAGGGTATTTTAAGTTAAAATTTTTACTGGATGCTCTTGTTTATGTCTTAAACCATAGTTTCAAATTTCATATTTTTTTCGAGATCGTTTGATACCTCAAAACATTACGAGTTTGCAATTGGTCTGGAAATCAGAACTGAGTCTGCCCTATTTTAAGATTGAAGTTCATTACTTCATAACTACTTTTGTGTGCATGATATCATAATGAATTTTTTTCGGTAGTTTGTAGTATGAGTCTATATCATTATTCTAAAATTTTAGAATTGTTAGACAACATTTGATGGAGTTTCAAAAATAAATTGTATATAGAGGTAGAGGCCCTGTCTGAAAAACAGAAGAAAATTTATGCCAAGTTTGAAGGGTCATAACTTTCTGTGTAGTATGAATCTAGATGCAATTTTTGGATATGATTGAATGGTATATGTGTGGTTTCAGAATCTCAAATTTCATAAGCTTTGGAATTAGGATTGATTTGTTATTGAATTTTAACTAGACTGTGTTGAGTTTCTAGCTCAGATTGCATGATCTGTGAATTTGTGTAATTCTTGAATTATGTGTTAAGAATTTGGAAGAATGATTAACTAGAGATTTGTAGTAGAGAGTCGTAGATTTCCAAATATCTGGAATAATGCAATTCCAGTCTGTGTATAAAAAGTTATGATTTTTTTTAGCTTGGGGCAGAACCAGTCTAAATTGAAGGACTTAACCTTTGTAAAGGAAACTCATTTCTTGTGTATACTGATAGAAATTGGTATTTTAGAGGACTTAAATGGATGAATCTGAGGATGTGTTCAACTAGGAAGTTGTAATAGACATTCCCAGCTTTCCATAGAATTCAGAATCGAGTAATTCCAACAAGTAAACAAGTTTTTAAGCTGATGGCAAAATGTAGCAAGTGTATGAAGAAATGCACAGCTGAGAATATATAGGGAATATATAGCTTCTAGATGGCTGAAATTGAAGGAGTGGTTAACTAGAGACTTGTAGTATAGAGTCTTAGCTTTCCAGAATTGGTCATATCATGCAATTCCAAATTGTATTTTGAAGGAGACGAAGTTTGCAAGTTCAACAACCTACTGTCTTGGTCGATTTCAAGCGTGTGTTAAATCAGGGAACTTGAGTTCTATAAGGAGATTGAGGGAGTTATCAACTAGGGAATTGCAGTAGAGTTTCCTACCCTTCTAGAAAACCTAATTTTGTTGGATACCGTTGAGTGTAGCATCAATCATGGAATCTTCTACATGCTACAGGATTTATGACTAAAGGTGATATAAGTTTTAAAATGTTGGATGATTATCCTTATTAAGCAATTCATTTAGGACTTATATGAGATTCTTGTGCTTATTACTCATGGTGGATACGTGAGTAAGTTAGGAGAATATCTATGGTTGGTTTGTTGTAATTGTGGTGCTCGTAGTTAGTATAGTTAGGGGCTAGTTTAAGGTTGTTGATACCCTAGGACTATCAACAAGTATTGTAAGCATATTCTTCCGCCTCGAGAACTGGATAGTCATCCCTCGTGCGCCGACGAACTCTTACCCAATGGGTAATCAATCTCGGACAGGGATACTGGATGCAATCCGAGTTAGAGGTGGTGGCGAACGATGGAGATCGGGTTGCTGATGTTTGATTGAATTTATCAGGTCAGATCCATTACTGACCTATATATTACTGAAATTAATTATGATTGCTATCTTGATGTCCTGAGTCTGTCAACGGTCGGGTGTTGGTGTTTGCGTATATTTACCTTCATCAACGAATTTTATGCATCCTTGGGCGCAGATGAACAGCTCGCTGAGGGTCACGGGCTGGGAGTATGGTCAAGGATTTATGAAGGTGTTGGCAATCGATGAATGATTGATTCACCATGTTTATTTTACTATTTTGACAGGCTCGACCATCATTTCCAAACACTGTGCATGTTTTGAATATACAACATCTTTCCGTAACACCGTTAATTAATTATTTCTTTCATGCTTGAGAGTTGAGTTGGTGTTAGGGGTGATACCCTATAATTCGACTTGTCCTAAAAAGCAAGCACTAGACAGTGATAACCATGGTTGTCACTTCCTGTCATTAGGGATACGTGCTACAGTGCGTATCTCGCACTGTTGATTCCTGAAGTGCCATGGTAAGAACGGGTGGATTCCTGTCGGATACGGGGCTTAGACATTCGAGGACGTCATGTTCTTATGTTGAGTAGACATGAACGGACCATGGGGCTACTGTCCCATGGATCTTCGGTGCCATAGATATGCAAATGTGTATCTGTAATATCGTCATGGCATTTGGTGTGATCCAGACTGATTTGATGCACTAGTGGCAAACGGAGACACCACTGTGTTTAGCAGTAATAACTGCAGGATTTACCAGCCATGATTTAATCTATCAGGAACAGGTTGAGTACAATAGTAGAATGTATTTGCATGACAAGGGTTCAAAACCTTGAAACTAGAGAAGACGGTTAGATCTAGAACGTATGTAGTATAGGATGCATGCATATCCAGAGTCTTGCTGACAATAGACTAAGTGTGTTGATTCATGGTTTTGATGACTACAACACAATACAAAGTTGTCTTATCACATATCTCTTGCACGGTGTGTCAAAGTCAATACCATGGTGAAATACACATAGGCAAAACAATCCAATGAAGCTTTCAAGAGTAATTGATCAAGCCACAAAGATTTTAGCTCAAGCCACATTGATCAAGCAAGCTTCAAGACATAAAGACAAAGGCTCAAGCTCAAGTCAAAGACTTAAGTTCAAGACATGATTCAAGTGCTTTCAATGTTTTGTAAAAAGTGTCTTGTAATATTGTAATTTTGATTCTTTGAGTCTTAGAAACTTGTAATAGCCTTGTCACACATACACACTCACACATACTTTTTAATAACTGAGTGTTTTACAAAATTAAAAGGTTAAAACAAGCTTGAATAAGTTCAGCTATTGTGTACCAGTTGACCGTTCATTGGAACCAGTCGACTGTCATTGTACGAAACTGTCTGAACTCATACAAGCTCTGGCCAGTCGACACATTATGGCAACCTAGTCGACTGTTCAAGTCATTTCAACAGTTCTTCTGAATTTAAAACTTGTTTTTCAAATTTAAATCTTTTTCTATCCATTTTAATGCGGTTTAGGGAACTGTTTTACAACGTCCCTCTGATTATCACTCTATAAATAGAGTATCGGAATCACATTGAAAAGGTTCCAAGCATTTCTTTAAGTTTCAAGCTTTTTGTTTTTTAGAAGAACAAGCATTTCAAAAGCATACAAATTGTCTAAGTCTTGGTTCTCTGAAATTCAGTCTAGTATAACATTGAATTTGTTTTAGACTAATTTCAGAAGTTAACCTAATAGCCACTATACAAAAGCACAAATCACAAATAAGGCTATAGGTTATTGTAAACTCTTTTCGTTGTTGTTTTTCACTCTCGGGTTGTGAGAGTGGTCCTCTTGGTTGGAGAGTAGGGCTCTTGGTTGTAGAGTCGGTTTTTCACTCTTGGGTGTAGAGCGGGTTTGCTCTCTCTAGTGGTGAGAGAGGTCTACGGGTTTGACATAGTTGTTGTCAAACGCTGTAAGGTATTCTTGTACTTTTTTTCAAGAATAGTGAAAAATCTCAAGTGGGTTGCTTGGGGACTGGATGTAGGTCGGGAGGACCGAACCAAGATACATCGCTGTGCACTCTGTCATTGACTCTGTGGTGGTTGTATTTTCTCAACTTGCAATTTCAATTTTTCTGTGTTTTATTTCGTAAACTTGTCTGGTACGTCGACTGGATTTCTGCGCTAAGTCGACTGATCAGACTAGTAACTCTTCAATAAGATACCCTTCTACTTTGATACAACAGTCGACTGTATCTCTATTTTCAGTCGACTGGACAGTACGAAAAGTTCAATTTCTTAAGTAAGTTTTAAACAATACTATTCACCCCCCTGTAGTGTTATTTGCCTTTCTTACAGGATCCAACACTTGGTATCAGAGCGTGGTTGAGTGCAATGGCATTTACTTCAAATGCAAACCAATACCATGAAGGCCAATCCACACAAAGGCCACCCCTATTCGATGGAACAAATTACAACTATTGGAAGTGTAGAAAGAAGATCTACCTTCAGTTCATCAACTATAAGATTTGGAACATGATTGAGAGAGAATACAAGGCTCCTACAATTCCTTATGAACAATGGAACGATGAAATGAAAGGCAACACAATGAACAATGCAAAGGCGATGAATGCTCTATTATGTGCTCTTACCAAAAAAGAGTTCAATCGTGTGTCCAATACAACAACGATGTATCAAATTTGACAGACACTCGAGGTAACTCATGAAGGTACTAATAAATTTAAAGAATCTAAGATATCTGTTCTAGTTCATAGGTTCGAGATGTTCCGTATGAAGGAGAACGAGAAGGTGTCAGATATGATAACACGGTTCACGGACATTACAAATTCTCTTGTGGCTCTTGGAAAAACGTACACTCAAGCAGAAATGGTGAGGAAAGTTCTTCGTGCCCTAACCTCCGAATGGGAGAAGAAGACAATTGCCATAGAAGAAGCCAACGATTTAACACAACCTTCTCTTGAGAATATTGTGGAAAATCTTATGGCATATGAAGTACAACTCTAAATTTAAAAATACTAATGAACTTCCCACTTGTTTCAAGTGCAACAAAACAAGTCATATGAAGAAGGATTGCCCATTAGAAAATGTGAAATCAAAAGGAAAGGCTCCTAACTTCAAGAAGGACAATTACACAAAGAACAAGTATATAAAGAATAAGACGGCATATCAAGCAACTTGGGATGATAGCGACTCTTCATCGGAAGAAGAGAATGAGGAGTCAAACAAAGTTGCGAACATATGTTTCATGGCCACACAAAACGAAGGAAGTGATAACTTTGATTCAAATGACTTATAAGATGCTTTCAATGAGGTTTTTCAAGAACTCAAGAAGAAGAAAATTAGAGTTAAAAACTTATAGAAAGTCAATCAAACACTTTCTCACGAGAATCTTGAATTAAATGTTGAAGTCAAGTCATTAAATTCTCGACTTTCTAATTTGCATATAGATCTTGTATCTCTTAAGAAAAATTATGAAGAGATATCCAAGAATGTATCTAAGTTTAACAAAGGAAAGGAGAATTTAAATGAAGTTCTCCAAAATCAAGTTCAATCCAATAAGAGATTTGGACTTGGTTTTCAAAAGTCTCTTGAAAAACATCATGTTTCTAAGAGTACTAGTAGTAATAAGACTGATTCTATTTCTAGTGTTAAGAACAAATTATATGAGTTTTTTGAGAAACCAAAAACTGTTGTTTTTCATAAAAATAGTAATTCTGTAGTTCAGACCAGTCGACTGAACCCTAATTTCAGTCGTCTGTCCAGAGGTTTGGATTCTTATTTAAAGAGACCGAAACCTCAGATAAGTTGACTTATTTAACCTCCCAGTCGACTGGCTTCTCATAACATTCGACTGAAAGGTACAATAAAGTCGACTAGACGGACTAAAAACATTTGTGTTCCAGTCAATCTGAGTCTAAATGATAGAATTACTTATATAAATTCTTATGTTCTTAATGTATGTAATTTTGTAAATTATATTACTGCTTTTGGTGGTAAATCAAACTCACTTTGGGTTTGGTTTTCCAAAAACTAATCCCTTTCGGATCCAATAAAAAGGGTACCATAGTCACAATGATTATTTTATAGGTATCTAAAAGAGAACGTTGGATACTTAACAGCGGATGCTCCAAGCATATGATTGGTCATGCCAACCTTCTTTCTTCCATACAAGAACTAGATGGAAGAGCAGTCATATTCGGTGACAACAACAAAGGGAAGTGTTGCCGCTAAATTTGGTGTGGGGGCAAACAGATAGAACTTGTGGATTCTTGGGGAAACTGAATAGAAAGACCTGCGTACCTGTTCCGTCGGGCCTCGATCGTCGATCCCGCCGTGCACCTGCAAAAAGTGCGAGACACCGGGGTTGTTCCCGGCGATGCACCCTCCGACGCTCAAGTCAATAATCCGGCAGACTATGAAAGAGTGTAAAAACTGGTGAAAGATTGATTATCTCTTCATGGAGATGGATGGGGGGTATTTATAGGCATCTTAGAGAACAATTTAGGGATGTAATCCGCGTGGCCTGATATAGAATAATCTCCTTGTAAACAGATTAGGAATGTAATCTGATAAGGTATATTCTGGTAATCAGATAAGGAATTTAATCCCCAAATCCCAGTGAAAAGATTGACGTTCATCAGGACCGTTGATCAAGATTGGTCAGGGATCCTGATTTTATCTTGTCGGGTGAGGTGTGTAGCGGGTTAAAACCCGCACCCTCTTGTCAACGGATCCATTCGCGGGCCATTGGGTCCCCGGGGAGAAGATCCAATACCCATTTTGGACTCTTTGGTAGAGAAATTACCGTTTTACCCTCGGGCTCCAAGATTCGTGCCTGATTTGGACGGCTCCGATTAAACCCCATTTTTAGCCATATCACGAGCCCCCCACTCCTAAAGACTGAGTGTGATCAGCTTTAAGGAGTAGCCTAACTGTTTTAGTGGCTAGTGGAGTTGGATCGGAGTCTAATTGTGGGATCTTGAATCTCGAAAAGGAGGTAGTGAGGTAATCCCTTCTGATCGGGTGGTGTTCTTGTGCGAACGTTTTCTTAGCTTTGCGATCTCTCGGTAAATGGTGCGGTCGCTTTACTCTGTTGAGGGTCGCGTCCGTCCGGTGTCGCGGCTCCGATCCCCCCCGGAGCTCGGCGACCAGGGTGCCGAGGTCAGAGATCGGTTCGGCGATTTTCTCTGACGAGAGGAGGGACCTCGGCGTGGTTGCGAGTCTGGAGAGGGAGCTCGCCGAAGTCTGAGGGCCAGATGTCCGACGCACGGGGGTCGGCGCCAAGAACGCTCGGATTCGGTGCCGAGGCTTCAGGCTTGGAAATTTTTTGGAAGTCTTGAGTGCCGAACTCACGCGTGTAAAACGGTCGGTGTCAAGAACGCTCGGAGCGAGTGCCGAGGCTCCAGACTTGGAAATTTTTTGGAAGTCTTGACTGCCGAACTCACGCGTGTAAAACGGTCGGTGCCAAGAACGCTCGGAGCGAGTGCCGAGGCTCCAGACTTGGAAATTTTTTGGAAGTCTTGAGTGCCGAACTCACGCGTGTAAAACGGTCGGTCTCAAGAACGCTCGGGGCGTGTGCCGAGGCTCCAGACTTGGAAATTTTTTGGACGTCTTGAGTGCCGAACTCACGCGTGTAAAACGGTCGGTGCCAAGAACGCTCGGAGCGAGTGCCGAGGCTCCAAACTTGGAAATTTTTTGGAAGTCTTGAGTGCCGAACTCACGCGTGTAAAACGGTCGGTGTCAAGAACGCTCGGGGCGAGTGCCGAGGCTCCAGACTTGGAAATTTTTTTGGAAGTCTTGAGTGCCGAACTCACGCGTGTAAAACGATCGGTGCCAAGAACGCTCGGAGCGAGTGCCGAGGCTCCAGACTTGGAAATTTTTTGGAAGTCTTGAGTGCCGAACTCACACGTGTAAAACGTTCGGTATCAAGAACGCTCGGGGCGTGTGCCGAGGCTCCAGACTTGGAAATTTTTTGGACGTCTTGAGTGCCGAACTCACGCGTGTAAAACGGTCGGTGCCAAGAACGCTCGGAGCGAGTGCCGAGGCTCCAAACTTGGAAATTTTTTGGAAGTCTTGAGTGCCGAACTCACGCGTGTAAAACGGTCGGTGTCAAGAACGCTCGGGGCGAGTGCCGAGGCTCCAGACTTGGAAATTTTTTGGAAGTCTTGAGTGCCGAACTCACGCGTGTAAAACGGTCGGTGTCAAGAACGCTCGGGGCGAGTGCCGAGGCTCCAGACTTGGAAATTTTTTGGAAGCCTTGACTGCCGAACTCACGCGTGTAAAACGGTCGGTGTCAAGAACGCTCGGGGCGAGTGCCAAGGCTCCAGACTTGGAAATTTTTTGGAAGTCTTGACTGCCGAACTCACGCGTGTAAAACGGTCGGTGCCAAGAACGCTCGGAGCGAGTGCCGAGGCTCCAGACTTGGAAATTTTTTGGAAGTCTTGAGTGCCGAACTCACGCGTGTAAAACGGTCGGTGTCAAGAACGCTCGGAGCGAGTGTCGAGGCTCCAGACTTGGAAATTTTTTGGAAGTCTTGACTGCCGAACTCACGCGTGTAAAACGGTCGGTGCCAAGAACGCTCGGAGCGAGTGCCGAGGCTCCAGACTTGGAAATTTTTTGGAAGTCTTGACTGCCGAACTCACGCGTGTAAAACGGTTGGTGCCAAGAACGCTCGGAGCGAGTGCCGAGGCTCCAGACTTGGAAATTTTTTGGAAGTCTTGAGTGCCGAACTCGCGCGTGTAAAACGGTCGGTGCCAAGAACGCTCGGAGCGAGTGCCGAGGCTCCAGACTTGGAAATTTTTTGGAAGTCTTGAGTGCCGAACTCACGCGTGTAAAACGGTCGGTGTCAAGAACGCTCAGGGCGTGTGCCGAGGCTCCAGACTTGGAAATTTTTTGGAAGTCTTGAGTGCCGAACTCACGCGTGTAAAATGGTCGGTGTCAAGAACGCTCGGAGCGAGTGCCGAGGCTCCAGACTTGGAAATTTTTTGGAAGCCTTGACTGCCGAACTCACGCGTGTAAAACGGTCGGTGTCAAGAACGCTCGGAGCGAGTGCCGAGGCTCCAGACTTGGAAATTTTTTGGACGTCTTGAGTGCTGAACTCACGCGTGTAAAACGGTCGGTGTCAAGAACGCTCGGAGCGAGTGCCGAGGTATGAGAATCGACGGTTCTGACGGATGTGACAGTCTCTGGGTTTCTGACAGATGTGACGTCCATTAATGCAGCGTCCCCTGGGCTTCTGCTGACGTGACGGTCATTAATGAGCCGTTTGGCTTGGCGCGGCGAACAAGGCGACGTTTGGAGTCGCCTTTTGTCGTTTCGTGGGAATGGGCCGGCAGTAGAAGCCCATTAACCTCGATTTGCGTGCTGGCTCTTCTATAAATCCCCCACCCCCTCTTCATTTTTCACTTTTCATCTCTCCGCTCCGTTGTTTTTGTTTGTTCTTGCTTGAGCTCCAGGTGATCGCTGACCTTTTTCCGGCGAACTTTCCGACGACATCTCCGTTAAGGTAATTTATACTTTAGTTTCTAAACATGTCTGCCTCTTCTTCTTCATCCGAGCCCTCCCTCGAAGTCACCGAAGCTCCGTCCACTAGCCGACCTCACAAAAACAAGAAGGTGTTCGGCCAATATTCTATTGTGGAGGAGCCGAAGCGCATGGGGGAGTTCGGCCAATTATCGGGGCCATTAACTGGGCTTCACAGGGTTCGGGAGCTTCCGGAGGAGGACGCCGAGCGTATCGTGTACGGGAGGGCCCGGACGTTCGAAGAGAATCCGGCGAGGGAGATGACAGAGGCTGACGAGACAGCGTCGATCCTTCGGGAGGAAGACTTAGGAGTGATTCGGGACTGCTTCCATGTCCCGGAAGAGTACGAGCTTATATTGCCGGGTCCCGGCATTAGGGCCAACTCGCCGTTGCCGGTAACCGTGTGTTGCTGGCTGGTCGATGCCTTCATAGCCGGGGCTCGGCTGCCTCTCCACCCGTTCGCGGTTGCGGTATTAAGATGGATTGGGGTCAGCCCCATCCAACTTATGCCGAACGCGTGGAGAGTAATAAACGGCTTCGTACTTCACTGCCAAGCCGCGGGGATTGAGCCGGAGCTGAACGTGCTTCGGACCATCTACCAACCGCATCAGGGGAACAGGTCGGCGTACCGATTTTACTTGACTCTGAGGCACGGAGGTCGGCTCGTCGTGTGCCCTGATTCCATCAAATACTGGCGCGAGAAGTACCTTCTGGTGCGCAGTCCGGAGGCCTGGCCCATTCCTGCGAGTTGGGTGGAGGGTGTGCCGAAGAAAGTGAAGGCGCTGCCAACACTTCGGCCCGAGGAAGAGGAGGCTGTTCGGGTACTCCTGGGTCGGCCAAAGCTGGACTGGAAGGACTTGACTGACGACGTCCTGTTCGGGGGAGGGCTCGTTCATGCCGACCCCAGTACGCGGCTTTCTTTATTTATTATCGTCACTTTACTTTGTGCGCTTTTTATTTTTCATAGCTTTTCCCGAACTAACAGACTTGTCTTATGGTGCAGAGTCTATGGATTATCAGGCGGTGCTGGCGCTGAGGGCAGGGCTCGCCAACAAGGCGCCGAAGAAGAGGAAGAGGGTGGCCTCGAAGCTGCCGGCAGCAAAGTCTCCGAAGGTCGTTGAAACGGCCGACGAGGTGGAGATCCTGGAGAACCCGGCTTCCGACGCCGTGGTTGCTTCGTCGTCGACCAAGGTCGGCGAGTTTCCCGTCGCCGCCGCCCTCAACATGCCTACGCCCCCGCTGTCGAGGGCGGCGGAGGAGCTCTTGACCGAGGCCCACAAAAGGATCCACGTCCCGGACTGGCAGGTTCGGAAGCACGATGGGTTCCTCGGCAACTCCCTGGCGAGCATGGAGGCCATCAAGCACCTCGCCACGCCGAAGGATAGGGCGGCCATGGAGGCCGGACGGGAGGGAGACGACGTCATCGAGATAGCGCGCTCGGCGGTATCGGTAAGCGTCGTATCTACCCCCTCTTTTTTTAAGCCGACCTTCTCAAGTTGAAATTTTCGTGACCCCCTTGATTTTTAACTGTAGATCGTCATACACTTCGGGCACCTCACCGAGAGGATGGCGGCCCAGGAGAAGGAGATGAAGAAGGAGTCCGACCAAGCTCGGAAGGAGAAGGCCCGGATTCAGACCGAGCTCGACAAGCTCGAGCTGAACTTCGAGGCCAAGTCGGCGAGGGTCAACTACCTTGAGGACAGGGTCACGACGCTGGAGGGCCAGCTCCGTCAGCAAAAGGAGGAGGCGGCCAAGCAGTTGGCCGAGGCGGCCGAGGCCCAAGCGGCGGCGGTGAAGAAGGCGGAGGATGCGACCATGGAGAAGGCGCAGAGCTTCCTCGCCCAAAACATGGCCAAGGCTTTCGCCGATGCTCTCACCCGGGTGAAGGAGGCCTATCCCTCCGTGGACTGCTCGGGTTGGAGGTTGTTCCCGGGGTACGTCGAAGGCTTTGACCCCGAGTCGGAGGGGGAAGAAGAAGAGGAGGAGGAGAGGGGCGACGACGAGGCTTCGGTCGACCCCCTCGCCGGAGCTCAGGGGTCGGTGGTTACCCCCTTGGCGACGGTTGCCCCTTCGGAGGCGTCGCCCTCGACCCCCTCTCGCCGCCTCGGGAAAGAGGTCGCGCCCTGACTCCGTCTGTTCTCTTTTCCTTTTGTTTTTTGTTGTTTTTGTCGTGTAACGCCTAATAGCGGACTGGCCACCGCAACTTTTCGAAATGAATGAAAAACTTCAACTTTTTGGGCTCGGCTTTGTGTTTTTGTCTATTGTCTGTTGAATGCTCGAGCAATTGTTCTAAAGAACTCCCGAAGTCTAGGACTTAGACAATATCTGAGTTTTTGTTGCTTGTTTGCATTTCTTTTCAGCTCGTTCTGGTAGCCCAAGAGGTCGAGCGTGCAGGGTCGGATGCCAAGGTTCGAGCCGAGGCAGGGCTCGGGGCGACTAGGTTGAGTCTGGCGAGGTGTAGAGAGCGACTTTACGAAGTTGAGCTAGGACTGCGCCGAGCCGAAACCGAGCGAGGCCAGCTCCAGCTTATCTTAGGGCAGCGGGACAGCGATATTCGACGCCTGGAGGGCAGGATTGCCGAGATGACCGCCTCGGGTGAGGGCGAGGCTTCGCCAGCTGCCTTCACTAGTAGTCTTCGGACCAAGTGCTTTCGCCACACACTGTCAAAGATAACGGCGGAGAGGGACGACCTGCTTTCGGAGATTCAGCACTTGCAAACCACGGAGACTAAGCTTCGGATGGAAGGAAAGGAGTTGACGACTAAGGTGGCCAAGCTTACGGTCGAACGGGATGAATTGGCGGCCGAAGTCGACGTGTTGAAGAGAGCCACTGTTGATAGGAGCATCGAAGTTACCCATCTCCGTCACCTCATCGTGAGCCATGTTGGAGTTCCGAGCTCGGCGGTACCGGCCCGCTTTGAGGTCGAGGCGCAAGATGGTTCATTGAGGGGTCGGATCTCCGAGCTGGAAGCAGAGGTGGCTCGCCTCAGACCGTGTTCGGGGCCGATTAATGTGAGGAGCACTTCATGCACCCGAGCAGAGAGCGAGCGTGGCATCACTTTTTACGAGATGGCGACCCGTGAGCGCCTCGGCTATCCGAGTCCGGGGGACGCGCAGAGCTCAGTGGCCATTTCGTCGAGCGGTGCATCCGTCGGCGTGGTTGCCAGAGGCAGTGCCGAGGACACGTCCCAACTTGCTGGCCTGGGATCGGGTCCCGGAGTCAAACGCTGCCGACCTCAAGTGTCCTTGAAGAGGAGCATCCCTGCGCCTCGGAAGCGTTGATGGGTCCGAGTTCGGTGTCTCGTAATCTTCGCTTTTCAGCTTCTTGTAATCTTTTAGTGCCTTGTAATATTGATGTATGTAAGGGTTGTTTTTAATAAGATTGGAATCGATTTAACTGTCGTCGTATCATAGTTGCTCAATTTTTGCTCTAACTGTGAAGTCGTGGAACCGAGGTTTGAGACTTGGCGTTTTTGATTGGTATTGACCGCCGAACTCGAGCCTGTCATACGATCGGTGTCGAAAGTGCTCGGGACGGGTGCCGAACCCAAGCCCGCGATAAGGTTGATGGCAAGAATGCTCGGAGCGGGCGCCGAGGCTTCATACTTGGGAAATCTTTAGAGATCTTGACCGTCGAACTCGAGCGTGTAATACGATCGGTGGCACGAACGCTCGGCGACCAAGTGTTGGAGTCCGAACCTTTGTAAGATTAAGGGCGTGGGAGCAATTCCGAATGGCGAACTACCCCTAGCTCGCTTAGGAGCGAACTTGCGGAG
This sequence comes from Hemerocallis citrina, assembly GCA_017893485.1. Lineage (NCBI taxonomy): Eukaryota > Viridiplantae > Streptophyta > Magnoliopsida > Asparagales > Asphodelaceae > Hemerocallis > Hemerocallis citrina. Next base: position 251,341,198 of record CM030361.1, read on the forward strand.
TAGAGTCGAACCAAGTGTTGGACTCCGTACCATTCAACGGCTGTGGGAGCAATTCCGAATGGCGAGCTACTTCTAGTTCGTTTAGAAGCGAACTTGCGAAGCAGAATCGAGCCAAGTGTTGAACTCCGGAACCATCGTAAGATTAAGGGCGTGGGAGCAATTCCGAATGGCGAACTACACCTAGCTCGCTTAGGAGCGAACTTGCGGAGTAGAGTCGAACCAAGTGTTGGACTCCGTACCATTCAACGGCTGTGGGAGCAATTCCGAATGGCGAGCTACTTCTAGTTCGCTTAGAAGCGAACTTGCGAAGTAGAATCGAGCCAAGTGTTGGACTCCGGAACCATTGTAAGATTAAGGGCGTGGGAGCAATTCCGAATGGCGAACTACCCCTAGCTCGCTTAGGAGCGAACTTGCGGAGTAGAGTCGAACCAAGTGTTGGACTCCGTACCATTCAACGGCTATGGGAGCAATTCCGAATGGCGAGCTACTTCTAGTTCGTTTAGAAGCGAACTTGCGAAGTAGAATCGAGCCAAGTGTTGGACTCCGGAACCATCGTAAGATTAAGGGCGTGGGAGCAATTCCGAATGGCGAACTACACCTAGCTCGCTTAGGAGCGAACTTGCGGAGTAGAGTTGAACCAAGTGTTGGACTCCGTACCATTCAACGGCTATGGGAGCAATTCCGAATGGCGAGCTACTTCTAGTTCGTTTAGAAGCGAACTTGCGAAGTAGAATCGAGCCAAGTGTTGGACTCCGGAACCATCGTAAGATTAAGAGCGTGGGAGCAATTCCGAATGGCGAACTACACCTAGCTCGCTTAGGAGCGAACTTGCGGAGTAGAGTTGAACCAAGTGTTGGACTCCGTACCATTCAACGGCTGCGGGAGCAATTCCGAATGGCGAGCTACTTCTAGTTCGCTTAGAAGAAGCAAACTTGCGAAGTAGAATCGAGCCAAGTGTTGGACTCCGGAACCATCGTAAGATTAAGAAATTAAAAGCAGAGAGATGTAGTAGCAAATACGAAAGAACTTTATTTATTGATATCTAATGATCGGCTGCTTCTAAAGTTGCTAGCCGTTATTACAATGAAGAAATAAAAGAAAAATCACTACTAGTAAAAGGAAGGGGAAGGTTCGACATCTCGAGTTACTTAGAGAGGCGTAGGTGCCTTCTCTTGGTATTTTATAAGATGGTCGGCATTCCAAGTCCTGGGAATCTCTCTGCCTTCGAGGTCTTCTAGCTTGTATGCGCCGGGGCGGATCACTCTTGAGATTTTGTATGGTCCCTCCCAGTTCGGGGCCAGTTTGCTTTTCTGTCCGGGGAATGAGATGGCCAATTTTCGGAGGACGAGATCCCCATCTTTGAGGTCCGTCGGCCGGACCCTTTTGTTGTATGCTAGCTCGATCCTCCTTCGGTAAGCTTGCTGGCGTATGGCCGCTCTCTCTCTGATTTCATCTATCAGATCCAGACTCGCTCTGAGCTCTCTAGCGTTCTGCTCTTCTTCATAAGCTATCAGACGAGGAGAGGGTATCCCGACTTCCAGGGGGATAATGGCCTCGGCCCCATAGGTGAGATTGAACGGGCTCTCGCCTGTGGGAGTCCGCTTGGTGGTACGGTGATTCCAGAGCACGTTGGGTAGCTGATCGACCCACAGTCCTTTGGAACATTTGTCTAATCTTTTCTTGATGCCCGAAAGAATCTGTCGGTTGGCGTTCTCTGCTTGGCCATTCGACTGAGGATGGGAGACAGAGGAGAATCGGTGTTGTATGGAGTGGTCCTCACATAAGGCTCGGAAGGCGGCCCCAGTAAACTGTGTTCCATTATCCGTGACTATGACTCGGGGAACGCCGAACCGGCAAATCACATTTTTCCAGAAGAATTGAACGACCCTATGCTCGGTGATCGTAGCCAGGGGCTCGGCTTCTATCCACTTAGAGAAATAGTCGACTGCCACGACTAGGAACTTTAGCTGCCCGGGAGCTGGAGGAAATGGTCCTAGTAAATCCATCCCCCACATAGCGAAGGGAATGGGACTTGATAGGGAGGTTAGCGGTGCCTGTGGAAGGCGTCGGATGTCTGCATACTTTTGGCAGGAGCTGCATTGCCGAACGTGTCGTTCGGCGTCCCGTAGGAGAGTGGGCCAGTAATATCCATAGTTCAACACCTTGCGCGCTAGAGCCCTGGATCCAGAATGAGCTCCGCCGATCCCCTCATGGAGCTCTTGCAGGGCGTAGTCGGCTTGCTCGGGGGAGAGGCACCTTAGATACGGTCGACCATCCACTTGGGTGAAGGAGCGTTTATATAAGATGCCGTCGATTAAAGTAAAACGCTCGGCTCGGGTCCTGATTCTTCGTGCTTCCCTCGGATCTTCAGGGAGGATCCCGTTCCCCAAGAATTCGACAATGGGTTTCATCCAGTTGTCTTCGAGGAGGACGGGCAATGCTTCAACAGAGTCTGGCGCTTCGTCCTCTATGCTCGGCTTCAGGAGGACTTCTATCAAAACGGTCTGTTCCAGACCTTGAAGGGAAGAGGAGGCTAACTGGATAAGGCGTCGGCCTGAGCATTTTCTTCTCGAGGGATCCTTTGGATGAGAGCCTCGTCGAACAGCGCCATGAGGCTCTTTACTTTGGACAAGTATTTAGCCATTCTATCGTCGCGGGCTTCATACTCGCCGAGAACCTGGTTGACAATCAACTGGGAGTCGCTGAAAATCTGTAGCCGTTGTGCCCCAGCATTTCGGGCCATTCGAAGCCCGGCTATTAGTGCTTCATATTCGGCCTCGTTGTTCGAGGCTTTGAAATTTATCCGGAGGGAGTATTGGAGGATGAAGTCATCTGGTCCTGCCAGGATGACTCCTGCCCCGCTTCCCTCATTACAAGAGGACCCGTCAACGTAGACCGACCAGACGGGGGGTCCCTTTGCTGCTTGGCCAGACTCGGGGATTGTAGTTTCAACTATGAATTCGGCCAGCGCCTGTGCCTTGATTGCAGTCCGAGGCTGATAAGTTATATCGTGCTGGCTCAGCTCGATCGACCACTTCATGAGGCGACCGGAAGTCTCGGGTTTGTGAAGAATCTGTTTCAGCGGCTGGTCGGTAAGGACGACCACCGAATGGGACTGAAAGTAGGGTCTAAGTTTTCTCGCGGCCATTACCAGGGCATACGCCATTTTCTCAATCTTCGGGTACCGGAGTTCGGCGTCCCGGAGCACCTTGCTGACGTAGTAAATGGGCTTCTGAGCCCTTTCTTCTTCTCTGACTAAGACCGCACTGAGCGTCTGTTCGGAAGCTGCAAGGTAGAGGTAGAGCGGTTCGCCGGGTACCGGTTTGCTAAGGAGAGGGGGATTGACGAGGTAAGTTTTAAGCTGGTCGAAGGAGTCTTGTTGCTGCTGCCCCCATTCAAATCCTTTAGCCCCCCTGAGGGCTTTGAAGAACGGGAGGCACTTCTCCCCGGACTTCGACAGGAAGCGCCCTATGGCGGCTAGGCGACCAGTCAACCTCTGAACCTCTTTGACATTTCTAGGGGGGGCCATGTCCAGTATGGCCTTAATCTTCTCCGGATTCGCCTCTATTCCCCGTTGACTAACCATGAAGCCGAGGAACTTGCCTGATGAGACGCCGAACGCACACTTGTTCGGGTTGAGTCTCATATTGTGCCTTCTTAAAACATCAAATGCTTCTTGGAGGTCGGCCACATGATCAACACCTCGGATGCTTTTCACAAGCATGTCATCGACGTACACTTCCATGTTTCTGCCGATCTGAGCCTGAAAAACTTTGTTGACGAGGCGCTGGTATGTTGCCCCTGCGTTCTTTAGGCCAATGGCATGACTCTGTAGCAATAAAGGCCTTGGTCAGTCACAAAAGACGTCTTTGGGATATCCGGCGGGAACATCCTTATCTGATTGTAACCCGAGAAAGCGTCCATGAAGCTTAGAAGCTCATGTCCTGAGGTTGCGTCAATCAGAGTGTCGATGCTCGGTAGAGGGAAGGGATCTTTAGGACAGGCTTTGTTGAGGTCGGTGAAATCAATGCAAATTCTCCAAGCCCCGTTGGACTTCTTCACCATTACTAGCCCCGTTGGACTTCTTCACCATTACTACGTTTGATAACCATTCAGGATAGTTTACTTCTTGTATGAATCGGGCCTTCAGCAATTTATCTACCTCCTCTTTGATAGCGAGCTGTCGCTCGGGGGCAAACTTACGCCTCTTCTGCTGAACCGGTTTGGATCCCGGATCAACGCTGAGGCGGTGGACCAAGAGTTCCTCGGAGATACCAGGCATATCTGCCGCGGACCATGCGAAGAGGTCTTGGTTGGTTCGGATGCATTTCACAATATCTGAGTATAGGGCGGATGGAAGGGTTTTGCTTATGAAGAACTTGTGGGTCGGCTCTTGTTCAGAGAAGAGCACCCCCTCCAGTTCATCCACCGGCTCGGAGGTCGGTTTCGTCGCATCTTGGGGGATTTCCAGAGTCTCTAAAGAGAGGACGGGCCCAAGAGTCGAGGTCATGTAGCATTTCCGGGCCTGCTCCTGATTTCCCCTTACTTCCCCGACCCCGGACCGGGTGGGAAACTTCATCTTCAGATGGTATGCTGAGGGGACAGCTTCTAGAGCTGCGAGGCCTGGCCGACCCAAAATGACGTTGTAGGCAGCGGGGACATCCACCACCATGAAGTCCATCGGTTCTGTTCGGGTGGTAGGAGTTTGACCGGCAGTTACATCGAGGGTGATTACCCCTTCAATAGTTACCGGAACCCCTGTGAACCCGTGGAGAGTGTAACCGGCGGGCTTGAGTCTATCTCTGGAGAGCTTTAGGCCTTTAAAAGCGGAGAGGAAGAGGATGTTGACGGAGCTGCCATTGTCCACTAAGATTCTCTCCCCTTTGAAATTCGCCATGTGGAGGCTAATGACGAGTGCGTCACAATGCGGGGTCCGAATTCCCTCTAGATCTTCGTCGGAGAATGTGACTGGCACTCCGAGTCCTTTGGGAGGAGGGGTGGCTCGGACCGAGTTGACTTCTCTTATGAAGGCTTTCCGAGAGGAGTTAGAGGAGCCCCCCATTGGGCCCCCGTGGATGAGGTGGAGGACTCGCTCTTCCTCGAGATCTGGTGTCTCTTCTCTTTCCGGACGCTTGTTAGCCCCCTGAGGCGGAGGTGGAAGTTCCGCTTGGTCTTTTCTCACAAACCTGGCCAGTTGCCCTCTCTGGATAAGGGCTTCGATCTCGTTCTTCAGGGCACGGCAATCGTTGGTATCATGACCATGGTCTCGGTGATAGCGGCACCATTTCTCTTTATCTCTTCTTTTTGCTGGAGTGTTCATCCTCGGGGCAGGAGGTAAGACTCCCTCTTTCTCAACTTCCATGAAGATGGTGGCGATGTTGGTAGTGAGGGGAGTGAACTTTTCAAATCTAGGAAGTCGGCGCTGGCCGGCGTTATCTTTCTGGAGTTTCCTGGCCCCTTCTTCTTCTTCCGTCCCCTTCCTCTTAAACCCAGAGGTAGAACCCTCCCGGTGAGGTTGTTGCTCAGCCTCTTCGGCCCGGATGTATTTTTCAGTGCGAAGGAGTAGGTCGGAAAAGTCATGAGGTGGTTTCTTGGCGAGGGAGGAGCGGAGGTTGGAATTGAGGACATTGGATTGAAACGCCACCGTAGCGACCGACTGGTCCAGAGACGCTATGGTTCGGGCTTCGGCTGTGAACCTTTTCACATAATCCCTCAGCTTTTCCCCCTTCTTCTGGTGAAGGTGCAGGAGATGCTGGTCTTCTCAGCCCTTCGGCTGCTGACAAAATGGGTGATGAACAGGGTTTCGAACTGTTCGAAGGAGAATATCGACGCTGGGGCATGACGAGAGTACCATTCTGGAGCTGGGCCTTTGAGAGTTGCCGGGAATGTTTTGCAGAGGAGGGCATCGGAAGCTTGATGGAGAAGCATCAAAGTCTTGAAGCTTTCGATGTGGTCAACCGGATCGGTCTCCCCAGTGTAGTTCTCGAACTGGGGAGGTTTGAAGCCGAACGGCACAGGGGCATCTACTATGGTCCGGGAGAATGGGGGGCGGCTAGGACGTAGGGTCCTCCCCCTGAGCTCCTCTTCTCGGTTTATCTGTCCCAAAAGTTTTTCCACCTCGTTTAGGCGGCGGTTCATGGTGTCATCTCTCCGGCGGTAATCTGCCGAGCCACGGGACTCGTCTTCGTATGAGGGGGAGCGAGGGCTGCGGCGATGGTAGCTTCGGGAGCGACGAGGACTTGGGGTACGCCGGGAGTCGGTAGGAGCGGGACGAGGAGAGGGGGACTGCCGACGAGGGCTCCGGACTGGAGGAGGGGACGGGGCCTTCGGCTCATTAGGGTTTTGACGGAGGTTGAGTGCCTGTTGTACCATTGCTTGGAACTGCTGGAACTCGGCACGGGTGATTGGTGCCTCATAGTTCCTAGGCTGCTGCCGACCTGCGGGAGAGTGCCTCCTTCGGTAATGATCGGGGGAGTCCTTCCTCCCTCTTCGGATGGGGGACCTCCTGTACTCTCGACGACGGGGGGATCGCTCTTGCTGGCGGGAGGCTTCCCCCCGAGCCCGCTTTTCATCCAGATGACGGCGGAGGTCATCATTCTGCGGACGTTTGGGAGGGGCATTGTGGCGACCAGAGGCTCGGGGATGATGGGAGGCCATGGAGGCACTGGAGGTGTTATGGATGGAGAGGTTCTCTTGGTGAAGAGGTTGTTTCTGAGGGTTTGGACCCTTTGGATCAGGAGGTGGAGGGTTCTTTTGGAGTGGCTCTTCCATGGTAGGAGGGAGTTGCCCTTGTTGCTGAGCGGGATCAGGAAGGACTTCTTGCTGGTCAGGGTTGACCACTCGATTAGACCCTCTTGACCTAACTTTGCGAGGCGGCATGGCTGGGGAAGACCTGTTCACGGGGAAGAGGAGAGGTCCCTATTCGTTAGTTTCCCACAGACGGCGCCAATCTGTTGCCGCTAAATTTGGTGTGGGGGCAAACAGATAGAACTTGTAGATTCTTGGGGAAACTGAATAGAAAGACCTGCGTACCTGTTCCGTCGGGCCTCGATCGTCGATCCCGCCGTGCACCTGCAAAAAGTGCGAGACACCGGGGTTGTTCCCGGCGACGCACCCTCCGACGCTCAAGTCAATAATCCGGCAGACTATGAAAGAGTGTAAAAACTGGTGAAAGATTGATTACCTCTTCATGGAGATGGATGGGAGGTATTTATAGGCGTCTTAGAGAACAATTTAGGGATGTAATCCGCGTGGCCTGATATAGAATAATCTCCTTGTAAACAGATTAGGAATGTAATCTGATAAGGTATATTCTGGTAATCAGATAAGGAATTTAATCCCCAAATCCCAGTGAAAAGATTGACGTTCATCAGGACCGTTGATCAAGATTGGTCAGGGATCCTGATTTTATCTTGTCGGGTGAGGTGTGTAGCGGGTTAAAACCCGCACCCTCTTGTCAACGGATCCATTCGCGGGCCATTGGGTCCCCGGGGAGAAGATCCAATACCCATTTTGGACTCTTTGGTAGAGAAATTACCGTTTTACCCTCGGGCTCCAAGATTCGTGCCTGATTTGGACGGCTCCGATTAAACCCCATTTTTAGCCATATCAGGAAGGTTATTGGAATAGGCATGGTCGGTAAGAACACTACCCCTACTATAGAAGAAGTTTTTCTTGTTAGTGGTCTTAAGCATAATCTGTTAAATATTAGCAAATTGTGTGATAAGGGATATAAAATTGTTTTTGAAAAAGATGCATGCTTAATTTATGATTCTTCCATGCAAAATGTAATTTTTCAAGGATTTAGGAAAAACAACATGTATGAATTATGTTTAAAAACCAATGAATTCTCTAATGATTTTTGTTTAGTAGCTTCTAACAATAATTCTTGGCATTGGCATAAGAGATTTGGCCATGTGAATATCAAAAATATTGCTAAATTGTCTAAGTACAACCAAGTTAAAGGACTGCCAAGACTATCTTTTAAGAAAGATAAGTTATGTGATGCATGTCAACTAGGAAAGCAAGTCAAATCTACTTTTAAGACAAAAGAAATGATTTCTACTAGTAGGCTTATCGAATTAATCCATATGGATTTATTTCGTCATACTAGAGTCACTTCTTTAAATAAAAGTAGATATGTATTTGTTTTAGTAGATGATTTTGCAAGATTTATATGGGTTTTTTTTTTAAAACATAAATATGATGCTTTTGAAGAATTTGTAAATTTTTGTAAACGAATTCAAAATCAAAAATCTCTAAGCATAGTCACTATTAGAAGTGATCATGGTGAAGAATTTGAAAATGAAATGTTTTCAGAATATTGCAACAAGAATGGTATAACACATTCGTTTGCATTTCCTAGAGCTTCACCACAAAATGGAGTGGTCGAAAGAAAGAATAGGACATTACAAGAGTGCGCACATACTATGCTTGTTGAAAGCAATTTTCCTAAGTACTTCTGGACTGAAGCAGTTTGTACAGCATGTTATGTTTTAAATAGAATATTGATTAGGCTTAAGCTTATGAAAACTTGTTATAAACTATTTTTTGAAAGAATTCCTAAAGTATCTTATTTTAAAGTATTTGGATGCAAGTATTTCATTTTAAACACTAAAGATAATTTAGATAAATTTGATCCTAGATCTAATGAAGGTATCTCCATTGGATACTCAAATATGAGTAAGACATATAGAATTTTCAATAAGTCAACCTTGACTATTGAAGAATCTATGCATGTTTCATTTGATGAATCCTTGCCTTCATCTACTGTTATTGAAGATGATGAAATTGATTCATTACCTTGAAATGACGTTATTAAATCCCTAGAGCAAACTACCCTAGACAAGTCGATTGATAAGGATATTAAGTCGACTGATGTGAATCAGTCGGCTGATGGACTTGTTAAGTCGACTGATCCTGTTGTGATGACTCAAACTTTACCAAAATCATTTGTTGAAGTTAGAGATCATCCTCATGACTTAATAATTGGTGAAATCTCACGTGGTATTCAAACAAGATCTCATGTTAACATGATTTCTCATACGGCTTTTTTGTCGGATTTTGAACTGAAGAATATACAAGAAGCTTGTGAGAATGAATTTTGGATGAATGTCATGCAAGATGAATTAAACCAATTTATAAGAAATGATGTATGAGATTTAGTTCCACGACCTCCTGACCATACTATAATTGGTACCAAATGGGTATTCAAGAATAAGTTAGATGAATCAGGACAAGTCGTTAGGAACAAGACTAGGTTAGTTGCTCAAGGATATAACCAAGAAGAAGGAATCGATTTGATGAAACATATGCTCCTGTTGCTAGACTAGAATCAATTAGGATCTTATTATCTTTTGCATGTTTTATGAATTTTACACTCTTCCAAATGGATGTCAAAAGTGCTTTTCTTAATCGTTTTATTAAGAAAGATGTTTATGTTAAGCAACCACCCGGTTTTGAACATGGACAATTCCCAAACCTCATTTTTAAATTGAAAAAGGCTTTATATGGTCTTAAACAAGCACCTCGTGCTTGGTGTGATCGTTTAAAGACTTTTCTCTTAGAAACTGGTATTGATATAGGTAAAGTAGAAACTACATTTTTTATTAGGAAAATAGAGACAGATATTCTAATCATACAAATATATGTCGATGTCATAACTTTTGGTTCTACTAATAGTAATCTCTGTCAAGAGTTTGCTAATACCATGAAAAATGAGTATGAGATGTGTCACATCGGTGAACTCAATTATTTTCTAGGACTACAAATAAAGCAGTCACAAAATGGCATTTTTATTAATCAAGGAAAATATGCTAAGGAATTACTCAAATGGTTTGGCATGGATAGCACTAGTAGTAAGACCACACCTATGGCTACTACTACTACACTTGACAAAGATGAATTAGGTAAGAGTGTCGATCAAAAACTCTATCGAGGTATGAATGGCTCACTCTTATATATAACTGCTTGTAGACCAGACATTATGTTTAGTGTATGCTTGTGTGCTAGATATCAGTCGAGTCCAAAAGAGTCTCACTTAAAAGCTGTATAACATATTTTAAGATACATTAAAGGCACATCTGATTATGGTTTATTTTATCCACGCATCGATAATTTTCAATTTTTGTCGTATAGTGACGCTGATTTTGCTGGTAGTAAAACTGTCATACCCTGCTTCCCAAAAGGAATATGGAATACGAGTACATGACAAAGCCCAGCGAATGATTTTCTTCATTCATGAGCTGTAGGATCAACTCAGCATCATAACAAGAATATAACAAAATATACACAACCATGCATGCATGAATAATTTATCAATCAACAGAAAAACATTTGAAACAAATACAAATATCCCAATAATTTCAAGATCTGGACCAAAAGAAAGAAAACTCGGGATTATAAGCCCGTTACAAGATTCAAGTAGCAAAAGAAATAAATAACTCAAAAACAAAATATTTAAAGCAAGTCTTTTCTCCAAGCGAAGCCTAAAACTTTTGCTCACCAATTCAAGCAAGCAACTCGTCTCCAAAGTCTGTATAGAAATATATAAAAGGAAAATTAAGAAAAACAAGACACATGCCCTTAGTGCAAGTTAGGGCCGCAAGTAGTACAAGCAAGGGTATGAAAATAAGTGCAAGAAATATGGAACAAGATTTGGAATCAAGAATGTATAACATAATATAATAGGGATGCAACAAGTAGTGGGATTCAAGAAACTAGCGAGCAAGAAAGACAACTCAAGTGACAAGATTGGGTAACAAATACTAGTAGTAGAACAAGTGGCTAGTGATCATGCAATGGTATCAAGCATCAAGTAACAAGTATCACGTACTAGTGTCAAGTAACAAGTAACAAGTCTCAAATAACAAGTCTCAAGTGTGTACAAGTGACTAGTTAATCCTATGTCTAATGTTTAATTCTATCTAGGTAGCACTTCATGCATCCATACTTTTACTACATGGTTGCTACATACAGTCAGTTACGTTTAGGCCTAGTGGTAGAGTTTATAGGGCGGTGTACTCTGGTATCAAGTGTGAAGCAAGCCATGTTCATGAATCGAGTAATCGTATAACTAGTTCATGTGTCAAGTCATAACAAGACAAGTCATGAATCAAATATATACTAGTTCATGAACCGAGTAATAACAAGTCCATGAATCTAATAATAATATACTAGTTCATGAATCAAATAACGAACTAGTTCATAAATCGAATAAAATATAACTAGTTCATGAACCATGTATCAAGTGGGAAACACGGCCCCTCTTCTGAGTACACTTACCTATATTGTCCACTACTATGGTCTTTCCCTTAAACCCCGGCTTATTATTTATAATTATCATCAAACCAGCATGAAAGTGTGCAAAACTGGTCAAGTAAACATGATCAAAAATAGGGAAAAGGTCTAGTCTAGGTAGGATACATGTTCGAGGATCAAAACAAATCAAAATATCAAGAACGGTGAGAATTCCAAATCTGGACAGCATGACGTTGCTGCACCAAAACTGCGATTCCCTTCGGTACAAGAATGCAAATGTGGTTCCGTTAGAAGATCTAGAAACTAGACTCCTGCCCGGTTCTAACTCATATAATTAAGACACATAAAAGTTAAAGAGTCAGGTGTGAAAACAGCAAACTACACAGGATTTGTATTCAGCCAGAATTTGTAAAACTGATTTTATACATATGAAACATGTTTGCAACTTCATTAATTAATTATAAGAAAATTAGGAAATGTTATCTACGGTGTTCACTATCAGCATGCAAAATTTCAAGTCATTAACTTACTGGTAGCATAGTTAAAATAATTGTAAACCAAAGTGGTGCAGTAGTTTTTATGAATCTGCGATTACAGATACAGCGGCAGTAAAACTGTGATATCTCCTACCTTGTAACTCGGAATTCAATTCTGTCAAACAGGTGATAAAATAGATGTATAGGCCTATGTTTCATATTCAGAACTCAAGTTCAGATTCTGATTTAATCGTGGTCGAAACAGCAAGCCAAGACAAGACATAAACCAAATAAGACACTTTTTGCGTGAAATTTATCATAATTATACTAGTTGTGAACAAGTGTATCAACGAAGGGTTGTGACTCTTAGATCATGTAATAGATAAGGCGAAACATGAGGTCATCAACGATAAACAAAGAGGAGTCACATTTACAATTTACTAGTAGTATTTTCAAGGAAAAGCTTGCACTAGAAAACGAAATGTACAAGAAGATACTTGCCTTCGGGTGTAGACGATGAATTCAATGAAAGAATAACGGGAACGGATCCCGACACGGATCTTGATGGCGATCAAGATCAGACCAATGTACAGCTCAGATCGGATCTGATCAGATCTGCTGATGGAGGGCTGAGATCCGATCAGATGGTGATGATCAAGATCTGGCCAAGATGGCCACGATCTTGATGAAATCTGATGGCTGAGATTCAATCAATCACCCTTCTTCTTCCCTCTTTCTTTACAGCGATAGAGAGATGGAGAGTGACTCCGACGGTTGTGGCGGCGGGAGGCGGTAGCGACGTCGAGGGAAGCTCAACGCAGGAAGACAGGGATACGGGGGCGACGCGACGCAGGGAAGTTGCATGCGTCGGGGTCTTCGGTGGCGTCGCACAACGAGCACAGTGCAGCCACTGGTGGTGCTGCCGCTGCCGCTCGACAGGGAGAAACGGAAGAGATGGGGGTCGGGGTCTAGCTGTTGCTATGGGGTGCTATAGTCGGGGTGGCCGGGCACAGGGCACGCGACGGGGTGTCGCACGGGGCTAGCTGAGTGTGGTAGGGGGCTGCTGGAGGGTGGAAGGTGAACATGTGTTAGGGGGCGGCTGCATGTGTAGGAGGATGGGTTTCCGGGGGGAGAGAGAGAGACGATGGAGGAAGGCGAGTGGCTATAGGTGAAAATAAACTGTTGGGTAAATGAGTATATATATGGGGAATTAGTTAGGGTTAAGAGTAGGTAACGGGTAGGGTAAATAGGGTATTGGGTATTGAAATAGGTATTAATGGGTTTGGTTTTAGTAATAGGGTATGGGGTTAATAATAATGGGTCTGGATGTATGGTAATGGGTTGAGTTTATTTAAAACAGGGTATGGGGAAAAGTTATAGGGTTTGGGTAAGTGGGTATTGGCTGAAGAGGTCATTGGGTTTGGGTATCTTGGGTTCAATAAGAAAAATACAATAACTAATAAAATATAATTTTTATAAAATAATGTAATTTAAATTACAATATAGAATTTATTTTGAAATGACTACAATTGAAATTACAAATAGAAATGGGTTTTAAAATCCAATAGGGGACAAGATAACAAAATATAATTTGCATTAAAAGTGTAGAATTTATTTTAAATAAGTAAAAATATAATTAATACTTAAAAATGGATTTTTTTAACAAACATTCAAAAACAACAATAATAACAAAATACGAATTGTATTACAATATAAAAATCATAGAAAATATTACAAATAAAATTATTGATCGAAAACAGATTTTAATAGGAGATCCAATAATACAATTTGACAAAAGAAATTGAAAGCGGTAAAAATAATTTACGAAAATTTTAAATACAGAAAATACACGGAAAATACATATTTGGGGAAATAGGCGTTACAAATCTTACCCACCTTACAACAAAATTTCGTCCTCAAAATTTGCTTAGGCGGTACATAGGATAGGGCTAAAGCAAACTGGAGGTAACAAAGCAGAGAATTAAAGTGGAAGGAACAAGTGGTGGCAACACCACAAAAATAAGGAAGTGGAATCAATGAGGTCAAATGGAATGCAAGAAAAGAAACAACGGTATGAAAAGGAGAGAAACATCACAAGGTAACAAAGCAAGATAGGGAGTAGGTAGAACTTGAAACAAAGAGAGAAATGACAGGGAAGAATTGAATCAGATGATGAATGAGTGCATGATGGCAAAATAGAATGCAAAAAAGGAGCAACCAGTATCAAAAATAAAGAAGAAACAACACAAGACTTGCAAAATAACAAACATAGAGATGAAGAAATAGATAGAGCTGGAATCGAAGAAAGGATGGACAAGGAAGAGTTGAACCAAATAATGAGTCACGAATGAGGACGAATGCAAGGAATAGAGGAAACCAAACAATACATGGAACTAGAAGCAACAAGGGGATCCTGGGACCTGTGGGTTATGGGCCCACCACGCTTCCACTGCGCTACTCCGATGGTGATGTCCCAAGCAACATACATGTCATTGTATGCCACATGACACCAATCGACGAACCGAGCAGGAAGACAAGACTGAGACACCATGATCAAGGAGAGTATGGGCTCAAGATAGATATAAATAAATAATGCAAATGAATATAAAGTTTGGCTTCAATCTAAATAATTAAAAGATATGCTATAAATTAAAACTAATGGGCTTTAACAAAAACAATAATAACAACAAATATTAATAATAAAAATAATCATATCAATAATAATAGAATAGTAATAAGAATAATAAAATAATAATAACAATAATATTAAATATAATAAAAGAAATAATAATAACATTAATATAAATCATCATAATCATGCTGGTAATAATAATAATAATAAAATTAAGAATGTTAACAATACCGATAATAATGATAATACATACACGACATAATAGGATTCAACACATTCATGAAAATAATGCAATAATAATAATAATAATAATAATAATAATAATAATAATAATAATAATAATAATAATGATAACAATAATAATAATAACAATAAAAAAATATATTAACAATACTGGTAAGAATAACAATGCAAGACAGAATATAATTTAGGTTCAACAATTTTTTTTGTATGAGGGTAATTCAATATTAACAACAGTAATAAACTAATGAAAACAACAACAATAATAGCAATGGTAATATCAATAATAATAATGATACCAAAAATAATAACGAAAACCATAGCAACAATAATCACATTATAAAAGAAAATAAGAATTTGGCTTATCAACTCTATAAATAAATCAAACAGGAATGTATATAGTCAATCAATTATAAATGGAAAGTGAAGTCAAAATACACCATTAACCCCCAATCGCAAGAAAACAGAGAGAGTATTCACATAGAATAAGAAGTCAAAAGTGAAGAGATAAAACCCAAATATAAAAAGGTTGATAACCGTACGAACAACAAAGGAACACAAACTTTAAAGGTGATATAAAAAAAAAAGTTTTGGGAAAATAACCAGTCAAGATACATAGAAATACGAAGAATCAAAGTCTAACAGGAAAACAAAAAGCGATTTTTCTCCTTCCTTCCTTCCTCCCTTCTCTGCCGGCAGATCCGTCTCCGTCAGTCGATTTCATCCCCGTCTTCGTTCATTAAAGTTGTTCCCCTCCTCTCCATCTCCTAACCCTTTTCATCCTGTTTTCTCGTACGAGGATTCGTTGTTTTCCCCCTTTTTTCTCCCCCTGTTGCGGTCCTTCGGCTTCCCTATCGTTCGATAGCTGCCTTCTCGTCTCCCTCCCGCGGCCGATTGGTTTTCTAGGCGCTGCGTCCTTTGCCTTCCCCTAGTTTCGGAGTGTGTTGAGGGTATTCGGCCCCTCAGTCGTTTGGTCGCTTCTTCCGTCCATCCTCCCCCCTGCCGAGCGTGGATCTCGGCACTGCATCCTTTTCTATTCCAGCAGTTTGGAGTGTTTTCTAGTAGGCCATTGGCGTAGTGGTCATCTCCTTGACAGCCCCTTTCCACAGGTAGTCTCTCTCAGTGCATAATCACTGTAAGTATTTCTCCTCTCCCCCTTTTATTTCCGCGCTTGTGGGTGGTTGTTTTGCTGGCATTGGTATTCTTATTGTGGTGTTATCGCGGATTTTTTCTCTGTGTGGTGGCTTATCGGAGCTTTTCTCTCATCGTTTTTTGTGAGTTGCGGCGTTTGCTTCGCCCCTGTAACTTTCTTTGGTTTATTGTTTGCTTAAGTTTCTTTTGAAGTGCGCTATTGTTTCCATTGGGAGATCCTCCCCCTATCTGTGATCTAGGTGTGGGAGGTGTTCTTTACTTCTTCCCCTTCCTATATGTTCTTTATAGCGAACTTTTCTTCTCCCTTTAATTAGAGACTCTCCGCTCCCCGTCTCTGAGTGCTGTGTGCGCTGGCCTTTTCCTCGCCCCAGGTTCCTTTCGGAACTGGTAGAGATCTTTCTGTAGAGGCTTCTAACTGCCCCTCCATTTCCTCTTCTGTGTTCCCTTTTGAGTTTTTTGTACCATTCTCTTCCTCTATTTCGTTGACCCATGGAGCTCTCATGGGTCCAAGTGGTAAAAAAATCCAAAAAAAGAAATAATAGTGAACCCTTGGCTGTTGGTGGGCCGAAGTTGGCTCATCCCTCTTGGCCCAGGATCAGGAAGCTTCCCGGAAGCTTCCTTCTCTCCTCATCCCGCCAAACCCCCTCTAAGTTCTCTTCACCTTCTTCTCTCCCGAAACACAACTCGCTTCGTTCCCTCATTATCTGCTTCCATTGCCTTCAAGCCGGCCACATTAAAAAATACTGTGTGGCTGCTACGAAGTGCCTATTTTGCTTAAAAGACGGTCATTCTCTGATGGAACTGAGATGAATCCCAGGACTACGGATTGGTGTGCGTATCGATCGTTAAAGATAAACAGATTGCTTAATTGTGATCTAACCCTATACAGCGGAAACTAGGGTTCACAAATTATACCTGCGGTGAGAAGAAGACGACAGTGACCCCAAGATCTTCTGCACGTATTCCTTTCTCGGGTTGGACGTCGTGTGGGCGACGATCTCCCAACCTTTCTCCCTTGGCTGACCTCTCTTTCTCTCCTTGCGTGAATCACGAGATTTGAGAAAAAAATCTTATATTTCAGATTGTCAATGACGGCCAGAGAAACAGAGGATATATATAAGGCTACGGCAGGGACCATGAGGAGAAATTAGGGTTAGGTCTCCTAACGGATCTGGGTATCCCGTGTTCAGCCCGAACACACAACCCAGGCACATTAACAATAGCTCGGTCCACTAAGGAGCTATTGTTGCACTACCTTCCTAATCCCAAATTATATTTATGGGCTCCTTTTATTATATGCTCGTTCAACTCCCCATGTTAAGATATCGAATGTCCGTCGATCAAATTAAGTTACTGACAACTATATTGATCAACATCTTTTATCCTTAAGTAGTACCACTCAACTTTATTTGTCATGTCGGATGTAATCCACCTGCAGGGTTTACATGATAATCCTTATGAGCTCCTTAAGGGGACATCATCAACCCGACGTATCGGGACATGGATTCCTTTTACAATCAACAGCCCATCATACATACAATGCTATTACCCAATTCATAGAGGTTGTTGATCCATAATGAATCTCACTCTTTTATGAGTCAAAGTAATGCACACTGCATATACATGTCTGTTATTATATCTGGATTAAGAGCATAAGCATCCATAATAACAGAGGTGTTTGTTCTCTTTTGTAGTCAGTACAAAGAGAACAACCTCAAGTGGTCCTGTTCAATACACACAAAGTGTACTAGTGAAAACCTATAGTCAAGACAGACTAATACCAGATTACACTACAACCTTTTCAATGGATTGTCCAAGTCCGTCTAGGTTGTGAACTATTTATATATTCCATAGGGAACTGATAATATGATCTTCTGTATGTCACCTCACACCATATTATCAACCTTATAGAATATCAGACACTTGCATTAACAGTATAATAAACACAATATGCAAACATATGCCCATATGATTCTCATTCAAAAAAAATAAGGAAATAAAGTTAATACAAAAGTGATGCTTTCAGTATATAACCCTAACAATTCTCGACCCAAATGTTTTACTCTTCAAAGAATGCTGGGGCTGTCCATCGGAGTTCCAATTTCAGAATAAGTTCTTGCTGCTATCGACTTCCCGGCATTACAACGCAAGCTGACTTCAGGTTCTTTCTCAGTTCCGAACATCAAAAAAGCTGCGTCCGAGTCGCCGATCCTCCCCACTCATCCGATTATCAATCGCCTTGTCGAGCCATCCGTTCTCCCACCTGTCTCCAAGATCTCCTCAACTGTTCCCTCCTCCAAACCGAACGTCTTACAAGTCTTTATCCCTAGTTCTGATCTTTCGGATCGTTTGAAATCTTTTGATTCGTATGGGGCCATCTCGTTCAGTGGAGGTACTATCCCAATATTCACCCTCAACTCCTTTCTCAGTATTTCTTGTAATGTGAAGGACTGGGATTGGTATCTTAGCACTTGCTCTAACGGTGATATTGTGATTCGCTGTCCCTCCCCTAAGATACTTCAAGATTTAATAGAAAACTCTTTGCTATCGATTGGCTCGATTTCGCTATCTATCCGGAAATGGGGTCAAGCGACTTCGTCCATATCAGTTCCCAATCTGAGCCCTGCTATTGTTACTCTTCTGGGCCTGCCTCCTTTTTGCGACGCTCTGAATCGGATGAGCGATTTGGTGAAATGCATGGGCAAAATTACTAGCATTGCTTCTGCTTCTAAACTTGCTTCGGGTTGTTTGCAAGTTGAAGCTACCTTTGAGATTCCTGATCGCCAAGAGCGCATTGAGGCTTTTGTTCTGAAGGACGGTCTGGTTTCTTTTCCGGTGACTGTTCAATACCACAGCCCCTCTCCTTCGGCTGGCTCAGAGAAGGGTATTGCTTCTGAATTTCATCAAGTCTCCGCTTTGCCTTCACCTTCTCCCACTTCTTTTCATCCTGGTTCTGCTTCTTCCACTAAATCTCTATGGAAAGCTCCTAGCAAGGCCTCGGCGAAGAAAAAATTCCACGTGTTGAACAAATCTCTGATCCCTGTTAGCAAGGCGAAGATTTCTCCTGCCAAACCACCGAATATGATTTGGATCAATCCTGATCTCCAATCTTCGCAGTCGGCTAAATGCGTTCCCAAACCTTCCCCTCCTCCGATCGTTCCCTCTTTTCCCTCAGCCGAGAAGAGTGAAGTTAAGCCATCTCCCGCCCTTGGGCAAATGCCGGCTGAGGCTTCTCCCCCTGCCCCCAAGCTTTCGACCTCGGTTTCTAATTGGTCCAAATGGGAAGTCAATCCTCACTTTGAGTCAGATTGGCTTCTTTTTCAAAAGCAAGCTCATTTTCCCGCCATTACTTCTGCTGATCCTAAGCTGCCTCTCATTAAGGTCATATGTGATAAGTCATCGAAAGCTTCATCTTGGTCTGAGTTTGATAACCTGTTGGAGGAGGAAGTAGAGGATCGCAAGAAGGATCTTGCCAATCGTAAGGTTCGTTCTTTTGTGGTTTATGGCTTCTCTTTTGCTGTATTGTGTAGATTGCATTCGTTTTCTTTGAGTTTGGAGGGGTTTAGTTTGGTGGGGTTTTCTTTCAGCCGGTTTGTCCACCAATCGAGCTGCTATTTCCCTATTGTTCTTTTAGCAAGAGGGATATGTACCATATCTCCTGTCATTAAAAGAGCGATGCACGCATCGTTAGGTGTTTATCTGCCCTTAGTTGGCGCTAATTTCTTTACTGGATTGTTCCCTTCTTCGGTATCGATGATCGTCCCTCCGTCCGGCTACCCCATGCTGGCCGTATTTCCCTCTAGCTTCCTTCCAACCCCGAAAGATTCAGAGTTCTGTCCCTTATCCCCATCAATCCCGATCAAGGGTATCTCCAGAATTCGCCTAGCTTCGGCCTCGAACTCCAATCCCCGTGTCATCCGTTCTAGTGCGCATTTACGAGCTAAATCAGCTGCATCTTTCCACCAACCTCTATCGGAAGCGTGCTCGTCAGCCACTGGGGTTGGATCTGGGTGTCCGCCTCTAGGCTCGATTTTTCACCTTCAATTCGAACATTGTTCTGATAGTGAGCTTTTTTCCAACTCTTTAGCATTAGGCTTTTGGCCTCTTTCTTCCCTGTCGTCTCTGGCTTATACCATTAGAGACATAGAAAGATCTAGAGTTAGAGAGTTCAAAGATTTTTAATGATTACACTCTCCTGGAACATTAGGGGACTTAATTGTCCCGACAAACAAAGATCGATCTACCAAATGATTTCTTCATCTCGCTGTGATCTTATTTCCATTCAAGAATCTAAACTTGAGTCCCTCTCTCCTTCGATCCTAAGATCGATAGGAGGCAACCTTATTTCGAAGTGGATCTCTTTAAACGCCTTAGGTGCGAGGGGGGGTATCCTCTTTGGTTATAAAGAATCCATATTTTCGGTTATATCAATTAAACGCCTTAATCACTTCCTCGTTGTTCAACTATTGTGGATTCCACTTAACTCCATTCTGACGGTGATTTCCGTTTACGACCCATCTTCTTCCGTAGGCCGGCCGCTTTTCTGGAACGAATTCCAATCTCTTCTCCCCTTCTCGAATGGTTTGTGTTTAATTTGTGGTGATTTTAATGTTACCAGATTCGCCGCGGATAGATCTAGCCCATCGTCTAATGGCAATCATTGGTTCAACGATTGCATCAGATCGTTACAAATGCATGACATTCCCTTGTCGGGTAGATCTTTCACTTGGTCAAACCTTCGCCATCAACCCACGATGGCGAAGCTCGATCGTTTCTTGGTATCCAATGAATGGATAGACCGTTTTCACAACTCTTTCGCTTAAGCCTTACCTAACCCCTCGTCTGACCATGTTCCTATCGCGCTTCACTTTGATTTTCTTTTCCCTCGCAAGCATCAGTTCAGATTTAAAAAATTCTGGTTGCAAGACCAGGTTTTTGTTAACCTGGTCATTGAATGCCTCTCGGCGATTTCAGGGTCTTCCGGATTGGGATCCATCCTTCTCAAACTTCATGCGATCAAATTCGGTTGCAAGATTTGGCGCAACGATAGGCAATTCAACACTAATTTTCTTAAAAACTTTTTCCTATCCACCATTGATTCAGTCGATAAAATGGAGGAGCGTAGCCATATCTCGATTGATTTGTTCAATGAACGATGCTCTTGCAAAATGGAATACTCGAATCTCCTTCGTCAAGACCACTTGAAATGGGCCCAAAGAGCCAAATTTCGGTGGCTCAAAGAGGGAGATTGCAATACAGCTTTCTTTCATAATTTTGCTTCCCACGGACAAAGATGTAATCACATCTCTACTATTTCTCAAGATGGGATGGACCTCTCGACTATAGAGGATATTCACCATTCTTTCCTCCTTTTTTATAAAAACCTCCTTGGTTCCCCAAAACCTCGGACCCTGAGTCTGGATTGGGATCAACTTTACGGGGAGGTGCCTCACGATCTTTCTTCTCTTGAATCACCATTTTCTATGGACGAGATCAAAGCGGCGGTTTTCGCCTTAAAAAGCGATGCCGCGCCTGGTCCGGACGGATTTCCGGCCCTTTTTTTCCAAAAGTTTTGGTTCTGGTTGAAAGACGACCTCTTCCGGATGTTTGCTGACCTTCATTCTGGTTCGTTCTCTTTCGATCGCATCAACTATGCGCATATAGTTCTCATCCCTAAAATTTTAGGAGCGAACACGGTGGCGAATTTCAGGACAATTAGTCTCATCAATACTACGTTCAAAATTATTATGAAAGTCCTTTCGACTAGGCTTGGAGAAGTTATTTCCCCCCTAATTGATCCGGCCCAATCGGGTTTCATTAAGGATAGATTCATACTTGATAGCGTGGCTGCGGCCCAAGAAATTATCTCCTTTTGTCATAATTCCAAGTCTGAGGGTATCCTTCTCAAACTGGATTTTCAAAAAGCATACGATAATGTTTGTTGGGAGTTCCTCTTCGATATCCTAATCCACAGGGGTTTCGGCCCCAAGTGGATTGCTTGGATCAAATCCAGTCTTTTTGCGGGGACTTCTTCCATTCTTATTAACGGATCGGAGGGTCACAAATTTAAGATCAAATGTGGTCTCAGGCAAGGTGACCCTCTTTCTTCCCTTCTATTCTCGCTGGTAGCAGATGTGTTCAGCAAACTTCTCCGCAATGCTTGGGAAGCCCAGGTTATCGATGGACTGGGTGGTTCCCGTTTCTTCAGTGGAGTTCTGAATCTTCAGTATGCCGATGATACTATCATACTGGCCAAACCGAATTCTCATACCCTCAGAAATCTGAAACTTCTTCTATATTGTTTTGAGCTAGCCTCAGGTCTTTCTATCAATTTTCATAAATCGTCAGTTGTCTGGTTGGGAGGAGCTCCTAACAGGCAGAACGAAATCTCTGAATTTTTTAATTGCCCGGTCGCTTCGTTCCCTGTTACGTATTTAGGCATTCCTCTGAGGTGGGGTAAACTTCATAAATCAGATTGGTCCCCCATGATTGATAAGGTTGAATCCAGACTATCGGTATGGTCAGGGAGGCAACTTTCCCGCGATGGCAGATTAATTCTGCTCAATTCAGTTCTATCTTCCATTCCTCTATACATGATGTCGTTTTACTTCCTCCCATCTTGGGTGATCAAAAGAATTGATCAGATCAGAAGCAATTTCCTCTGGTCTGGTTCTTCCATTTACAATCCCGGATCGCATCTTTGTAACTGGAAACTCATTTGCACCTCGAAAATCGCAGGAGGTCTGGGGGTTTTAGACCTTAGACACCAAAACCTTGCTTTACTTGGTAAATGGATTTGGAGATTTCTCAAAATTGAGGATCTTCCCTAGATCAAATGCGTCAAATCCAATTACTTTGGTCCCAATGATTGGTGGATATTTCTAGATCATCCTCATAGACTTGCTTCCCCTTTTTGGAAAGGCATTTGGAAAGCGGCTGCGGCCTTTTTATGTGGTTTAAGCCACGGTTGTGCCGATGGATCCAGGACTAGGTTCTGGACCGATATTTGGATCGGTCATTCTTCGTTAGCCTCCGCTTTTCCAACTATTTTCCGTTTGGCTTCCAACCCTCTGGCCTTGGTGTCAGACTACCTTAGCATCAACGATGGTATCAGGGAATGGTCGATTCCTCTATCTACCAATCTTCCTCCCCTTTTAGCCCCGGATTGGGATTGTCTGATCGACGTTCTCAACAATGCGGTGTGGTTCGACAAAGAAGAAATTTTTTGACGTTGGAATTCGTCAAGAAATTTCTCTGTTGGTTCTTTCTATCGTTTTCTTAATTTTAGAGGTATTCTTTCTCCTTTCTACGATCTGGTCTGGAAATCTTGTGCTCCTTTGAAGGTTAAAGTATTAGTGTGGTTGGCCCTCAACAATAAACTTCTTACGGTTGATAACCTCAATAAGAGAAATCTAGCATGGGGGCAATTATGTCCCCTGTGCGATGCTATGCCCGAGAATGGTAATCATCTGTTTGTAGAATGCGACTTCTCGCGTTCTCTTTGGAAAATTTCTGTCCTTGCTTGGGAAGCGTCCAACGTTCCTCTCAGTCTGTTTGACTGCTGGATGAAGCGCCCCCCTAATCGTGCTTTCCACAAATCGTGGATACTCTCCCTTCAAATTATATTATGGTTAATTTGGAAGGAAAGAATAACAGATTATTTCGTCAAAGTTATTCCTCTGCTCGTTCGTTAGCAGATGAGTTCTTGTATCTATTCAAGTTCTGGGTTTCCGCTTTAAAATTAGAAGCTAAAGATGCTATGTTGGCTGAGCGTCTAGAGAATGCTTCAGTTTGCCTTATTAATCTCAATGCGATTTAATTATTTCTCTCATCTGGATGTTTTTCCTTGAGCTCTGATTTTGCATTGTGCTTTTCTTTATTTGCACATTTTTAGCAGCCCGCTTTTTCGATTCCTTGTTGCTGTTTAGGGTATATTGGTGGAGATTATCGCTTTCTTTTCATTGATGATTTATTGTATGCAGGATTGAAGGGTTAGCAGTTCTACCTTTTTTTCGCTTTTGGCAGCCGTTCTTTTTGGGCTTGTCTGCTTTGGGTTCAGTCAAGTGTATGACTATGGTTTAAGGGACTGGTATCTCTCCCTTCGCCTTACAGTGTGGTACTCCAGTTTATTTCGATCTATATCTTTTGTGTTACTGCAATGTGGACTGTTTATGTTTTGTTCTCATCTTTCGGCATTCTCTTCACCTGCTCTTTGTTCTAAGATGTTTTCAGTATGATGATCTGCATAGTTATGGTGTTGTTCTTCAAGGGTAGCTATCGGAGTATCTGTGCTTGTTGGGCTTTTGGTATGAGGGAATACTATGTTCAGTTCTATTAGCTTGGCTGTCTATGGCTTTATGCTTGTTTCTTTGCCTCGTGCATATGTTTATCTGTTTGGATGATTATTTTGTATGATGGTGTATTATGTTCTACTGCTCGTTTAATTGTTTTCATCTTGCTATTTGTTCTTTTGGGGTGCTTGTGGTTGATGACCTATATTTTGTTTCCTCCGAGCTGTTGATGTGTTGCCTTCTGCTGTTGTTGATTTTGTGGGCTTCTGACCTCGGTCCTCAGTGGCGGGCCTTCTGTAGCTCTCCGTTGCCCACTCATTGATGGTTCGTTTCTTCCACCTTGTAGCTTCTTTGGCAGGGTGAGCGTTTCGGAGGTATCTCAGCTTGCCTGCTCGCTCCGATCAGCTCGTTTCTCTCCCTGCGCGTCTGTTTGGGTGCAGTCTGCTGCCTCGATCTGTATTTTTTTTGGCTGTTGCTGTTGTCTCTTGATCTGTAATTTTGTGGCTCCTATTTAGATGTAGCGGCTGTAGTCTATTTGTTTTACGTCTTGTAAGACCTTCCTATTGTAATTTATTATTATTAATGCATGGCTGGAGTCTTTCGACTCTATCCGTTTCATCAAAAAAAGATACATAGAAATACGAACATATTTTGCTAAGTAAAGAAAATATTAATAACAATGAATGTAAAAGACATATAACAATTAGTGAATATTGACATTATAATCAATCCTCGAAAAACACATTAAAGGGTAACGAGCAAAATAGACCAAAAAATATATATGCAAGAAGACTTAAAAGGAGTTCATTAAATATTACAAAAGTAAGCGTCTAGTCATCAATTAGGACGTGGAAACAAAAGTAAGTGAGAAATATAAAATGTTTAAGAATTGAAAAACGGTGGCAATAAATAGTAATTCACAAAAAAGCGAAAAACTTAAACCATAGTTGATGTACTCAATCTTAACATAAATGTAAAAAAAAATTGTGAACACAAAATAGAGTAAAATCAACTATACTAGTTCAAATTGTATGGAAACATAAAGTGTAATTATATAAACAAAATGTCATAAAAAAAATATTTCTTTACCATTAGTTTCATTATATACGTAAAAAGTCTTGAAATATCAATTAGCAAATAGGTAGAATATCTTGCTTCCTTAACATCAAGTTGCTTGTTTGCCTTCACGACATCAGGTTGCAGGACACTGTCTGGATATTCGGTTGCACATTTTGCCTCCCCGACATCCAGTTGCAATTTGCCTCCATTGACATCGAGTTGTATATTTGCCATCTCGACATTAGGTTGCACCGAAATGGTGAAAAGGAAGATGTAACGTTCCATATGCACAGGGATATGAGACATTTAATTTAAGTATGATGTTATGTTGTGAAATTCGTGATATAAAAATAGTAGAAAAGTAAGAAATGGAGTTGAAAATCAAACAATGGAATATCAAAATAGATGTGTAGATTATAAATATCAAACACAATAGTACAAAAGAGTAGTAGTGAAAATGATTTATAAAAGTAGAGAGAAAAACGGAATGAAATACATGCATAAGCACAATGCAAATGTGAATGAGAAAATAAATATGCAGTATAGCAAATTTATACAATAAATATATCAAAAAAATATACAGCAACGTAAGTTTTAAACAAGCCTCTAACATATCGTTGAAAATCTATCGATGCCGATCGACGAACCAAGCGGGAAGAAAAGAATGGATAGCACCGGAATTTAAGGAGAACAAGATAGGGAAGAAACAACTAGTATGATACACAATATGAATCAACAAATGAAGATGAATGCAAGGCACAGAAAGAAATGAATGACACACGAGTTGAAATAAGAAGGGATCAATGAGGCAAATAGAAATAAGAGATTGCTTACACAGGAATCAAAAGAATATGGGTATGAAAAGAATAAATTTATACCTAATATGGAATCAACAAATCAGGACGACTGTAAGAGATGGAAGGAAACAAAGAATCAAAGAATTGAATATGAATTGCTCAAAATGAAATGGGATAAGACTAGTGTCCAGATCAAGTTGATTATCAAATTGTTCATGTAATTGCATGGCCTGTTTAATGTTGAGTTAATCCTGACTGAGTCAAGCATGTCCAATGTATTAGTCAAACTAGCACATTAGCCAAACCTGGCTCTCATACCACTAAAAACCTTGTCACGCCCCGCTTCCCAAAAGGAATACGGAATACGAGTACGTGACAAAGCCCGACGAATGATTTTCATCATTCATGAGCTGTAGGATCGACTCAGCATCATAACTAGAATATAACAAAATATACACAATCACGCATGCATGAATAATTTATTAATCAACAGAAAAGCATTTGAAACAAATACAAATATCCCAATAATTCAAGATCTAAACCAAAAGAAAGAAAACTCGGGACTATAAGCCCGTTACAAGATTCACGTAGCAAAAAAAATAAATAACTCAAGAACAAAATATTTAAAGCAAGTCTTTCTCCAAGAGAAGCCTATAACGTTTGCTCACCAATTCCAGCAAGTAACTCGTCTCCAAAGTTTGTATAAATATATATAAAAGGAAAATATAGAAAAACAAGGCAAATGCCTTTAGTGCAAGTTAGTGCCGCAAGTAGTACAAGCAAGGGCATGAAAACAAGTGCAAAAAATTTGGAACAAGATTTGGAATCAAGAATGTATAACATAATATAATAGGGATGCAACAAGTAGTGGGATTCAAGAAACTACCTAGCAAGAAAGACAACTCAAGTGACAAGATTGGGTAACAAATACTAGTAGTAGAACAAGTGGCTAGTGAACATGCAATGGTATCAAACATCAAGTAACAAGTATCACGTACAAGTGTCAAGTAACAAGTAACAAGTCTCAAGTGTGCACAAGTGACTAGTTAATTCTAAGTCTAATGTTTAATTCTATCTAGGTAGCACTTCATGCATCCATACTTTTACTGCATGGTTGCTACGTACAATCAGTTACGTTTAGGCCTAGTGGTGGAGTTTATAGGGTGGTGTACTCAGGTATCAAGTTTCAAGCAAGCCAAGTTAATGAATCGAGTAATCATATAACTAGTTCATGTGTCAAGTCATAACAAGACAAGTCATGAATCAAATATATACTAGTTCATGAATCGAGTAATAACAAGTCCAAGAATCGAATAATAATATACTAGTTCATGAATCAAAATAATATACTAGTTCATGAATCGAATAATAATATAACTAGTTCATGAAGCATGTATCAAGAGGGAAACACGGGCCCCCTTCCGAGTACACTTACCTATATTGTCCACTACTATGGTCTTTCCCTTAAACCCCGGTTTATTATTTATTTTATCATTAAACAAGCATGAAAGTGTGCGAAAACTGGTCAAGTAAACATTATCAAAAACAAGGAAAAATTATATGCTGGGTAGGATACATGTTCGAGGATCAAAACAAATCAAAATATCAAGAACGATGAGAATTCCAAATCTGGACAGCATGACGTTGCTGCACCAAAACTACGATTCCCGTCGGTATAAGAATGCAAATGTGGTTCCATCAGAAGGTCTAGAAACTAGACTCAGGGCCCGTTCCAACTCATATAATTAAGACACATAAAAGTTAAAGAATCACCTGTCAAAACATCAAACTACACAGGATTTGTGTTCAGTCAGAATTTGTAAAACTGATTTTATACATATGAAACAGGTTTGAAACTTCATTAATCAATTCTAAGAAAATTAGGGAATCTTCTCTACGGTGTTCAGTATCAGCATGCAAAATTTCAAGTTATTTACTTACTGGTAGCATAGTTAAAATAATTGTAAACCAAAGTGGTGCAGCAGTTTTTTTGAATTTGCGATTACAGACACAGCAGCAGTAAAACTGTGATATCTCCTACCTCGTAACTTGAAACTCAATTCTGTCAAAAGGGTGATAAACTAGACGTCCAGGCCTAAGTTTCATATTCAGGACTCAAGTTCAGATTCTGATTTAATCGGGTCGAAATAGCAAGCCAAGACAAGACATAAACCAAATAAGAAACTTTTTGCATGAAATGTATCATAATTATACTAGTTGTGAACAAGTGTATCAACGAAGGGTTGTGACTCTTAGATCATGTAATAGATAAGGAGAAACATGATGTCATCAACGATAAACAAAGAGGAGTCACATTTACAATCTACTTGCAGTATTTTTAAGAAAAAGCTTGTACTAGAAAATGAAATGTACAAGAAGATACTTGCCATGGGGTGTAGACGATGAATCCATTGAAAGAATAACAGGAACGGATCCCAACACGGATCTTGATGGCGATCAAGATCAGACCAATGTACGGCTCAGATCGGATCTGATCAGATCTGTTGATGGAGGGCTGAGATCCGATTAGATGGTGTTGATCAAGATCTAGCCAAGATGGCCACGATCTTGATGAGATCTGATGGCTGAGATTCAATAAATCACCCTTCTTCTTCCTTCCTTCTTTACAGCGATAGAGTGATGGAGAGTGACTCCGGCGGCTATGGCGGCAGGAGGCGGCAGCGACGTCGAAGGAAGCTCGACGCAGGAAGATGGGGAGACGGGGTAGCGCGATGCATGGAAACTGCGTGCGTCGGGGTCTTCAGTGGCGTCGCACAAGGAGCACAGCGCAGCCACTGGTGGTGCTGCCGCTTCCGCTCGATAAGGAGAAACGGAAGAGATGGAGGTCGGGGTCTGGTTGTTGCTGCGGGGTGCTATCGTCGGGGTGGAAGGGCACAGGGCGCGTGACGGGGTGTCGCACGGGCCTGGCTGAGTGCGGCAAGGGGGCTGCTGTAGGGTGGAAGGTGAACAGGCGTTAGGGGCGGTTGCATGGGTAGGAGGACAGGTTGCCGGGGGGAGGGAGAGAGACGAGGGACGAAGGTGAGCGGCTATAGGTGAAAATGAATAGTTGGGTAAATGAGTATATATATGGGGTATTAGTTAGGGTTAAGAGTAGGTAACGGGTAGGATAAATAGGGTTTTGGGTATTGAAATGGGTATTAACGCATTTGGTTTTAGTAATAGGGTATGGGGTTAATAATAATGGGTCTGGGTGTATGGTAATGGGTTGAGTTTAAAAGTTATAGGGTTTGGGTAAGTGGGTATTGGGCTGAAGAGGTTATTGGATTTGGGTATCTTGGGTTCAATAAGAAAAATACAATAACTAATAAAATATAATTTTTATAAAATAATGTAATTTAAATTACAATATAGAATTTATTTTGAAATGACTACAATTGAAATTACAAATAGAAATGGGTTTTAAATTCCAATAGGAGACAAGATAACAAAATATAATTTGCATTAAAAGCACAGAATTTATTTGAAATAAGTACAAATATAATTAATACATAAAAATGGATTTTTTAATAAACATTCAGAAACAACAATAATAACAAAATATGAATTGTATTAAAATATAAAAATCATAGAAAATATTTACAAATAAAATTATTGATCGAAAACAGATTTTAATAGGAGATCCAATAATACAATTTGACAAAAGAAATTGAAAGCGTAAAAATAATTTATGAAAGTTTTAAATACAGAAAATACACGGAAAATACATAGTTGGGAAAAAAGCAGTTACAAAAACTGATCGTAAAAATACTAGTAGAACTTGTCACTTTTTGGGACATTCACTAGTTTCTTGGTGCAGTAAAAAGCAAAATTCGGTATCCCTATCTACTACTGAAGCTGAATGCTGCAAGTTTGGATTGTGCCCAAATTTTATGAATGAAACAAACTTTATTGGATTATGGTATTTCATTTCCAAAACTTGTTATAATGTGTGATAATACCAGTGCTATTAATCTATCTAAAAATCTGGTTCAACACTAACATACAAAACATATTGATATTCGACAATATTTTCTATGTGATCATGTTTTAAAGGGATATATAGCTTTGGATTTTATTTCTACTGATAAACAAGTAGCAGATATATTTTCCAAACCACTTAAGGAAGACCCTGTTATCAACTTTAGAAGAGAACTAGGAATTTTTTGTTTTCATGATATTTCTTGAATATTTATTTTGTGTAAGTCGACTTAAAAATAATTTTCAGTCGACTGAAAAAGTATTTTTCGTTGTCTATTTTTTTCTTTTGGCTGAATTTTAAGTTCTGGACAGTCGACTGTATATAGTACCAAGTCGACTGCCAGAAGTAGTACTTGATGTTTTTCGTTTGGTTTTAATTACTCTCAACTAAGTCGACTGATCCTAAAAAAAACAAGTCGATTGTCGCGACATCAGTTTGTTTTTCTGATTCGAAATGTCACATTTCTGAGGCAATTTTCTATCTTTCTTTAACACTTGGCTGATCCTACACCTCCATTCAGTCCAGATTTCATCTCAACCCTCTACTCCTTAGTAAAACCCTATTTCTTCCCCTCCCCCCCCTCTTTTTCACTTTTCCCCTTTTCCCTCTCTCTCTTTCAAGTAGAAGACTGGTCGGCTGCTCCTATTGCTTGAAGATTCTAGAGATTTGAAGCCCGTAGATTCCAGATTTCCTCTAGATTTTGAGTACATTTTTCCGTTTTTGGAATCAATTTCATGATTCTTGAAGCCATTAGCTTCCTTCTCTTTTCATTTTTGGGTAAAACTCTTACTCTCTCTCTTTACGTTTTCTAGAGTTTTACTATGCCTCCAACGAGAGCAAGAGGTTCCAATGTAGAAGAAGGTCAATCTTCACCAAATTACCTTCAATACTTGAGAAATTCGCATCTTATTGAGAAATTTTTTATCATATGTCAAATTGCTATCTTCCTGGGGAGATTTGTCAATTTTCCTGATTTAGATAGGTTCCCCTTAGCCCCATTGTTTGAACAATGTGGGTTATTTGACTTGGTTTCTTGTGTCAATCAACCCTATTACTATTCACAACTTTTATATTTGTTTTATACAAATATGAAAGTTGCCACTTCCGAGGATGGTAGCGAAATATTTTTCATGACATCGGTGAAAAATATTCGCATGAAACTAACTCCTGAAAAATTAGGTATTATCCTGAGTATCCCTCATAAAGGGTTAGATTTAGGGGAGATTGAAATGGATGACGACTCTAGTTTTTCCAAAATTTATTTGCCAAATCGCAGTCCCCCGATAACTAACAAATCAATTACTCTTAGAGCGGTTTTTCTCGTCCTAGAGCTATTTTTGCTGATCCCGAGAGTCCTTATACTTCGGTTAATTATCTCATGGATCGTACCGATCTTATCCTTGGTCGACAAGATAACCTTGAGGCTAGCCTTGCTAACCTTACCCATTTGTTCACTCAATAATTTCCACCTCCTCCTGCCTCTCAAGGGTCCGATGACGAAGAAGAAAACTAAATTGCTGTATTTTCTATTTTTTGGTAATTTTTTATGTTTCATATATTTCACTTCTATGTAGTATTTGCAATCTTGTACTTCATTTTTTATGTATTAATTTGTTATGGTTATGCAGTGCTTTTGTTCGTTATGCAATGATTTACATTATGTTTTGTTTCTTCCCTCCTATTTTTTTGTTTTTTGTTGATGACAAAGGGGGAGAAAAGGCTTGTTTTTGGTGCATGTGTTTTTGGTGCATGCTTTGTCTTGTGCATGTTTTTGTGCATATTATTACTTGTGTGCTTGTTGTACATTAGTTAGGGAGAGCATACATGTTTATATTTTATATATCTTTCAATTTTGTATGACTTCATGATATGTAATTAGTATTATTATAAGTTATTGTGTTGTCATCATGAAAAAGGAGGAGAATGTTGATTCTTGGTTTTGATGACTACAACACAATACAAAGTTGTTCTATCACATATCTCTTGCAGGGTATATCAAAGTCAATACCATGGTGAAATACACAAAGGCAGAACAGTCCAATGAAGCTTTCAAGAGTAATTGATCAAGCCACAAAGATTTAAGCTCAAGGAACATTGATCAAGCAAGCTTCATGACATAAAGACAAAGGCTCAAGCTCAAGTCAAAGACTCAACTTCAAGATAAGATTCAAGTT
Source organism: Hemerocallis citrina (assembly GCA_017893485.1). NCBI lineage: Eukaryota > Viridiplantae > Streptophyta > Magnoliopsida > Asparagales > Asphodelaceae > Hemerocallis > Hemerocallis citrina. The sequence continues at coordinate 251,373,257 of CM030361.1, forward strand.
CTTCAAATGTTTTGTAAAAAGTGTCTTGTAATATTGTAATTTTCATTCTTTGAGTCTTAGAAACTTGTAATAGCCTTGTCACATACACACTTACACATACTTTTTAATATCTGAGTATTTTACAAAATTAAACGGTCAGAACAAGCTTGAATAAGTTCAGCTGTTGAGTACCAGTCGACCGTTCCTTGGAACCAGCTGACTGTCATAGTACGAAACTGTCTGAACTCATACAAGTTCTGTCCAGTCGACTCATTATGGCAACCCGGTCGACTGTTCAAGTCGTTTCAACGGTTTTTCTGAATTTAAAACTTGTTCTTCAAATTCAAATCCTCTTCTATCCATTTTAATGCGGTTTAAGGAACTATTTTACAACGTCCCCTTGATTCTCACTCTATAAATAGAGTATAGAAATCACTTTGAAAAGGTTCTAAGTATTTCTTTAAGTTTCAAGCTTTTTGTTTTTAAGAAGAACAAGCATTTCAAAGTATAAAAATTTTCTACGTCTTGGTTCTCTGAAATTCAGTCTAGTATAACATCGAATTCGTTTTAGACTGATTTTAGAAGTTAACCTAATAGCCACTATACAAAAGTACAAATCACAAATAAGGCTATAGGTTATTGTAAACTCTTTTTGTTGTTGTTTTTCACTCTCGGGTTGTGAGAGTGGTCCTCTCAGTTGGAGAGTAGGGCTCTTGGTTATAAAGTCAGTTTATCACTCTTGGGTGTAGAGTGGGTTTGCTCTCTCTAGTTGCGAGAGAGGTCTATGGGTTTGACGGGTATTCTTGTACTTTTTTTCAAGAATAGTGGAAAATCTCAAGTGGGTTGCTTGGGGACTGGTTGTAGGTCGGGAGGACCGAACCAGGATACATCGCTGTGTACTCAATGATTGACTCTGTGGTGGTTGTATTTTCTCAACTTGCAATTTCAATTTTTCTGTGTTTTATTTCGAAAACTTGTCTGCTAAGTCGACTGGATTTCTGCGCTAAGTCGACTGATCAGACTAGTAACTCTTCAGTAAGATACTCTTCTACTCTGACGCAATAGTCTACTATATCTCTATTTTCAGTCGACCGGACAATACGAAAAGTTCAATTTCTTAACTAATTTTTAAACAACACTATTCACCCCCCCTCTAGTGTTATCTGCCTTGCCTACAGGATCCAACAAAGTGCATCTATTTTCTGTGCATTATGTACTATGAATTAGACTTCAGGTCATGGCATGCACTGACACTAGAAAATTAGGATGCATGTTTCTGTTTTCATTAAAAACTGATTGTGACTGCTAGTTAGAGATCGTTGTTTTCTTATCAGCATTGCGTCAGTATATGTATTTACATGCCCACTCAATTAGGTACTGGATACCGGATCGCGAGTGGAGGAGAACTCAAGACAAGCAGGGCATCCAAGTGGAGTGGTAGTGTACATGCCTACCATTCGAGCAGATGCCGGAATATCAGAGTAGTGCAACGGAAGATTCGAGCTACATGGCACGTTTCAGGGAAGCAGCATGACCGCTCGGTGGAGCATCCAGTAGAGAGCTGTTGGTTACTGTTCTGAGTGGCAGACGGTAATCGTTACATTTTAGTATCTATAATAAGTCGATGTAATTTGTATTCCTTGTTCAGGAACAATGTACATTTGTAATTAATGATGTAATGACTTATTTAGCAATAAAAAGTTTTTAAATTTTCGTGTTATTTACTGTGTTGAGATGCATTTGAAGGCAAAGATTCTGGTTGTGTCACGGATGTCCGGTAATGGGGATCCGCGGCGTTACATAGATGATGTGTAACCCTAGAAGCGGTTTATGTGTAACCCTAACCCTAGGGTTATTAATTAAGTGGGACACTTAAGCATTTCTAGATTGATCCACACACATCCACACACACGCTATCCCTATCCAAGGTTCCTGGCCACCACCCCCAACCATTCCCCTATATGAATGAGGGGCAGGATGAGCAACCCTAGTTCATTTTCCTACTCTACTCATTTTCCTACTTCACTCCGTACTCATTTTCATACTTCCATACTTCACTCTATATTCCAATAATCTCCTAATTAATTCTAAGTGATAGTTGAGCAGGAAAAGAAGCAAAGCAAGCTAGGTGGAGAAGAAGTAAGCTTGGAAGTGGTGAACGCTCCATAGCAAGGTGGGTGTTCTCCTAACCTTGTATGTTAAATTTATTGGTTGTTATTTGTTTTGAGGAAGTTTAGTTGCTTGTTTGATGATGTAACTCATGTGTGGTGGAAAATTTGCTAGTAAATTGAGTTGTTGTATGGTTAGGGTAATGTTTAGAAAACTAAGGAGATGGAGTTTTGTTATGGAAATTAGATTCCAACTGCTATGTTAAGCTTTACGTTTTGCATAATGCATATTGAATTCATAATTATTGTGATTAAGAATAATTGTGTGAAATACATATGTATATTAGGGTTTTGTTGTAAAGTTTATGCATAGAAAGATCTACATGAGGTGTTTGATGAAATTTCTAAATGAGGATATGTACATGTATGTTGCACATGAGGAGTTTGATGAAATGTCTATATGAAGGTATATATATGTGTGTGTGTGTGTGTGTGTGTGTGTGTAGTAAATTTATATAAGTGAAATAACATAATGCATTTTAAGGAAGTATAGGTTGTCTAAGAAGTGTTCGACGAAATGTGCATATATGTTGTTTCATGCATATCGTGTAACTAGACGTTTGTATAAGAAAGAGTTATAAAGTGTATATGTATGATTGTGGTGTAAGGAGTATAAAGTAATACCCAAATTCATGCATTATAGTATCTTATGTTGGGTGTATGAGTTGGTACTTGTTTGGGTCCGAATGACCTTTGGACGGGTTCAAGAAAGTTGATTTGTCATAGTTTTGTCATAGGGTGCTGCTGTTCCGAAGTCTTGATTCGTTGTTGTTCAATTGGCTCGAGTTTGGACCAACTCTTAGCATGATTGGAAAACTAGGTTGAACCCAAATTAAGTGAAGATAAGACTTGTTGAAATTTAATGTGGTCGGTTAACATATAACCTAGATAAGTGAACTAAGTAACTTAGTTAAAATTTGTAGAAGGATAAAATCGGGAACTAGGAGCACGATTTAGTTAAAAAATCATATGGATGTCTAGATAAGAACTAGAAGGGGTGATAATAGAGCCATTAGAATCGGGTCAGCTAGCAAATTAATGAGTCAATATCGTGCGACTATATTCATTAATTCTAGTTGCAGTAGCTTTAGGCCGTGTAAGTGTTGTTATAAGGATAGACACTAGTTGACTATTGATGTGGGTAAAAATCTAGCCCAATTTGAGTCGTTTGATATCCTCAGGATGCACGAAATCCCCTAAATCAGGCTTGTAGATCCTAAGAGCCTATAGACCAAACAGGCCTACAGGGGAGGGTCAACCCGGCCCATTAGGGTTAAAGTTCCCTCTCCCTGCCTGTAAATACCAGGCAGCCATCCCCCTTAGAAAGGTAATATCATTTTTTTCTCTTAAAACCATAGCTTTCATTTCTTCATGTGACTGACTAGATCGTTGGAGGGCCTGTTACAGGGATCTCTCCCGGTGTTTCTAGGCATTTTGCAGGTGTTCGAGGCGGCCAGCCACCAGCAGCACCACCTCTCCTACCCCTCACAAAATATCCTTCTCTGATCCAGATCTGTGGCTGAGATCTGTCTCTCCCTCTACAAATAACAAGAACTCACATATGTTTCTCCCACCACTAAATCAGCAGCATCAGGTTGGCATCGTTTGTGGGAAGAGACAAACTGATTTGGTTCCAGACTCGGATCTCACCCTGAAGTCATACCTTTCCATGGCACCCAAATCCAACAGAGCACCCACGGCCAGGCGTCATGCCGAACCTCCTCCTCATCCTTCTCGCAGTCACGATAATACATAGGGGTCTCGAAGGCAACGAGCTGAGGGTCTATCAGGACCGGGTCTAGTGCTTCACGCTTGGTCACAAGACAACCAGAGCGCCCGGCGGTCGATGACCTTCGGTAAGTCATCAACAATCTTTAGACAGTGGTTGACCTCTGGCAGTAGCTTAGTTGATCGAGGGATGGGGCTGCCCCTTCCAACCAGGCTTCGACAACAGTCACCCATCCCAGGGTTGGGAGCAAAGGTGCAGCCACTCCCCAAGAGATCTTCTACCCTCGAATAATCAAGGCGAACAAGTCCCAGTCACGAAATCTGAGTTCCAGGAGTTCAGGAATGAGGTCCTCCAGGCCCTCAGACGCAGCCCCAGTACAGAGCGTAAAAATGACAATCCTCGCTAGGAGGAAGACTAGGGTAGTGAGCCTCACAGCTCGACCCGCTCACCGAGATGGGATGATGTCTTCCTTCAATGCCTCCAGGAGATGGAAGATCACCTCGCTTGGATCGGCGAGGGCGGGGGACAATCCAACCGGGGGTATCTGCTTACCCGAGCCCCATTATCCTCTCGAATCCTCGACGCTGAGATTCAAAGGAATTTCAGACTGCCTCAGTTTAAGACATACAACGAAGAGTCTGATCATGGTGATCACATGGAAGGGTTCCAAACCATCATGATGATTCACAACGCTGCAGATCCTCTCTTCTGTCGCTCATTCCCAGCCACACTACGTGGCCAGGCATAAGAGTGGTTATCAAAGCTTGCCCCCAACTCGATTTTCTCATTCGACCATCTCAAGGCGAGCTTCCTCGCTCACTTTCTGGCTGGTCACAAGGTCGAGAAGACGAGCGCATCCATTCTGGACCTCAGATAGAAGGAAGGAGAGTCCCTTCGGGCTTTGTGCAGAGGTTCACCGCCAAGGCTACGGCGGTCTCTTCTCTCGATGCTGGCATCGCGTCCGTGGCCTTTCGGAACAATGTTCGCCACGGCCAGGTGAAGGCCTCCTTGGTGAAGAAGCCGCCGCTTGATTTTTTTGAACTCCTCAATAAGGTCAAAAAGTACATCTATGCCAAGAAGGCTCTGCACCTTGAAGGTCAGAAAGAAACTCTGGCCAAGGTGAAGATAAAGGTCGATAACTCCGAGCCCACAAAGAAGGCTGTTGCGATTTTGTACACTTGCAAATTTTTTTTTTTGGAATTAATTTTTTTTTTCAGTCTCTTCTCTAAGTTTACACTTGTCTTTTGATGCGAATGCAAAACATTTGTGATGAATTCACCCGGTTACTCAACAAGTCACAAACTTAGAGTGCTTTGCATACTCATATTTCAAATTGTCGTTTGACGTAGAAGTAAACATTGGTGATGAATACCCCTAGTTACTAAGCAACTCAAAACATTGGAGTAGATTGAATTTATTCATAATTTTTTATTTTTTTCGTTATTACTCTAGTTACTTAAACTCTGTTTAGGACTAGATCAAAGGAAATAATCACAAGAAAAAGGATCACATTTGTCTTTTATGTATAATAGCGTGAGTCACACAATTTTCTAAGGAATTGTAAATGTCAATAATCCTAATGTAAATAAGTATTCTTACTCTTGCTTTATAAGCAATTGTCTATGTAATACCCCAGTTTGTTTGGAGCGAACAGTCGACTGCTTGGTATAGCAGTCAACTGGTCTGCTCGGAATTTGAGATTGAGATTGAGATTGAGAAATTTAGTCCCACATGGGATGTTTGATAGGATGATTTGAGTATAAATACTATTAGCCAATGATCAAGAGTCACCAATCCGGTTAACCACCTTTTGAGAGGCAGCCTGTGGTGGGCAGTTGTACTACATAGTATTTATAATTTGTCTGAGTACTGGGGCGGGGCGTTACAAATGGTATCAGAGCCGACTTTCGACACCGGATGTAGTAGAGGTCTATATGATCTGCGGTGCTGAGAGTCATTGAGCTCCGGGGTCGGTGTTAAGTGTGGTATCCGATCTGCGGTGTGGTGAATGATTGATCTCTAGAATCGAGGACTATACTACATCGGCTAGAAAGGGCGGTCCTACACTTGATGTGTGCCCTGTACTCAGCGAGGACGCTGATTCCTAAGGAGGGGGTGTATGTAATACCCCAATTTGTTTGGAGCGAACAGTCGACTGGTTGGTATAGCAGTCGACTGGTCTGCTCGGAATTTGAGATTGAGATTGAGATTGAGAAATTTAGTCCCACATGGGATGTTTGATAGGATGATTTGAGTATAAATACTATTAGCCAATGATCAAGAGTCACCAATCCGGTTAACCACCTTTTGAGAGACAGCCTGTGGTGGGCAGTTGTACTACATAGTATTTATAATTTGTCTGAGTACTGGGGCGGGGCGTTACAAATGGTATCAGAGCCGACTTTCGACACCGGATGTAGTAGAGGTCTATATGATCTGTGGTGCTGAGAGTCATTGAGCTCCGGGGTCGGTGTTGAGTGTGGTATCCGATCTGCGGTGTGGTGAATGATTGATCTCCGGGATCGAGGACTATACTACATCGGCTAGAAAGAGCGGTCCTACACTTGATGTGTGCCCTGTACTCAGCGAGGACGCTGATTCCTAAGGAGGGGGTGTATGTAATACCCCAGTTTGTTTGGAGCGAACAGTCGACTGGTTGGTATAGCAGTCGACTGGTCTGCTCGGAATTTGAGATTGAGATTGAGATTGAGAAATTTAGTCCCACATGGGAAGTTTGATAGGATGATTTGAGTATAAATACTATTAGCCAATGATCAAGAGTCACCAATCCGGTTAACCACCTTTTGAGAGACAGCCTGTGGTGGGCAGTTGTACTACATAGTATTTATAATTTGTCTGAGTACTGGGGTTGGGCGTTACAGTCTATCCCAAAAAAAAAAATTCAATGCTTATCACAATAAAGAAGTCAAAAGTGTAATGGCGAGTCTAATTGAAATATCTTTTATTTTGTTTTTCTTTTCAAAAATAAATCATAAATTTGTAAATTTCCCCCCCCTCCCAAACTTGAATATCACATTGTCCTCAATGGGAAAGGAAAAACAAAAACAAAAATAATGCAAAAAGTTCAGAATTTCTCCCCTGATTTGTCTTAAAAATTCTGCACGCGTGGCGTTTAGTATTCTTACGATATCTAGAGCTGTAGATGTCCAAATGGGCTGATTTGTTTTTTGCTGGAAAGCTAAGACAATTGTCTACAATCTCTCCTTGAATCAGTTTTTCTGATTCTGACTCCATACAGCTCAAAAACAGCCATCAATGTAGGTGTACAAAACAGCACCGCCCGGCGACTTCAAAATTTATGCAATCTTACAAAATAAAATCAAAAATTAAAATTAAATAAACTAAAATAAAAATCAAATCTAAATGCAGTAAAACAAAGCATGGGTTGCCTCCCAAGAAGCGCTAAGTTTTAAGTCTTCAGCCAGACATGGTGGTGAGATGGTTATGTAACGCCAAGATCCAACAACATTAAAACATCGTTTCTAATTCTTCTGTTCAGGTGTGGATCAGGTTCAAGCTGTAGTTTGAGGTGTTTCCTTCATGATGATGATGTCTTTGATTTCCCCACCTCTTTGAACTTTGGCTGAAAAAATGAATAAATGGAGGGTGCAGCATCCAAATACATAACATGTTCAAAAATATTTTCTTTTTTAGTTTCAAAAGTTGCTGCATTTGTTAGACATACTCCGATTGGCAACTTTTCAATTTCAACACTATGTTTCTTGCCAACAATTAAATCAATTTTACTTACTTGAAAACACGACTGTTCTTCAGGAGGAAACTTTATGGAATTAAAAACATCAAAAGTTACTTGCTTATGCTGCGTTTGTTCCTCCACAATTTTTTCGATCTCACTTTGCTTTTCAACCACATTTTGTTCATCATTTTCTTCTTGTCGTTGCTCAATTGTCCTCCCGCTGCTTAGTGTTATTGTTTTGACATCTTCTGTGGGGTTGACAACTGTGTTGCTTGGTAATGTTCCTGCAGTTTTTTCATTAAGAATATTCAAATTTTGACTAATTTTTACCTCAAGACTTTGGATGGAAGCCGAAGTTGAATTTGCAACATTTTGAATTGCCAAATCTGTCCTTTGTAGGTATTGTTCTGGCCTTTGCATGTAGTGCATAAACATATCTTCAAGTGTCGGCTTCTTTTCTTGCTGTGAAAAATGTTGAAGTGGTATAACTGCTCCTTGATTGTTGTTCCATGGACAATTGGGGGTGTTTCTCCATCCTGAATTGTATGTGTTTGCATAATGATTATTTTGCATTGGAAAGTTTGAAACAAAATTTTCATGTTCGGCATTTGATAGAGCAAATTAAAGGGTTCTCCAATTGGCAATCCGCACTTGAATGATTTCCTGGACAAAGATCACAAATCATATTAGATTGAATAGAATTAACATTTAAATTACATATTTGTTTAGATAAAGTAGCCATTTGTGCAGTTAAAGCAGAAATAGGGTCAAGTTCAAAAACTCAAGCCACTTTTCTTGGCATTGTACTTTCTGCAGACCACTGATAATGATTAAATGTCATCTTCTCTAAAAGCTCATAGGCTGCTTCGTAAGTTTTGCTCATTATTGTACCTCCGGCTGCTGCGTCAACCATAGATCGATGTGTAACTCCCAAACCATTATAGAATATTTGAATTTGCAGCCATTTCGGTAGTTCATGATGAGGACACTTTCTTAATAACTCTTTGTACCTTTCCCATGCATTATACAAAGACTCGGTCTCAAATTGAGTGAATGTGGCAATATCATTCCTTAGTTTTGCTGTCTTTGCCGGCAGAAAATACTTAGCTAGAAATTTTTGTGCAAGCCCCTCCCAAGTAGTAATACTACCGGGTGGTAGATAATGTAGCCAAGCCAAGCCTTATCACGTAGTGAAAATGGAAAAAGTCTCAATCAGATTGCATCATCAGATACTCCGTTGTGCTTGAAAGTGTCACAAATTTCTAGAAAGTTTGAAATGTGAGCATAATGATCCTCGTGCGGTAGTCCCCAAAATTGAACAGTCTGATGAATCATTAGAATAATCTCCGGTTCAATCTCAAAATCGTTAGCTTCAATAACCGGCTTCTTTATGCTTGATTCATAAATCGAGGCATAGCATAGTCTTTCAGAGGCCTGTTTTCATCATTTGTCATGATAATTTTCTTATATTTCATGAAATGTAAGTATTAAAAAAAAATAGAAAAACTAAAAAAATAAAATAAGAAAAATAAATGAAAGTAAAAGTAAGTCAAAAAAAATACAGAGGTCAAATAATAATAATAAAAATAAATACAAAAAATCCAAACTAGTAATAATCTAACAATTTTCAATATCAATAAAAGAATAACTAGTCCCCGGCAACGGCGCCAAAAACTTGGCGTGAATATTTGCAAGTGTAAAAAATCGCAACAAGTAGTATAGATAGGTGAATAGAGTGTCGAACCCACAGGGACTAATTATTTTATTGAGTACCGATATCACTAGATGAATCACTATTTGGAAGATCGAAATTAATAAAGGATAAAACAACTAAATTAAATTATTCTAAAGAAAACTAACTAAATTAATTAAGAGGGAACGGGATGTGAAATTGTGTAATTTGTTAATGACAAAATTAATTCTAGGGCTTTTGATTTCACCTAGTTTATCCCACACAATTTATAATTCCATATGAATAAAGAATTTATTTTTCCAAGTTGTAGACCAAAATCCCCAAATTATTTAATGCTTTTTCTCTAACAACACCAAAAATATCTCCATCTAACAGTTTGTCATATCTTTATGCAAATTTAATTAATCGAAGACACATTAAGTTCTGTGGATTTCTTAACGGTCACATCAATCGTGATAAATCATCTCTAATTTCGCTGAATCAATGGTGTTCAATTTTATGGTTCTAAATCACAAATTACCTCTCGGTCTCTCCATGATCCAATAATCATACAAAAAATGGCCAAATAATTATAAGCATTAAGCACAAAAATCAAACACACAACCATGGAAAAAATAGAAAAATAGGGAATAAAAATTGTGTTATCAAAACTAGGCTATATCAAAACCCTAAAAAAAAAAATTTAGTTCATAGTAAAATTGCAATTAACAAATTTGTTCATGGATTGCATAATTAAATTTTAGAAGAGAAAAGAAGATACAAAAATACTGTTTTGTAAATAAATAATTTTCAAACCGAATCCAGTAAAACAGTTGTTCTTTGTCTCTCTCTTCTCTGTCTCGAACTCAGCGCCATAGAACGAAGCCAGGCGTCGCCACGTCAGATCGCAACCGAAGCAGTCAAGTCGTCCTGTCAAGTCCTTTCAACCTGGTCACATCGCCGCGTCAGCCTGCTGACGTCAGCAACCAGAAGCACTGTCCGCTGTCACGTCCTCTTCTGCTTCGTACCGCTGTCTGCTAACTTTTTGCTTGGAGGATGAATTCTCTCTCTGTCTCTTGGTTTTTTTTTTTTTTTTTTTGCTTTTCGGCCTCTCTGTGTGTCTTTCTCTGTTGGCCTTAGTGCTGCTTTTATAGGAGTTGTGGAAATAGAGTTGTAAGACAGAGGATTAAGATTTATCTCTTCACTGAGATATGTGCTGCAAATAAAAAAATTCAGGATTTAGAATAAACATTTAAATTTAAATTAATTAGATCAACTTAAAAATAACTAATTTTTATTGTAACTCTATCAAAATCTTTTAAAATTTGTTTATTCTTTTTACACCCTATTGACAATTAAAATTGTATTTTGCTTCTCATATTGTCAATTTGTAAAATATAAAATTCAACAAATCAATAAAAATAATAAATCAATAGTTTTGCTTTGTTTGTTGATTTTTATAAAAAATAATCACTTTTTGCATCAAAAATCTTATTTCTTCAAAAATAATCAATTACTTGAAATCTTACAGAAATAAGATGAATTATAAACAATATAAACGAAAACAAGCAATTTTAATGGGTAAATGAGTACAAATATTTGTATAAAAATTAGACATATCAAAGGCTAAGAAAGATGAATTCGGTAAGAGACGACCACCTCCTGTCCCCCACTTTGAAAAGTTCACTCTGCTGTCACAGAGTGTGTCAGCCGTCCTCATGGAAATTGAGGATAAGGGGATCTTCTGCCATCCTCCCCCTCCCAACAACAACAAGAAGAGGGACTGAAGAATCTACTGTCGGTTCCATCGAGACCATGAGCACGAAACTGTTAATTTCTGGGCCCTCAAAGACGAGATTGAGGCCCTCATCCAAAGGGGGTAACTGAGGGAGTTCGCTTGGACAAACCCGAGGGCTTCCTCTCCTTCTTGGATAGCCAACATGCGTCCCGAGGTGGAACCCGAGCACGAAAGAGCCGCTGGGCCGACCATTCTTCACTGTGTACATGGCGGACCCATGAGGAGAGAGTCGAACACCTCCCGCAAGGCCTTCGTATGGGTGGTTAACTCAGTCCATAACTATCCCCCCCCCAAGTATTAAGGATCGACGGTCTCATTCTCCAGCGAAGACCTAAAAGGTGTCCGACTGCCTCATTGTGACACCATAGTAATCAGCCTCGGCATGGTTAATCACGAGGTCCACCGCATCCTCGTCGATAATGGAAGCTCAGTCAACATCCTGTTCCTGGCCGCATTGGAAAAGATCAAACTCTGTTGTGAGATGCTGAAGCCGGTTGAGTACACGCTCCACGGGTTCTCTAGCGTTCCTATCCAAATTGAGGGAATCATCACCCTTAATGTCATAGCCAGAACGACCCCAACCATCTAAATAGAGGCAATGGACTTCATGGTGGTCGATGTTAAGGCAACCTACAATTCCATCCTTAACAGACCCGGTCTCTACTTTCTCTAGGCGGTGCCCTCTGCCTCTCACCTAAAGATGAAATTCCCTCGGAATGTAGACCTCTTCGCATGGATACCCTCAGATATGACAGGAATTTTGGAGGACCTCATAATGGACAGGCTTAGCGTCCACCCGGACTCGAATCTAGTCTAGCAGAAGTGTCGTAAGTTTTCTCTCGGCAGGCAACAGGCGATAAAAGAAGAAGTGGACAAACTCCTCTCGGCTCAGTTCATACAGGTGGTGAACTACCCAGATTGGTTGGCAAACATTGTCATGATGAAGAAACCCAATGGGAAATGGGGGAGCTGTATAGACTTCACAAACCTCAACAAGGCCTACCCTAAAGATCCGTTCCCCCTCCCGAGCATCGATGCCCTGATAGATGCTACCCGGGTCATGAGATACTTAGCTTCATGGATGCCTTTTCGGGCTATAACCAGATCATATTGTACCCACCAGACATCTCCAAGACCGCCTTTGTGACCGACCAAGGTCCCTACTATTACCGAGTCATGCCCCTAGGGCAGAAGAACGCCGGTGCTACGTACCAAAGACTCGTCATTCGGGTCTTTAAAGAACAGATAGGGTGGAACATGGAGGTATTTGTCAACAATATGCTCATCAAGAGCCGCAGAGGGCAAGATCACGATAGTGATCTTGAGGAGGCTTTCAGGGTCCTTCGATCCCCCTAACATGAGACTCAACCCCTCCAAATGTGCCGTCGGCGTCACCTCGGAAAAATTTCTCGAATTTGTGGTCAGTCAGCGAGGCATTGAAGCAAACTCTGAAAAAATTTAAGCCATACTGGACATGGCCAATCTAAGAAATGTCAAAGAAGTCTAACGACTCACGGGTCGACTGGCGGCCATCGGAGAAAAGTTGCTCCCTTTCTTCAAAGCCCTCCAGGGGGCGAAAAGCTTCGAGTGGGGAGAACCACAACAGAAGGCTTTCTACCAGCTGAATTCCTACCTGGCCAACCCCCCACTCCTTAGAAAGCCAGAACTGGGCGAGGCCCACTTTCTTTATCTCAATGCTTCGGAACACGCGCTCAGTGTTGTACTTGTCAGTGAGGAAGACGGGGTCCAGAAGCCCTATATATTATGTTAGCGAAGTTCTGCACGATGCCGAGCCTCGATACGCCAGGATAGAAAAGGTCGCCTACGCATTAATAATGGCCGCTCAGGAACTACGACCATATTTTGAAGCCCACACCATCCAAGTCCTGACAGATCAACCTCTCAAGCTAGTCCTCAATAAAGCAGAAAACTTTGACTGCTTGATCAGGTGTTCAATTTAGCCGAGCCAGCATGACATCAGCTACCAACCTCGGACAGCCCTCAAAGGGCAAGCCCTCGCAGAATTCATCACGGAATGTACCATTTTTGAAGCATCTGAAATCCGAGAAGATGAGCCCATTCGGGAGATCTATATCAATGAATCATCCTACGAGGGTGGAAGTAGTGATGGTGTCATACTCAGAGGTCCCGACAACTTCGTCCACCAGCACTCCCTACATCTCAATTTTCAGGCCTCCAACAAGGAGGCAAAATACGAAGCAATGATCCTCCGGCTCATGCTAGCCCACAAGGCGGGGGCAAAACGGGTGAGGGCCTTCGGCAACTTTCAGCTCATGGTCAATCGGATTTTCGGGGATTATGAAGCCCGTGACGGTCGGATGATCCAAGACTTGGCACGCATCAGAAAACTCTTAACAGTCTTCGAGGGCGCCGCTATCGAGCGAATTTTGAGCGAACAAAATAGCCAGGCTGCCTTGTCCAAGCTCGCCCTGTCGTCTTTCAAAGGCTTAGATCACACTGTCCTCTTTAAGATCCTCCTTAAGCCTAGCAGCGAGAACCCCGAGGTCCTTTACCTCAACCAAAGCATTCAAGCGGGTACTTGGATGGATCCCGTCCGGAAGTTCTTGATAGATGGTGAACTCCTACTGGACCCGGCCGAGACCAAAAAGATAAGAATCTGATCAGAAAGATTCACACTGATTAACAATGTACTTTTCAAGCACTCATACACTAAGTTTGATGGGAGGCCATATCTTCGATGTCTGAGTCGCGATGAAAGAAAGTATGCGGTGGAGGAGTTGCACCGAGGAATTAATGGGTGTTATATGGCCAGCAGGTCGCTCACGAGAAAAGTGCTCAACCACGGGTACTATTGGCCGACTATACTGCAAGACGCCCACAATCTTGTGAAAAAATGCGTCCCGTGCTAGAAAATCTCTTCGATCATGTGCATGCCACAAGTTAAACTCAAGCCACTTTCCAGTCCGACCCCCTATGCCATGTAGGGGATGGATCTAGTCGGTCCCTTCCCGAAGGCTACGGGCCAGAGGCGCTTCCTCATTGTGGCCATTGACTACTTTACTAAATGGGTCGAGGCAGAACCCTTGGCAACAATTGATGAACATCAAGCCCAACAATTCTTTTGGAAACACAACTTCTGTCAGTTCGGGATCCCGCGCTTGCTCATCACCGATAACGGAACTTAATTTGCCGGCAACTTTTTTTGAAAGTTCTGCGAAGACCTCGTGGTCCGGCAACTCCTCATCGATATCCCATCCCCATTCGAACAGCCGAGCTAAAAATGCCAACCGCCAAATTGTTGAAGGTCACAAAAAAGTTGGACAAATTGCCCAAGGGGCTGTGGGTCGACAAATTGTCAAGTGTCCTTTGGTCGTATCGAACAACCAAGAGGACCCCACTCCGAGTCCCTATCCAACCTGACATACGGGACAAAGGCTATCATCTCCCCTAGAAATTGGGCTCCCTTCACCTAGGATCATGGGTTCCAATGAGGAATCGAATTCAAGTGATCTCAAGGCCAACTTGGACCTAATCGACGAAATCTGGGAAAAACCCACCATAAGAAGAATAATCTAATAGTAGCGGATTGAAAGGTTCTACAACAAGAATGTCTGTCTGACTGACATTAAGGAGGGTGATCTCGTACTCAGGAAGCTTGCTATTTCTGACCCCACCAAGAGAGGCAAATTGGCCCCGAACTGGGAGGGCCCATATAAGGTCTCCCAAGTGGTACGCTCTGGCACATACCAACTTGAAGACCTGGGGGGCAAGAAAGTCAAGAGACCCTGGAACGCCAAGCACCAATTCCATGAGGGGCCACAAAGGCCGACATAATTGTTAGTGATTATAGCAGGCGCTATCCCACTTTATGTACCTCCTTTTATGAAACCAAGCAAGTAAAAGCAATGAAGTTTCCTTTTTTTTGAGTCAGAATGTCTCATGTTTACTTCTCCAAACAAAGGATTTCCTACAATCACTTAGGTCCCCGCAGCTCAGCTTGGCCGTCGAGCCTTAACAGGAGATTTCTCAATCTCTCAGGTCCCCACAGGTCCTTGCCGCTCGGCATGGCCTTCGAGCCCTAACGAGAGATTTCTCAATCTCTCAGGTCCTCGCCGCTAGGCTTGGACTTCGAGCCCTAATGAGATATTTCGCAATCTCTTAGGTCCTCGCCGCTTGGCATGGCCTTCAAGCCCTAACGAGAGATTCCTCAATATCTCAGGTCCTCGCCCTTCATCTTGGACTTTGAGCCCTAACAAGAGATTTCTCAATCTCCCAGGTCCTCTTCGCTCATCTCGAACTTCACGCCCTAACAAGGAATTTCTCACAATCTCTCACGTCCTCACCACTCGGCTTGGACTTTGAGCCCTAACGAGGGATTCCTCACAATTTCTTACATCTTCGTCGCTTAGCTTGGACATTGAGCCCTAATGAGAGATTTTTCAATCTCTTAGGTCGTCGCCGCTCGGCTTGGACTTCGAGCCCTAACAAGGGATTTCTCACAATCTCTCACATCTTCGCCGCTCGGGTTGGACTTCGAGCCCTTACGAGGGATTCCTCACTATCTCTCATGTCCTTGCCACTCAGCTTGGACTTCGACCCCTAAGAGAGATTTCTCAATCTCTCAGGTCCTCGTCACTTGGCTTGGACTTTGATCCCTAACAAGGGAATTCTCAAAATCTTTTACATTCTTATCGCTCGGCTTGGACTTCGAGCCCTAACGAGGGATTTCTCATAATCTCTTATGTCCTCGCCGCTCTACTTGGACTTCAAGCCCTAACGAGAGTTCTCTCAATCTCTCAGGTCCTCGCTGCACGGCTTGGACTTCGAGCCCTAACAACGGATTCTCACAACTCCTCACGTCCTTACTGCTCGGCTTGGACTTCGAGTCATAATAAGGGATTCCTTGCAATCTCTCACGTCATCGCCGCTCGCCTTGGACTTCAAGCCCTAATGAGAGATTTCTCAATCTCTCAGGTCCTCGCCGCTCGGCTTGGACTTCGCTCATAATGAGGGATTCCTCACAATCTCTCAAGTCCTTATAGCAACATTCAATAACACTTGCTTTCTCTTCAATATTACCACTCACGAAGTAACCAACTTCTTATAGCAACATTCAATAACACTTGATGGGTAAAACCCTTATAAAAAATCACATGTTTAATAATCTCAAACGCATCTTCTATTTATCTCTTGATTCCTCATAGAACCCCACTTTACATAAGTCCCAATTTACTCTCGTTTTCATATGATATAAAATCTTAGAGTAAAACTAGGTAAAATCAACATATTTCAATCTATTAAAACACGTCAAATTTAAAGCAAAAATAACTCAGAATTTGTTTCTCAAGATAGTTTAATTTACAAATTAATTTTGGCTAAAAGAAACTTTCTAAATTGGTATTTAATCATCTCAATTACTCCAAATTTTCTCACTTTAAAGAGAATAAATCCTTATTGAATTAATCCCAAAATGATCAATCTAACACATTGCATAATGTGTAATATGGATTAAATCTCTAAAATAAATCACAAAATTGTATTGGATTATTTCAATAGTGTACTAGAATAATCCTACAAATTTTTTTTTCTAATTTTAAAACATGAAAAATCATTTTAAACAAAAATCCAAAAAAATCAGTCTATAACCGGAGTCGAACCCAGGCACAGCAGCGACCCAATCGCCCCCCACTAGACAGAAAGCCCAAAGGCTTTTGGTGTAAAGCTCTGACTCTAATTCTCTATATTTACATACTCATTGTTTGTGTATTTTTGAAGAAAACAAAAATAACAGTGCCCAAGGAATCGAACTCGAGACCCTGGGTTACTATACACGGCAACCTAAACCCAACGCCAAGACCAGGCGATCAAGCCTACACATCTGATCATATTAATATCTTTATTCTTTTATCCCGACTCCTTGTTTCAAAATTTCATTAAAATTTCGATCTTACATTTTCTTCGCATTACTGTTTCTTTACATTTCCTGAGAATAATTTTCTCCAAAATTAGTACATTTGCACGAAATAAAACCTATAACAATTTATTCTCAAAAAATTATGGAAATTGTTATCTAACTTGCATGAACTTCTCATAGTTCTATAACTTGAATTTTATGAATAAATACCCACTAAAAGACTAGACTTTTAAGGAGTGATCACATAAATAAATTTCATAAAAGACAACCAATATCAGGAGTTCAATATATGAAATTCCCACTAAATTACTTTAGATAGAAATCTATAAAACATACACACACTAATACAATTATCTACCACACAATTATAATTAAGCATTTACTAATAGAATTTCTTGAAAAGCAACTTCACACACACATGCTAATTTCATTGTTCATCCACATATTTCTAACACGCACAAATAGTAACACACTGAAGATAATGAAAACACCCACCTCAAAAGAGACCCCCTAATGGTTGAACCCCTTAGTAAAATGCTCCAAGAATCTCCCTTTCCAAAAACCGCAAGCCTCCCTCCTAGGTTTTCCCAAAAGCAACATAAAGAACTCCTTCTTGTTCTCGGTTTTGTTTTTTTTTTTTTTTTTTTTTTCATTGTGTGCGTGTGCGTGTGTTCAGTTGTGGTTAGAATAGAGGTATTTATATGGGTAATTAGGGGGTAGGTTTAGCATCTAACTATCCACTCACCCACTCACTCACCCCACTCTCCCACTCATGATACCAAGTCAATAAAGAGGCAGTCGGTGGGTTTCTTGTGTGCAAAGCACGTGTTTTGTACACTTTTCATTCCACCTTTATTTTATTATTTTATTTCATTTTAAACCCTCTTCTTTAATAAATAATTATTTTATTTTCTTAACAAAAAAAAATATTTAGTATAATTTGCTTAAATTAAATCTTTTTAGTGCACATCTTTTGTAATGGAAAATAACATAATTTACACGTGTTTAGGAGGAAAAGCATGTGCAAAACACGTGTGAAAAACATATGTGAAGGAAAATATTTTAGGAATTTTACAATACCTCTATCAAAATTTAATTAATTGAAGACTAATTAAGTTTCATGGATTTCTTTATAGTCACATTAATTGCGGTAAATCATCTCTAATTTTGCTCAATTAATGATTAATTTTATAATTCTCAATCACAAATTACCTCTTGGTCTCTCAATTATTCAATAAATCAAACAATAGTTAGTCGAACAATTGTAAGTATTAAGAACAAAAATTGAACACACAACCATGAAAAAATAGACAAATCAAATAACGTGTTATCAAAACTATGCTACATCGAAGCCACAGAAAAATAAAACTAGTTCATGATAATTTTGCAACTAACAAACATGCTATTGGATTGCGTAGTAAAAAAATAGAAGAGAGAAGAAAGAAATCGTTGCCGCAAGTCAGAGCCACCGCAAAGTCTTATGCCTCGAGATCTGTGCACCGCAAGTCAAAGTCAGTTGCAATCATCATCTCTCTCTTGTTTCTTTTTTCTTCTTCACGCCGCTAATCAGAGCCCCACACCTTTTATATTTTTTCTCCCTCGCCTTGGAACTCGTGCTGCCCACCTTCCTCTCTCCTATTCTACTTTGCAACCGGGCCCTTTCTCCACTTTATTTTTTTTCTTTTCTTTCCTTTTCTGTTTTGTTTATTTCTTCCAGCTGCCCTTATCTCCTTTCACTTCTCCTTTTTTATTTTTAAATTTTTCCTCCCTCAAGACCCGTGCCCTCACCTTTCTCTTTCTAGTCCCCCCCCCCCCGCCCTAATCTTAGAGCTGCCTCCTCTTTATATAGGATTAGGGTAAGGTTTTAAATATATATTTGATTAGTTAATTAGGGTTAGTTAATTAATTAATTAATTAAAATGTATAGATTAATATTGATGTATTAAACTTTAAATCAATTAATTAACTAATCTGATCAAAATTCACTCATGTTTCAAATTGGGCTCCACTTTTCCTTTTATTACAAAATAGCATTCATCCCCCTAGTTGACCATAATATTTTCTACTGGTTCTTCATGTTAGATTTCAATGGTAGTCTCAGATCAAATACACATCAGGAAAATTACAAAGAAATATTGAAACTAGCCATGGATCCATGCAAAAACCACAAATCGTGTTTTGGAGTTATACCTTGAAGATGGATCTGTTGTCCCTAATTAATGTCGATCACAACACTGCAATGTTGTCGTGCCTCTACGGTATCCACACGAACGAATCAAATCAAGCTTTCCCTCACGCCGCAGTGCTAGCTACGGGATGGGGATGTTCCTCACAATCTCTCTCTCTCTCACAATTTCTGTGACGGCTAGGATTTTCTCATGTCACCATTTTCCACAGATATGTATCATAAATATATCTGTAGAAAATGAACCCTAAGAGAGTAATGAGGCTGTTGGACTCACAATTTGACCTTGTTCTGATTCGTGTATGGGCCTTTGAACTTTAGTCTACCCATCTAATCTAATTAAATGTCTAACCAATGTAAGGAGTCCAAGTCTTACTTAGATCCCCAATTAAATTCATCTTATGAATTTAAATGTCAATTTCGATCCATTCTAAGTGTGTGACCCTATAGGTTCCCCTTATGTTGACAGTAATACTAAAATTATGTTCTAGTATTGCAAACAGTAAGTGGTATCTAGCTACTCAAGTAACGAGAATGTCGATGATTAGACATAACCTATCCATGACCAATGTTACAATGTAGTCTAGTACCTTTGTCCAGATATATTTATTAACCACAAGGCATAGAGCGTGTCACGCTTGTATAGTTCAATCTTTGGTTTCTTGATGTCCGAGTGGACTTACTAAAACAAATGAGCTCAATATATCATACTGACTGTAGCGCCAATAAATAAATTCAGAAATACGTGGCACAATTCCCAGCATTTACCTCAGTGTAATAGTAAACATAGCCACACGCAGAAAAGTTTTCACCTTTTATTATATCAATTCTTTACATAGCACAACGGAAAACTAATACCTTGAATTACATTTTCTTTCTTTTACAATCCATTCATTTACAATTTGCATAATCAATATTATCATTCTACCACATGCTTCATAATTCCAAGCTAATGGTACCTACCTGTAAAATATGAGGCTAGAGATAACCCTAACCCCCAAAACTACGGGGTCAACCATAACGGTGTGAGTGACATTAAAAGAAATACAATTTAAATGAAGTATAAAGAATAAATTCATAATCAACACATTCCCACAGTAGTAACAAACGAAATATGAAATATCGTTAAATAAAGCATAAAACATCAAGTGAAAATAGGCTAAGTGTCAAGTGCAGGAAAATAGAAAAACATCATGCATAATATAAGTCAATAAAACACAAATGCAATATGATGACTCTCAAATGCATACTTGTCGAATTCTATGCATTCCATACTGCATAGGTCCGGTGCAAGCCCTTATCGTTCTCCACTTTATAGGGTTTGATACCTCGTTATGCAAATAATCCTACAAAGGTGATAGAAACAAGATATAAGATACTCCGCGAATAGGCCTAACAACACTCGACGCGCAAGCATCATGTAAGCATAGCTCTAACTCTGGAGCATCACCTCACTGCCGTGTACCCTACGAATAGGCCTGCTGACCCTCGACGTGCAGATACACAGTACATTCTGCAAATAGGCCTGTCGACCCTCGATGCACGAATGCACCGTATGTTCCGTGAATAGACCTGCCGATCCTTGACACGCGAACATACCAAACTGTACCCTGGACATTCCATGAATAGGCCCGCCGACCCTCGACACGCGAATATACTAGGGACACAACAACACACAGTCCTGGAATACATCCATTGGACTAATAACAGAGCCCATACTTACATTTCTCAAGTTCTATCACATCTCCACTAGTGCCTGTCCTTAGGTTGATTATTATTAATTAAAACACAATTTCCCCCTCCCTAGTGTTGGTGTACTCGGCCGGACATAATTCCACTAAAACAACACCAAAGCCCCAACTGGCCAAGATCCACAAAATCTCATTTGCCAGTTTACAGGAATCCCACTCAACCTCTAGAAACTCACAAATCAAAAATCAACACAAATCTTTTCAACAAAACTCTGGATTCCATCATCAATTCGTTCATATTAAGAAAACTTCTTAAATCAAACAAATCCAATTTTATCTGAATACTCACAAAATTTCCTGAAATAAAATCTGCGATACTGGGGTTCATAAATCAAATCAAACTCTCAACAAATTCACCAAGGACAAATTTTCAACAAACTCTTCAAATAAGGAACTGTGTATATGTGTATATATGTGTACATGCATCAGTAAAAGTATCAAGAATCATTGTATATGAGTGATGTATTGCTCAATTTACTGTCAGTATCAATATAAATCAAAGATCCACTTGAAAACTTCGCAAAAACACAAAAAATACACTTTCGGCTGAGTGCAATCAGACTCGAAACCATACCCTGTTCAAACTCTTTAAAACTTGATCTTTTGATCTCAAAATCTCTCTTGCAATTTGTTAAACACATATGCAGACTAGTTATATCAATTTTCCCTTTATTATATGATTCTACAACAATTATTTATCAAGTTTTCCTCATCAAAACCTCAAGACAGATCATATTTTATTCAAATCAGTAAAGAACCCTTCTTTATTCAACTTTATGCATGAAACATCACACAATCTCATTATATATAATCAAATCAGCTAGAATATGGAAGAAAACAAAATACCCATGATTACTACTAGGTTCTTAACATTCTCAAGTCATCTACAGAGGATGTCTATTCATCAATTACATGTTTTTTCATTAAAAATCTTCTTTTTAACTACTTTCTCATCAATATAATTCACCACATCATCATGCGACCATTTAACATGCATTCTACTAGACAAATCATCATATTTAACATGTATAGAACAATAAGAAATCAAACACCTATCACTCACCTTAATGAAATATAAACGAAAGTAATAAAGAACAAGAAAAACTTCTCCTTTCGCAAAAATCCAAGATCCTCACTTCAAAACTCCAAGAAATCAATAATAAAAATCCTCCTATATTTTTTGCAGAAAAGAAATGGCTGCTACTGGTGCCTATATAGGCCGAAATCAAGTTTCAAGTGTTTTGAGTAGATTTTGCAAAATATTCCTTTAGAATATATCTTTACATGTATGGATCTTTTATACTAGGTAACTAGATTAAAAATTTAGTTGAGATTAAATCAAAATATCTACCCCAGGTGTGGCCGACATCAATATGAAGCCCAGAAAATCAATTTTGTAATTTTTGGCATCCAAGTGGCAATTTTGCAAAAAGACCCTTCTTTAATACATTAGCGAAATAAACCAAATCTGTTAGAAAAAGAACTAAAATCTTTACATCTTAGTTGGCCGGCCATCTTGCTCAGCCAAAAAACCGAAAATCTGGAGTTTTACTCCAAGTGGTAATTTTGCACAAAAGTCCTCCAATTTTGAGTAATTGCAAATATGTCAAATAAATATTAAAAAAATCCAGAAAATTAATAAATAATACCTACTAATAAATATTAGATTTTCCCAAAATATTTTCAGACTTTGAGTTTCCCAAGAGAATATTTACACGTGTTTGCACGTGCAAAAAGATAAATTTCAGAAAAATATTTATTAAATCACCAAAATCACTGTAATTCATTTATTAATCTCAAAAACATTATTTAAAAATCTAGCACGTTACATCACTCACTCCTTAGAATAGTTCTGTCCTAAGAACTACTGCTAATAGGGACCAAACAATACAAGCAAAAGATGCAATCACATAAATGGAAATACAGTTTACAGAATGCAATTATACAAGAGAATACAATTTAACCAAAAGAATACAATCATATAAAGAGCTTAGGAAAATCCTTCTACATGCGATCCTCCTGCTCCCAAGTAGCTTCCACAAAAAGTTGGTTCCTCCACAATACCTTGACCATTGGTATCACCTTATTCCTCAACACCTTCTCCTGACGGTCAACAATCTCTACAGGTTGCTCCTTGTAACTCAAGTTCAGCTGTAGTCCTTCAGGCACTTCCGCCAACTGATGACTCTGATTTGGCACATACTTCCTCACCATCGACACATGGAACACATCATGCACTTGCCAATTCATCTGGTAGTTCCAACTTATATGATGTCTTACCAATCCGCCTCAAAATCTTGTATGGACTAATGTACCTTGGCACCAACTTTCCTCCCTTCACAAACCTGATTACTCCTTTAGTCGGAAATACCTTGAGAAAAACAGCATCCCCAACCTCAAACTCCAAGCCTCTTCGCCGAGTATCTGTATAACTCTTCTGCTGACTCTGGGTCTCGACTAACCTCTTACAAATCAGCTCGATCTTCTCCGCTGGTTGCTGCACAACCTGACCCGAACATTTGCCTCTTACCAACTTTGTACCAACAAACGGGTGTCCTGCACTTCCTCCCGTACAGATCTTCATACGGAGACATACCAATACTTGCATGGTAACTGTTGTTATAGGAGAACTCAACCATTGACAAGTACCTTTCCCAACTGCCACCAAAATCCATAACACAGGCTCTGAATGAATATCCTGTAGTACCTAGCCAATCCCAAGAAACTCCCGACTTCCTTCACTTTCATCGGCCTGGCCTAATTCTTCACTGCTTCAACCTTCTGAGGATCGGTGTCCACTCCATCCTTAGAAAGGATATGACCAAGGAAAGCTTCCTCAAACTTCCAAAACTCACGCTTCGACAGCTTGGCATACAAGTTATCCTCCTGTAACTTCCTCAATACCTCTTCCATGTGCTTAGAGTGCTCTTCCTCCGACATCGAATATACCAGAATATCATCAATGAATACCACCAGGAAGGAATGAATAAACGACAGCAAAATCTGGTTCATCATGTCCATGAACACTACCGGTGCATTCGTCACTCCGAATGACATTACCAGAAACTCATAGAGTCCATGACGAGTTCTGAAAACTGTCTTTCTCACATCTTCCTCCTTAACTCGGACCTGATGATATCCTGATCGCAGATCAATCTTCGAAAATACAGCTGCCCCCCAAAGCCTATCAAACAAATCACCAATCCATGGAAGCAGATAATTGTTCTGAACGGTCACCCTTTTCAACTCCCGGTAGCCAATGCACATCCTCATTGACCCATCATTCTTCTTCACTAACAACACTGGCGCACCCTACGGCAAAGTACTCTGCCTGATGAATCCCTTGCTCAGCAATTCCTCAATCTGCTTCTTAACATTATCCTGCTCCACCAGTGCCATCCTGTATGGAGCCTTATAATTCAGAGAATTTCCCGGCTGAATATTGATGCATAACTCGACAT
Organism: Hemerocallis citrina; assembly: GCA_017893485.1. Lineage (NCBI taxonomy): Eukaryota > Viridiplantae > Streptophyta > Magnoliopsida > Asparagales > Asphodelaceae > Hemerocallis > Hemerocallis citrina. The sequence continues at coordinate 251,397,614 of CM030361.1, forward strand.
CTCGCTGTGGCGATAACCCTTGTCGATCTTCCAAGAATACCGTAGGAAAATCCTAGACAACTGGAACGCTTCTGACTTCATCTAGAATCAACAACTTAGATACCATTGTAGCCACTTTCGGGTTCTTCTTCTTCCCCTGAAAAGTCACTGCGGGTCCTTCCGGTGCCTTCACCAACACCTCTTTCTTCTTGCATTCCATTGTGGCATCATATATTGCCATCCAATCAATGCCCACGATCACATCCACACCCAATACTTACAATTCAATGAGATCAAAGCAGAATAATCTCCCACCAATCTCGATATCACAGCCCTCATAATACCGATCAGCAGTCAATTCTTCCCCTGATGGTGTTGCCACTGACAAGACTCTGCTTGGAAATATCTTAGCTTCCACAACTAAAACATTAGCAAAATTTGGGCGACACAATTGTATGCGAAGAACCAGTATCAAATAAAACTTTTGCTTTTATTCTATTAACTAAGACAAATCCCGTTACATAAAGAAAGATACTTAAATCTCCAATTTATTCTTAAACAAAGTTTTACTTAATACATCTAATAAATAGATTTAAAATTCTTACATACCTTGGATCACATCTTCTAAGTTACCCGCATCCTCCTCAGTTAATGCGAACACTCACCCCTACCTATGAAATTTGCCTCTGCTTCCACCTTCCTTCTTCAACTGTAGCAGTTTGGTTTGATATGCCCTTCAAGACCACACTGATAACAAGACAGCACCTTAGGTGGCTTGGTGCATGCTAACTGATAGTGGTCGGCCTCTCCGCAGTTGAAACAAGTCACGCCTTGAATTGCGGGTGCCTTATGCTCTGGCCTACTGAAACCTACCCTGCTTTGCTGGAAACTTCTTCCCATTCTAATTTACTGCTGGCCGCTTGTTCCTGTTCCAGGTCTCCTGCTTCTTCTAGAACTGATCTGTATCTTCTTCTGTCATTGCTGCTCTCCTGACCATCTTATCAAATCTTCTGATGCCCAAACGGTATAATCCGCGACCTCAGATTCGGCCTCAAGCCCTGCTCGAATTTCTTGGTTTTCTTCTCCTCATCAACTATCAGCTCTGGTGCATACCTTGACAACTGGGCGAACTTAGTCTCATATTCGTGCACATGCTGCCTTGCTGTAGGTTCAAGAATTTCGTTGCCTTCTTCTCCTGAATATCCAGAGGAAAGAAATGATCCCTGAACTTCTCAAGAAAATCCTCACAAGTCACCTGTTCATCCCCAAAAGTCCTCTTCACTGACTGCCACCAGACGCCAGCATCCTTCTCTAACTGCATTGTAGCCAATTTCACCATGTTGACTGCTAGAGTTTCTAAAACCTCGATGACTACCTCCATCTGTCTACTCCAATCATCAGCCTCATTTGGATCAGACTTCCATTCGAAGACAGGCGACTTCATTCACTTGAAGGACTCAACCTGCTTAATTGGATCAACATTAACAAGCACTGGTCCAGCCCCTTGATTCTGATTCTGGGTCATGTTGGCTGCCATGAATGTGTCCAAGGTCTGTTACACCCTGGCAATTTCTGTCTCTAGATCAAGTCCGCCCCCCTAGGAACCCTTAGCCCCATCACCATTTCCACCATTCCTAAGCCTGGGTCCAGCCATTATACTCAATACTACAAAATAAGGAAAAAGTTAGAGTATCACAACACAATTCATATTCACATCAATACCTTCTGGCAAAATATCAATCATGCCCTAACCATTTCATCTCGTTTTAATTCCATGTGATAATCACACTCTAATGTCCACACCTAGGTACTCACGCTCTAATGTCTACCTAGGTTTATTCTTATACCATGTTTATAATTACTAATGAAGCATGCTCGATACCAAACTTTGTAGCGCCCCTAATTTCTAATAAATAAATTCATAAAACGTGGCATAATTCCTAGCATCTACATCAATGTAATAGTAACCATAGCCACACATAGAAAAATTTTCAACTTTTATTACATCAATTTTTTACATAGCACAATGGAAAATTAACACCTTGAATTACTTTTTCTTTCTTTTACAATCCATTCTTTTACAATTTGCATAAGCCATATTATCATTCTGCCACATGCATCCAAATCTCAAGCTAATGGTACCTACCTGTAAAACATGAGGCTAGAGATAACCCTAACCCCCAAAACTATGGGGTTAGCCATAACGATGTGAGTGACATTAAAAGAAATACAATTTAAATGAAGCATAAAGAATAAATTCATAATAAACACATTCCCACAGTAGTAACAAATGGAATATAAAATATCGATAAATAAAGCATAAAACATCAAGTGAAAACTAGGCTAAGTGACAAGTGTAGGAAAATAGAAAAACATCATGCATAATACAAGTCATTAAAACACAAATGCAATACGATGACTCTCAAATGCATACTTGTCGTATTCTATGCCTTCCATACTACATAGGTTCGGTGCAAGCCCTTATCGTTCTCCACTTTGTATGGTTCGATCCTTCGTTATGCAAATAATCCTACTACGGTGATAGAAACAAGATCTAGAATACTCCGTGAATAGGTGTAACAAAACTCGACGCGCAAGCTTCATGTAAGCATAGCTCTAACTCTGAAGAATCACCTCCCTGCCATGTACCCCACGAATAGGCCTACCGATCCTCGATGTGCAGATACACTGTACATTCCACGAATAGGCCTGCCAACCCTTGACGCGCGAATGCACCGTATGATCCGTGAATAGGCCTACCAACCCTCGACATGCGAACATACCGAACTGTCCTCTAGACATTCCATGAATAGGCCCGCCGACCTTCGACATGTGAATATACTAGGGACACAACAACACACACAGTCCTGGAATACATCCGTAGGACGAACAACAGAGCCCATACTTACATTTCCAAAGTTCTATCACATCTCCATTTGTGTCTGTCCTTAGGTTGATTATTATAAATTAAAACACAATTTTCCCTCCCCTGAGTTGGTGTACCCTGCCGAACATAATTCCACTAAAACAACACCAAGGCCCCAACTAGCCAAGATCCACAAAATCTCATCTGTCGGTTTACAGGAATCCCACTCAACCTCTAGAAACACACAACTCAAAAATCAACCCAATTCTTTTCAACAAAACTCTGGATTCCATCATCAATTCGTTCATTTAAGAAAACTTCTTAAATCAAACAAATCCAATTTTAACAGAATACTCACAAAATTTCCTGAAATAAAATCTGCGATACTGGGGTTCATAAATCAAATCAAACTCTCAACAAATTCACAAAAGACAATTTTTCAACAAATTCTTCAAATAAGGAACTGTGTATATGTGTATGTGTATATATGTGTATATCCATCAGTAAAAGTATCTAGATTCATTGTATACGAGTGGTATATTGTTCAATTTAGTCTCAATATCAATATAAATCAAAGATCCACTCGAAAACTTCCCAAAAACACAAAATATCCACTTTCGGCTGAGTGCAATCAGTCCCGAAACCATACCCAGTTCAAATTCTTCAAAACTTGATCTTTTGATCTCAAAACCTCTCTTTCAATTTTTTAAAAACATATGCAGACTAGTTATATCAATTTTCCCTTTATTATACGATTCTACAACAATTATTTATCAAGTTTTCCTCATCAAAACCTTAAGACAGATCATATTTTATCCAAATCAATAAAGAACCCTTCCTTATTGAACTTTATGCATCAAACATCATACAATCTCATTATATATAACCAAATTAGCTAGAATATGAAAGAAAACAACATACCCATGATTACTACTAGGTTCTAAACATTCTCAAGTCATCTACACAGGAAGTCTATTCATCAATTACATTTTTGTTCATGAAAAATCTTGTTTTTAACTACTTTCTCATCAATTTAATTAACCACATCATCATGCGATCATTTAACATGCATTCTACGGGACAAATCATCATATTTAACATGTATAGAACAATAAGAAATCAAACATGTATCACTCACCTTAATGAAGAATGAACGAAAGTAATAAAGAACAAGAAAAACTTCTCCTTTCGCAAAATCCAAGATCCTCGCTTCGAAACAACAAGAAATCAACAATAAAAATCCTCCTTTGTTTTTCGCAGAATAGAAATGGCTGCTACTGCTGCCTATATAGGCCGAAATCAAGTTTTAAGGATTTTGAGAAGATTTTGCAAAATATTCCTTTAGAATATATCTTTACATATATGGATCTTTTATACTAGGTAACTACATTAACAACTTAGTTGAGATTAAATCAAAATATCCTCCTCAGATCTGGCCGACATCAATATGAAGCCCAGAAAATCATGTAATTTTTGGCATCCAAGTGGCAATTTTGCAAAAAGACCATTCTTTAATAAATTAGCAAAAGAAACCAATTCTGTTAGAAAAAAGAATTAAACTCTTTACCGCTTAGCTGCCCTGCCATCTTGCTCAACCCAAAAACTGAAAATCTGGAGTTTTACTCCAAGTAGTAATTTTGCACAAAAATCCTCCAATTTTGAGTAATTGCAAATATGCCAAACAAATATAAAAAAATCCAGAAAATTAATAAATAGTACCTACTAATAAATATTAGATTTCCCCAAAATATTTTTTGACTTTGAGTTTTCCAAGAGAATATTTGCACGTGCAAAAGGATAAATTTCAGAAAAATGTTTATTAAATCGCCAAAAATAACTGTAATTCATTTATTAATCTCAAAAACATTATTTAAAAATCTAGTGTGTTACATCACTCCTTCCTTAGAATAGTTCTGTCCTCAGAACTACTTCTAATAGGGACCAAACAATAGAAGCAAAAGATGCAATCACATAAATGGAAATACAGATTAAAGAATGCAATTATACAAGAGAATACAATTTAACCGAAAGAATACAATCATATAAAGTGCTTAAGAAAATCCTTCTACATGCGATCCTCCTGCTCCCAAGTAGCTTCCACAAACAGCAAGTTCCTCCATAATACCTTGACCATAGGTATCACCTTATTCCTCAACACCTTCTCCTGACGGTCAACAATCTCTACAGGCTGCTCCTTGTAACTCAAGTTCAGTTGTAGTCCTTCAGGCACTTCCGCCAACTGATGACTCTGATTTGGCACATACTTCCTCAACATCAACACATGGAACACATCATGCACTTGGGCCAATTCATCTGGTAGTTCCAACTTATATGATGTCTTACTAATCCGCCTCAAAATCCTGTATGGCCCAATGTACCTTGGCACCAACTTTCCTCCCTTCCTAAACCTGATTACTCTTTTAGTCGGAGATACCATGAGGAAAACTACATCCACAACCTCAAACTCCAAGTCCCTTCGCCGAGTATCTGCATAACTCTTCTGCTGACACTGGGCCTCGACCAACCTCTTACGAATCTGCTTGATCTTCTCTGATGTCTGTTGCAATCTGACCAAAACATTTGCCTCTCACCAACTTTGTACCAACAAATGGGTGTGCTGCACTTCCTCCTGTACAGAGCTTCATACGGAGACATACCGATACTTGCATGGTAACTGTTGTTATAGGAGAACCCAACCATTGCCATGTACCTCTCCCAACTGCCACCAAAATACATAACAAAATTCCTGAATGAAACTCCTGTAGTACCCAGCCAATCCCAAGAAACTCCTAACTTCCTTCATTTTCATCGGCCTGGCCTAATTCTTCACGGCTTCAACCTTCTGAGGATCGGTGGCCAATCCATCCTTAGAAAGGATATGACCAAGGAAAGCTTCCTCAAACTTCCAAAACTCACGCTTCGACAGCTTGGCATACAAGTTATGCTCTTGTAACTTCCTCAATACCTCTGCCAAGAGCTTAGAGTACACTTCCTCCAACATCGAATATACCAGAATATCGTCAATGAATACTATTAGGAAGGAATCAATAAACGGCGGCAAAATTCGGTTCATCATGTCCATGAACACTACCGGTGCATTCGACACACCGAATGGCATTACTAAACACTCATAGAGTCCATGACGAGTTCTGAAAACTGTATTTCTCACGTCTTCCTCCTTAACTCGGACCTGATGATATCCTGATCGCAAATCAATCTTCGAAAATACAGCTGCCCCCTGAAGCCTATCAAACAGATCATAAATCCATGGAAGTGGCTACTTGTTCTGAATGGTCACCCTGTTCAACTCCCAGTAGTCAATGCACATCCTCATTGACCCATCCTTCTTCTTCACTAACAACACTGGCGCACCCAACGACGAAGTACTCGGCCTGATGAATCCCTTGGTCAGTAATTCCTCAATCTGCTTGTTAACATCATCCTGCTCTACCGGTGCCATCCTGTATGGAGCCTTAGAATTCTGAGAATTTCCCGGCTGAATATTGATGCATAACTCGACATCTCGCTGTGGCGATAACCCTTGTCGATCTTCCAAGAATACCGTAGGAAAATCCCAGACAACTGAATGCTTCTGACTTCATCTAGAATTAATAACTTAGATACCATTGCAGCCACTTTCGGGTTCTTCTTCTTCCCCTGAAAAGTCACTGCGGGTCCTCCCGGTGCCTTCACCAACACCTCTTTCTTCTTGCATTCCATTGTGGCATCATATATTGCCATCCAATCAATGCCCACGATCATAGCCACACCCAATAATTGTAGTTCAATGAGATCAATGCCGAATAATCTCCCAATAATCTCGATATCACAGCCCTCATAATACCGATCAGCATTTTCTGAGTATCAATTCTTTCCCTGATGGTGTTGCCACTGACAAGACTCTGCCTGGAAATATCTTAGGTTCCGAACCTAAAACTTTAGCAAAATTGGGCGACACAAATGTATGCGAAGAATCAGTATCAAATAAAACTTTTGCTTTTATTTCATTACCATGACAAATCCTTTTACATGAAGAATGATACTCAAATCTCCAATTTATTCTTAAACAAAGTTTTACTTAATACATCAAATAAGTAAATTTAAATTTTTTTACATACCTTGGATCACATTTTCTGAGTTACTCGCATCCTCCTCAGTTAAAGCGAACACTCACCCCTGCCTCTGAAATTTGCCTTCGCTTCCACCTTCCTTGTTCAACTGCGGACAGTTTGGTTTGATATGCCCTTCAAGACAACACTGATAACAAGACCGCACCTTAGGTGGCTTGGTGCATGCTAATTGATAGTGGTCTGCCTCTCCACAGTTGAAACAAGTCATGCCTTGAATTGCGGGTACCTTCTGCTCTGGCCTACTGAACATGGCCTGCTTTGCTGGTAACATCTTCCCACTCTGATTTGCTGCTGGCCACTTGTTCCTGTTCCAGGTCTCCTTCTTCTTCTGGAACTGATCCGTATCTTCTTCTGTCATTGTTGCTCTCCTGACCAGCTTATCAAATCTTCTGATGCCGAAACGGTAGAATCCGCGACCTCAAATTTGGCCTCAAACCCTTCTCGAATTTCTTGGTCTTCTTCGCTTCATCAACTATCATCTCTGGTGCATACCTTGACAGCTGAGCGACTTAGTCTCATATTCGCGCACTGACATGTTGCCTTACTGTAGGTTCAAGAATTTCATTGCCTTCTTCTCCTGAATATCTAGAGGAAAGAAATGATCCCAGAACTCCTCAAGAAAATCCTCCCAAGTCACCTGTTCATCCCCAAAAGTCCTCTTCACTGACTGCCACAAGATGCCAGCATCCTCTCTAACTGCATTGTAGCCAATTTCACCTTGTTGGCTGTTGGGGTTTCCAAAACCTTAGAGACTACCTCCATCTGTCAAATCCAATCATCAGCCTCATTTGGATTAGACTTCCCTTCAAAGACAGGCAGTTTCATCTGCTTGAAGGACTCAACCTGCTTAATTGGATCAGCATTAACAAGCACTGGTCTAGCCCCTTGATTTTGATTCCGAGTCATGTTGGTTGCCATGAATGTGTTCAAGGTCTGATACACCCAGGCAATTTTCGTCTCTAGATCAAGTCCGCCCCCCTAGGAACCCTTAGCCTCATCACCATTTCCACCATTCCTGAGCCTGGGTCCTGCCATTATACTCAATACTGCAAAATGAGAAAAAAGTTAGAGCATCACAACATAATTCATATTCACATCAATACCTTATGGCAAAATCTCAATCATGCCCCAACCATTTCATCTCGTTTTAATTCCATGTGATACTCACACTCTAATGTCCACACCTAGGTACTCACGCTCTACTGTCCACCTAGGTTTATTGTTATACCATGTTTATCATTAATAATGAAGCATGCTCTGATACCAAACTCTTTTCGCTCCGAATTTCCAATAAATAAATTCAGAAATACGTGACATAATTCCCAGCACGTCCCTCAAAGTAATAGTAAACATAGCCACACACAGAAAAAATTTCAACTTTTATTACATTAATTCTTTACATAGCACAACGAAAAATTAACAACTTGAATTACATTTTCTTTATATTACAATCCATTCGTTTACAATTTGCATAAGCCATATTATCATTCTACCACATGCATCCAAATTCCAAGCTAATGGTACCTACCTGTAAAACATGAGGCTAGAGATAACCCTAACCCCCAAAACTACGGGATCAGCCATAACGGTGTGAGTGACATTAAAAGAAATACAATTTAAATGAAGCATAAAGAATAAATTCATAATCAACACATTCCTACAGTAGTAACAAACGGAATATGAAATATTTATAAATAAAGCATAAAACATCAAGTGAAACTAGGCTAAGTGTCAAGTGTAGGAAAACAGAAAAACATCATGCATAATACAAGTCAATAAAATACAATGCAATATGATGACTCTCAAATGCATACTTGTCGAATTCTATGCATTCCATACTACATAGGACCGGTGCAAGTCCTTATCGTTCTCCACTTTATATGGTTCGATCCCTCGTTATACAAATAATCCTACTACGGTGATAGAAACAAGATCTAGAATATTTCGTGAATAAGCCTAATAACCCTCGATGCGCAAGGTTCATGTAAGCATATCTCTAACTCTGGAGAATCACCTCCCTACCGTGTACCCCACGAATAGGTCTGCCGACCCTCGAAGTTCAAATACACAGTATATTCTGTGAATAGGCCTGCCGACCGTCGACACACGAATGCACCGTATGATCCGTGAATAGGCCTGCCGACCCTCGACATGCGAACATACCAAACTGTCCTCTAGACATTCCATGAATAGGCCTGCCGACCTTCGACACGTGAATATACTAGGGACACAACAACACACACAGTCCTAGAATACATCCGTAGGACGAACAATAGAGCCCATACTTACATTTCCAAAGTTCTATTACATCTCCATTTGTGTCTGTCCTTAGGTTGATTATTATAAATTTAAACACAATTTCCCCTCCCCTGAGTTGGTGTACCCTGCCGGACTTAATTCCACTAAAACAACACCAAGTTCCCAACCGGCCAAGATCTACAAAATCTCATCTGCCGGTTTACATGAATCCCACTCAACCTCTACAGACTTACAACTCAAAAATCAACACAAATCTTTTCATCAAAACTCTGGATTCCATCATCAATTCGTTCATATTAAGAAAACTTCTTAAATCAAACAAATCCAATTTTATCTGAATACTCACAAAATTTCCTGAAATAAAATTTGAGATTAAATCTGTTAAACAACTAAGTTCACATTTTGAATTCATAGAAAATCAGAAAACATCAATCATTCGAAATTCATATATATTTCGCTTTCTGAAGTTGTTAAAATACGAGTTAAACTCTGTTATAACCAAAATATAACTCTCTATAAAATACATTAATCTATAGCATAAACTTTATCTAAAACAGTAGATCAATAATCCATAAGTTCAAGAAAATAATCGTTCAAGAAAAATGACGAAAACTCAAAACAAACAATCAGTAACGCATCTGTCGGTCGACCGACAGCTGCGTTCAAAAAGTTGCGGTCGAATGACTTTCTAAAAATCCAAAACTAACCATTTGACAATTGACCAACACTTCATGTGTAAATTCTGGGCGGTCGACCGTCATGCCAAAAAAACAGCACTTTGAATTTCGTGCACTTTTCAACAGATGCTTGGTTTAAATCCTTTAAAAGCATAAATCTGTAAAGTTAAACCCTGAGATGATCAAATACAACTTTTCTAACATACTGGGGTTCATAAATCAAATCAAACTCCCAACAAATTCACAAAAAGCAATTTTTCAACAAATTCTTCAAATCAGGAGCACTGTATATGTGCATGTGTATATATGTGTATATGTATCAGTAAAAGTATCAAGAATCATTGTATATGAGTGTTCAATTGTTCAATTCAATCTCAGTATCAATATAAATCAAAAATCCACTCGAAAACTTCGCAAAAACACAAAAAAATACACTTTCGGCTGAGTGCAATCAGACTCGAAACCATACCCTGTTCAAACTCTTTAAAACTTGATCTTTTGATCTCAAAATCTCTCTTGCAATTTGTTAAACACATATGCAGACTAGTTATATCAATTTGCCCTTAATTATATGCTTCTACAACAATTATTTATCAAGTTTTCTTCATCAAAACCTCAAGACAGATCATATCTTATTCAAATCAGTAAAGAACCCTTCTTTATTCAACTTTATGCATCAAACATCATACAATCACATTATATATAATCAAATCAGCTAGAATATGGAAGAAAACAACTTACCAATGATTACTACTAGGTTCTAAACATTCTCAAGTCATTTACATGGAAGTCTATTCATCAATTACATGTTTGTTCATGAAAAATCTTGTTTTTAACTACTCTCTCACCAATTTAATTCACCACATCATCATGCGATCATTTAACATGTATTCTACTAGACAAATCATCATATTTAACATGTATAGAACAATTACAAATCAAACACGTATCACTCACCTTAATGAAGAATCAATGAAAGTAATAAAGAACAAAAAAAACTCCTTTCGCAAAAATCCAAGATCCTCGCTACGAAACTCCAAGAAATCAAAAATAAAAATCCTCCTTTGTTTTGTGTAGAAAAGAAACGGCTTCTACTGCTACCTATATAGGCTGAAATCATGTTTTTAGGGTTTTGAGAAGATTTTGCAAAATATTGCTTTAGAATATATCTTTATATATGGATCTTTTATACTAGGTAACTAGATTAACCAATTTAGTTGAGATTAAATCAAAATATCCTCCCCAGATCTGGCCGGCATCAATATCAAGCCTAGAAAACTGATTTTGTAATTTTTGGCCTCCAAGTGGCAATTTTGCAAAAAGACTCTTCTTTAATAAATTAGCAAAATAAACCAAATCTGTTAGAACAATAATTAAACTCTTCAGCTCTGAGTTGGCCTGGCCATCATGTTCAGCCCAGAAAACCGAAATTCTGGAGTTTTACTCGAAGTGAAAATTTTGCACAAAAGTCCTCCAATTTTGAGTAATTGCAAATAGGGGGCACTTCG